>VWZG01009906.1:241543-323034 GCA_013396735.1 Grallaria varia | reverse complement strand
CGGGCCCGGCGGAGCGCGGCGCGGCCGGAGCCGAGCGGAGCCGCAGCGGGCAGGGCCGGGGGCGGCGGTGCGGCCGGAGCGCGGGGGATGGAGCGGCCCCGCACGCCCGCTGTGCCCGCGGCGCTGCCGCCGTGCTTCGGTGGTCCCGGTACTCCCCCCCGTCCGCTGCTCCCGTCCCGGTGTGCCCGGGGGGAGTCCCCGGCCTCGCTGCCGTCGCGGTGTGCCCTGCATGGGTTTTAAATGTGGATTTTTTTAATTTATCGTGTGTGTGACGGCAGAGTTCCAAGCGGCGCTCCCGCCGGCCGGTGCTGGGAAGCGGCGGAGCATTCTCGGCCGCACCGGGAGCGCGGCTCGCGGCGCTCCGGAACTTTGCGCGGTGCTTTTTTGCCGGCGCTGTCGGGCGGGGCGGCGGCGGCGCTGTCGGGCCGGGCAGGTGCCCGCGCTGGCGGCCGCGCCCCGGGCGCGCTGCGGTGTGAGACCAGAAAGTGCTCTGCAGGTGCCGGTTACCGAGGGCAGCCGCCGCGGCTCGGGCTGGGAGAGCTGGGAAATGAAGTCTCGGCACAATAAAATTAATCCTGGTACTGAGCACGGGCTGTTTCAGCACAGAAAAAAAACAGAGTTGGTGACTCGAACGCTCTCTGTTCCGTTCCCTCTCCCGGCTGACGCTCCGGAGGCATCCCCAGCTCATCGGCAGAGAACGGGGTGTTTCTCAAGTGCCGTGCTTGCCCCGTAGACCTTTGTACTCTCTCTCTCCCTTTNTTTTTTTTTTTTAAACAGCCTTCTGCTCCTTGTTAATTTTACATTAGTCATTGCTTTCAGATTCGACTGTTTGAAGGAAAAGGTGTGGTTGGACTGGGTGCAGTAGTGTTGCATGAACCAGCTTTTCAGTTTTCACTGCGTTCTTGTTTTTTGGTAACTTGGAGTTTAAAGATTAGGGGATGACAAGGATGCTAACGTTTTTCCCTGAACGTAAACGCCAAATACTTTGTTCACTGTCATAAAAATATTGGAACCTATTAAATCTGCTTGTTTAGTTTATGGAGAGGCATTAATTCAGTCTTGTCCATCATGTTTAAAGTGGAGGGAGTGTGTTTTGGGGGGGAGAAAGCTTTTTGTTGGCGTTTATATGCTGTGATGTCTCTGTTAAACATGACAATGTTATATGCAAATGAATTTAACCTGACTGTGGATAGCATATTGCAGTAACTTTCTCCTGTTGAAATTGCTTATGAAGGGCCCTGTTGCTGCTGGAATAAGGTGTGCTATTAATGTTTTTAATTAAGGGAGAACAGCTGATGGGCCTTTTCCAGTAAAAATGATGTCTTTTCCTCCTTTCGGCTTGTTAGATGTTAAGGTTAAATAGCAGTACTAATAATAGAAGTTCAGCTATAAAATGCAGTTGGAGGAAGTTTTGTGAGAGAGTAGCCTTCTATGAGAGGGGAGAATTTGTTCTAGTTTTTCTTACAATTTTAATGAGATAACACCTTCTGGAGTTTGCTTTTTTTTTAATAGTAATGCAGGATCCCTTTACAATGAACACGGTTTCAGTCACACAATATAAACAAGGAAAGTGATAGGATACGTTACTTTTTTATAGCAGCTTTGTGTAATAGTAAAATAGGGTCTGTAATGCATTTCGGTGTATTTTTATATTGAGTGATTGCATGTGTTGTGTACAAATAATAGTGACCTCAATTAGTAATGTCTGTCTAGTGTAGAAATCTGCATGTTCTGTGAGAAAAACCTCTGTGGAGAAACACTCTGCATATTAACCAAACAGGAAATATAAACAAGAGCTTCATGTACTTGTGCTTCACTTTATATAGATTATTTAAATACATTTAGTACAGATCAAAAACTAAAGCAATTCTGAAAATGAGACTCTGTGAGTAATGTTTCAATTTTGCTGTGGTTTTTTTTCCTTTCTTAATTGTGATGCTGAAAATGAACAAGTCCTGCAACATTGCATTATTTGTTTGGTGCAGGAAAGCAGTGACTCGCTCAGGGAGCTCAGTGAGCTTAATGAAATTGTGTGTAATCAAGAGTAGTTGGCTTTAGTACCAGGATATACTTATTGTAATATTTTACAGAAAAGACCCCTAAAAAGCAAGCTGAACTCGTGATCCTTGTCTGGAAAAGTGTACCTGTGAGTCTGTTATTAGCCATAGCCTGTACTGTTCTCAGTTACTTCCCTATCATTTGCGGTGAAAACGGAGTCTGGGTCACAAGGGTTGTTCTGGATAAGCAACTGTGCTCCTTTCCAGCCATTCACAGCATGGTTGAACAGCAGAGCAGTGTCTGGGAACAGGGGGCTTTCCTGAACGGGCTGTAAGGCTCTGCTCTGCTGTCCTGGCCTGGGAGCCAGAGCTGCAGGAGTTGGGTGAGAGGCTGTCCCGCTTTGGGATGGTAACTTCATGTGCTGGGGTGGGTGGGACAGCTGGGAAGAGCTGCTGCAGGAAGAATGTGTTTCACCATCTCGTACAACAAGCGTGTGGATGTCTCCCGAGGAACTCATGCTGGGGCAGGTCAGAATTCTGGAATTTCATCAGCTTTGGTTAGTTTTGGGGGGCTTTTCCTCTAGTGAAAATAAGACAGCAAATCCTTATGAATATAGCATGTACTGTCACTCCAAAAGTAAACTGGTTCAAACGTCAGTAATTAGGTAGGAAAAAGAAAAAGGCCTGGCATAGGTTTGTGTGCAAGTGTCTGGAAAGCTGAAACTGGGCTGTCCGGAATGGCCCACAGCTGTCACTTGCTTCTGTTACCTCCTTGATTGCAATGTGCTGACATCAAGGCAGCTCCAGTGCTAGGGGAGATGGAGAGTAGGTGTGTAACCACAGCCAAGCCCTGAACCAGAGCCTGTGGAAATGGCCTTTCCAGAGGAGCAGGATGCGCTGGCTCCGGCAGCAGCACTTGGAATGGAGATGGAGGGGCTGCTAGCACCAAGAGCTGTCTGGACACACTTGGGAGCATTGCTGATTCTCAGCTGCTTTTCCTGAGGCCTGTGAGACGTCCTAGATCATTAGATAACTTCTCATATTCTCTTATCCAAGTGGAATCCTCATTTATTCTGCTCAGGGGAGGTTTGCTGGGGGAGAGGAGGAGGTAGATGAAGGCAGCCAAAAACTGCCTCTGGTGACCTTCCCAAAGCTTTTGCTTGCACGGAGGAAAGTCACAGTGTCTTGTCAGTTAAATCTCTGCAGCTGACAGCAGCGTTCAGACCTTTGTTTCGCTCCCCCTCGATGCTCCCGTATTCTGAGGTGGAGGAGAGAGACCTGGGTTTCAGGAGGAAGGAAGGAAGGACTCCTTGGCTTTCACCGGAGATTAATTAATTTCTTTTTTGGTGGTGGAATCCCTAACACTGTCATTACGAGAAAAGGCTGGAGGAGAGAGGTCTGTGAGTGGTGTCTCCCCCCAAGCCGTGGAAGGCAGCAGGACGTGGCGCGTGTCCCAGGGTCAGGGAGGTGACTCGGGCTCAGGCTTGTCCTCCTCGCAGGATGGGCTGTGAGTCAGCCCCGCTTCCTGAACAGCGAGCAGTGTCTGCTGCGGGGGCAGCGCCGGGAACCAGCCCGGCCAGTTTGCTGCTGCCTTGCCTTCGGGAGCAGGGGAGCAAAGCCTTTGGCTGATGGGACCTGTGCAGAATGGCTGTGGCTGTCTTCAGCTTCCTAGCCCTCTTCATTGCATCCCACTCTTACAGGCAAATGGGCACAACTTTGGGAAGTCGGGGAAAATACAGTCTTTGTGTACAGTGTTGTTAAGCAACATGCCTTTTTAACAGAATTTATTTGAAAGGTATACTTTTATTATTCATGTGTTTTCCTCCTCTTATTGTAATTTTATAAAATTGTGTTATAAAAGAAAAAGAAATTGCTGTTTTTCTCCAGAATGTCTCCATGACCATCTCTGACAGATCTTCTCTCTCTTTATATACCATTTTAGAGAGTACTTACCTAGCACTAGGAATTGAAGACAGTCAACTTCCTGTTTAATAAGTTTTGAAAACCATTTTTAATATTCCTTTATTTTAGTGGAGAAAATGAAACTGGGAGTTGTTACTTTCTTTGAGAGTGATTGATCCATTATTCAAGAAATAATTAAAATGAGTGCTCCCCTATGTAGTGTTCTAACTGAAATGTAGTATATTTTTGTGAACCTTAAAATCAGTGTTACAGCTGATCTAATGTTCCGATTGGTATCGTGATTAATTCATTACTAAAAAGGAGAAAGGAATTTATTGTAAATCCTTTGAAGGTGTACAAGCTGAAACTTGCTTTCTGCATCACAGCTCAGTGGGGGGATTTTTAATGTGTTTACTGTTTGTGCAGCTGTGAGGTGGTGGTTGTGGGCAGTGAATGAAATTCCCCCTTGGCTATGGGATCCATGGGGTGTGCAGGCTGTGGTTGGGATCCATGGAGTGTGCAGGCTGTGTTTGGGATCCATGGAGTGTGCCCCTGTGCAGGCTGTGTTTGGGATCCATGGAGTGTGCCCCTGTGCAGGCTGTGTTTGGGATCCATGGAGTGTGCCCCTGTGCAGGCTGTGGGATGAGCTGGCCTTCAAGGCTCATGGAGTTCATCCAGAGCAGTTTAGGGTGCCGGGTCCCCTCTCTGATGAGTGAGGTACATCTTGGAGCAGTGGGTGGGGAAGCTCTGGTGGGATCCACTTGTCTGGGCGTGCCTGTGCTGGCTGGCAGCTGGGGTAGCCCTGTGCAATGTCGGGTTGGCCCGGGAAATGTCCTTAGACTGACTGGGACCATCACCAGAGGCAGCAGTAACAAGAGGGAGAATGTCCTGGGAGGAGCTGAAGGTGAGAAGGTAGGGACAGTTTTCCTAGAGCCAGACAGGGCAAGGAGTAGTAGAGATCTGGGAGCAAGTGAGGAAAAGGAGGAGCTGGGGTGTGGTACCAGATGTTACCTTTTCTCTCATGAGGTCCAGCTGTAAGGGAACAAGGAAGGGGCTTAAAAAAATTCTGGATTTCTGTTTGTTCCTGTGGGTGCCAGAAACTTTTCCTGTCTTCTCCTTCTCACAAAAGCTCCTCGTGGTCCATGCATGGTGTGATAAGCTGTAGGTTGTCACCTGGGCTATGCTTTTAACAGGTTTTTGGAAATGCACTCAAAAGCATTTGCATTACATGTGTCCAAATAGAAAGCACCTAATTTATCCCTTAATTTGCTTTAAATGATCTTACTTAGGCCATCTGTGTTAGAAATCTGATGTGAACAGGAGACTTTCCGGTTTGTGGTGGGTTCCTGTCCTCTTCCCCAGGAAAGCAGTAGCAGGCAATGCATCCTTAGTACTCTGAAAGGAAACTTTTTCAGTTCCAAAACCATGCTCTTCACTGTCTTGCCTTGGCAGAATTTCCTGTTGTGTAACCCGGGAATTGAGCATTTGTGTGTTTGTGATCATGAAGGTAAATCTGAGTGGTGAAAACTACAAACTAAATAAATTCACTGATCTCTGAAACAATTTCAGACAAATGGTAACTCTTTCACTTCCATGTCAGTGTGGCATGCTTAAAACTGAAGTATTTCATGCCTTTCACCAAATAAAACCAAGATGGTGTATGTAGTGTAACTGATTTCAGGAGCTTCTGGACAAGTGAAGAACTGGAGTGTTAATTGAAGACACTTCATGTACAGATGTGTATGTGACACTGTTCCCTGATTGTCTTCTCTAAATTCAGGCTCAAGTGTTGCATGGTATCTAAAGATACGGAGACATCTCAAAATGAGTTAATATTTTCATCTTGTTCTTATTTGAAAACAAAGTTGTCAGATACTCTTACAAAGAAATAAGAGACAACAGTGTTGAAATGAGAGCACAGTGTGACAGGAGATTTGGTTTGTCCTGTACCGGTGCCTGAACTCCAAATTGATATGCCCTGGGAAGCAGAGGGAGGTCTGTGCTCTATAGAGCTTACAAAGAGAAAGGCAAAGCATAACTGATGAAATGAGTGGAGAAAATACCAAGAATGTGACTGAAACACACACCTTATCCGGGGTGCTCATGATCCGGTCCTGCTGCTGGTCTGTGTTATTTGATTCAGCCTTAATCAAAGATATGCTGGCAGAACTTGCCATCTGTTGCTGCTTCATATCCTTCATATCCAGCTTTGTGCTCGTAACTAATGTAATGAAAATGCCTAGCGCCATATTTCAGCTGAAATAGAAAATATTGGCATGAGTTGACTTGTACAATGCATTGCTTGTTCCTGGGAGTGTTTGTACTTAAGACAAGAGATGAAAAAACATTTAACTCAGAAATCTGACTGGCACATAGACCTGTGAGATGTGCCTGTTTGCTCTGTGCTATTTGGACTATCCCATAAATAAGAAAATTCCGGAGTTTTCTTAATTTTACTACTGTTTCTTAGCATAAATCACAGCAACAGCATACACTGAGATTTGGGAGATTTCACTGTCATCAAACATGTTCTTTTCCAGAAGATAATTTTTAAAAAAATCCGTGTTTAGAGTTCTTTGCAGAGTAGACAGGCTGATCTTCCTGTGGTTCAAGGACTTGATGTTTCTTCAGGAAGTTCTGAAGTTCTGGTGGAGGGCACTGCCTGATGTGGGATGCTTTTGTTCAGGTTGATATAGTCAATCTTTTAGCACTGGGAGAGTTTTTTAAAAATAAAAAACCCCACAACAACAAAAAACTCAAATCCAACAATAAAAAACCCACACTGGAGATATGCAGTAACTTAAAAAGTGTTGAATTAGCAAGGCATACTGAATCCAGGAGTTGGATTTGTCTGATGAGCTACTCAGTTTTATTTTGGCCAACCTGAGTGCTCCAAAAGGAGTGGGAGGAACCACCCACTGTCCGTCGGGTGGCTGATCCTTCACTGATCCAGTCTCAAAATGAACCCACACAGTGGAGGAGTAGAACAGCTTTCATTAAACTTTGTGCGTTTATTGCTATTCGTAATGAGTAGATTTAAAATATCCTTTCACTGTAACATGCAAAAGAAGATACCCTGAATCACAACTTCCTGCTTTCAGGAAGAGTGGAGTGCATCAGTCTTAGGAAGCCTTGCCTTGTTCTAGCAAGTGCTGCTTTAGTGATCCAGTTCATGGTGTTAGTTTATATTTTATTATTGAATTGTTTCGTATTAGTAGCATATTGATTTAATCTATAATATAAATATTGATATGTTTCAGACAGAAATTTTAAATACTAAAAGAAGATACTTTTTTCAGATAGCTAAGATAATTCAAGTTATTGCAATTTTTTCAGAATTTTCCTTTGTTTTCTCTGCATCTCAAAGCATCACATTGCAACAGAACAAAAATATTTTACTGTGGCAAAATTCCAGGTTTGTTTTTTTTTTTTTGTAGAAAGATGGAAAAAAAATGCTCCAAGTGTAGTAGTGTAGGATGGTATTTTCACATGGTCAAGCGTTACCAGTTTTGATGGACCCATCTGATGAACACTGTTTATTAGTCAGCCCTGTGTGCATGTGCTCACAGGTAGAGCAGCTGTGGGAAGTATCAGCTCGGGGCAGGGATTCCTGTGCAGGAGAGGTTCAAGTCAGGCTGCACCACTCCAGATAACACAAACCTGTCATGGGACAGCCCTTCCTGCAGCAGCTGGGCCAGGCTGGTGTGCAGGGGCTGCTGTGGGAACACCTGGAACCCTCAGCTCCTGGTGAGTGCTGGGGCTGTTTTCCTGGAGTTCACGGAGTCCTGCCTCTGTGAGCTGATTGTTCTCCAACTTGGTCCTGCAGTTGAGGGTTGTGAAAACAAAGGATTCTGCTAGGCAGGCATTTTCTGTGTTTTGAAGCATGAACATGATCCTCGTGAATGGAAGCTGATTGATCACACTTTAGATGAATGCCCTGTGTGAGAAGTTCAGGCAGCCCCTCTGTCAGCTGTGCAGCACTCACAGGCCACAGCAGCTGCCTTCTACTTGCATGGGATGTTCTTCCAAAATGAAGAGCTGCTGCCCCTGAGCAGGGAACTTCAGTAGTTCATGATTCTCTTGGAGCTGGTTAACTGGTTCTTCCTTCCCCCAGGTTCCCTAACACAAGCAGGCCTTTGGAAGAACTTGTTACTGTTGTCTACATGGCAAACAGCCACCTGCCTGCTGAGGCTTTTCTTTGCAAATATTTGACGTGTCTGTCTGACTTCCAAGTTTATAGATGGGCAAACTTAGACATGTTGGAGGAAGGGAAGACACAATGTGCTGCTGCATGGACTATGTTTGGCTGTTTCCCTGCTTGCCCAGGATCTCACAGAGGCTGCCTTAGCTTCTGTTTCTGGGCTTGAAACGGAAATGGTATGCATCTTGCATAGGATTATAGCCAGGGCAGAGATTATCTTGGGAGGAAAAATGCCTGTTAAGTCTAGAAATTCAAGGATCGTGTGTCCTTTCCCCCCAGTACGAACAGAAATACTTTGTGTGAAAGTTCTGCAGTGTAATGCTGCTAATGCTCAGGAACTAATTAACAGCCAGCCACAGAACCTCTGGCAATTTATAACAGCCTTGGACAGGAGGAGAGCAGAGATGTACTTGTGATATCTTAGCAGACTTCTTAAGTTTCGTAATTTTTACATCTATATTATCAACCTTCCCATTGTACTGCTGTCTTTTGGATTTAAACTTGTCAAAGGATTTTATAATTTCTTACAGTAAGGTATCAGGTGAAAATCATTATGGAAGACAATAGTCTGTTGAAATTCATAACTGTTAAGCTTGCTGGACCTGTATTTCAGAATCAAGGTACCAGACAACAGATGAATAACCACTGTTCTGCAGCATCTTTCTTTTTATAAGAATCAATTTTCTTAAAGTTTTAAAAGAAGATTCCTTACAGAATGTAGGGGAAAAACCCCCAGAAGAGCAGCTAATATTCTGTGTTCCTTCGAAGTATTTCTTTACTTTATGCTGCTTTTTTAAAGATACAGTAAGTTGGAATGTATCTGCTTTACAATTAAATTCCCTTAATTCAGCTCAGCCTAGTAATTCCAGATTGGAAGATGCTGTGATTGTGCAGCTGAGTGGTTTCCTGGTGGAGGCTGGAAGAGGGCCCTGGGGTACAGAGCTCCCTGTCCGTGTTCCGGGCAGTCCCTGCGGGCCCCGTCCATCGGGATTGCTGTGCCAGGGGGTTCCTTCGCTGCTGCTCTGGAGCTGTTCCCAAGGCTCTGTGGGTACCTGGCTTTGCCACGTGCATGTGATACTTGGAGCTTTTCACTCTCTGAAATGGGACAATCCAACCCAAGGGGAAGACAATGCTTTCCACTGAGGATGTGCTGATTCTGAAATGCAGTGCTTTCTTACTGCTAAAGCATTCACTGATCTCTCACATGGTGCTGAGTGAGCATCTCTCTGTGCAGTACTGATGGGGAGTTAGTTTGCCTTCCAAGGGCCCCTACTGATGGACAGCTCTGTACAGTCTGAAGTTTAGACTTCTTGCCAGTGTATTTTTTTCAATATGAGTGTGAAGCAGTTTGGTGTGATGTGTTAAATTTTTGAGATGACTTCACAGGTGTACAAACACAAATATCAGCCTTTCAGTTTTAGGTGTGTGTTAGCTTTTCACCCAGCTTTCCTTGAAGGAAAAGCTGTTGTTTGATATGATTTACCTTGTCTGGGATACTGGCAGTGGGCTTGTGATGCTGATGAGGGGCTAATCCCTGTTGCCTTTTTTGTCTCCAAGTGTGTGTTAGGGGATGCAGTGACTGTGCCTCTACCCTGGCCAGCGTTAGATGAAAGAAGATCTGTGTGGGTTTGCATGGCAACTTCAGACAGAATGGTGACGTGTGTGTGCAGTGACTTGGGCAGGGGACATCCAGCATCTCCCCCAAGTAGGTTATCGTTTATCATGACACAACCACAGCTGTGTAGATTTTCTCCTGTGCTACTCATTTGAGTTGGTGAGAGCAGCTGTGGCCTTGACTCACTCTACCCTGGACAGACAGGATCAGATCTCCTTTTATCCAAGGTGAACTTAAACAAATATGTGAAGTCTTGACATAGAACTAGAAGAGGGAGGCAAAGTGGTTTGAACTAATCATTGTCAAGTGCCACCTTGTACCTTTAAATGAGGTAGAACCTCAGTGTGTAATCCTGGGATGTCCAGATGTACCTGGTGTTGTTAGACTGCTATGGGTGGATGCTAAATGCAGTAACAGCTTAGGTTATTAGGTAGCTGAGCTACTGTATGAAGATACTGGTGTATATTTTATCCAAGAGCCCTAGTGGAAATGGCCCTACCACAAAAGGGAAGCAAGCAAATCACCTTGATTTGACCTTAACATTTTCCAGTCACAGAGATGCCAGCAGGATGTGAATCAAAACAGTACTGCCTGTAAACATATCCCAGAGGAGCTGGCTACTTGCTGCTGTTTTAACTCTGTGATTGAAGGAGTTTGGCTTCCTACAAGGTAGATGTAGGTTTATTTGTATGAATAAGAAAAAATAAATCAAGTATACCAAGGTGACAGGAATCCACTCTAAGGATCCTAACAGTGCTGTTACAACAGTGGTGACAATAGCCACCCATAATTCTGTTCTGAAATGATATATTTACTATACTTTTTTGACTTCTCCAAGATGTCCACTACACTGGGGAACTTCATAATTTGTAGTCACAGCAATAAATTTCCTTACCGTCATTTAAGACCTATTTTTTTCTTCTCTCAAACATTTCTTTTTCCTCATTTTTATCCCTAAGTAGTCATAGAAAACAGTATCTCCTCAGTTTCTGTTTTGTAAGGTTACCAATGGTCAAAAAGAAGAGTTTGGTCCCTTTATCATCATGACAGCCTTTGAATTCAGACCAGCACAACCCACTGCAAATGTGAGAAACGAGGCCTGTGCCAGGTGTTGGGTGAACATGAATTCCATTATAATGGGAGTAATACTTCAGATTTCTGCGGAAGTGTATTTTTTATGTACTCTACAACTGCATGTGCCATCAGCTGGGTAATCCATGTTCTTCTCACCAGTCACTTCTTAGTGATGACCTTGCTGTCTGTCACAAAAACTTGTGTTGATCACTGTCTGTGGCTTGGGTAAAGAGCAGTGGCAAGATACTCCTTGAGGTCTTCCACTATAATATGCCTGAGTAACAGCCCCAGTCCTTTTTTGCCTACCAAAGCCTCCACAAATTTGGAAGATATGAAGGCCAGTGTTTTGCCAATGTTAAACGCAATCAATCACAAAGGAATTAATTCCTAGTGGAGAAGTTTCTCTCTTAATGGAGCTTCGTGTTAACACTACTCTTTTGTCCTCCTTCCCTTAACAGGCTGGATACACAATCACAGTCATCTAACAGCAGAGACCATGTTTCCCTTATTCTGTCTGAGGTGCCTGCTGGGGTGTTACCTGATTGGGTTTTCTCTACAGACAAATGTTTCTATCACCCTTTGAGTTTCTGTGCTGCTTTAGCAGGCCCTTTTTGGCTCGCTTTGCTCTAGCTTTCTCATAACTCCATTATTATTTGCTTGGAAAACACCAGTAGAGTGGACAGGTAGATTTCTCCTCTCCCCTTAGGCTACAAAGGGAGTAGTAACCTACTTCTGCATTTTTCTCTCTTTTAAAGTAGGTGTGCTTCCCAGATAAGGCATTCTTTCTTGGCTTGGATCTACATTGTGCACTTGTGTGTCATCCCTTCCACTGCTTTGGATAACTGTGGATTTGTTCGAGAGCAGGAGCACTGGACAGGTCTACTGGGCTCAGCTTGTTCCTTTCACCACATTGTTTGCCATTTCCTAAATTTGCTCTTCTCAAATCCACCACTAAAGTTACAGGTCCTCCTGCCTAAATTATCTTTCCATTTAAAATTTTCACCCGTCCATAATAATGTGCTCCATGGTGATTTCAGCAACTGATTTTTTTTCTGTTCTGTCTTTTAGGTTTGAGTTTGTTGAGTAATCTTTTTTTGTTTAATTGTTTTATTTGTCACAACATCTATGAAATTAATACCTGTGCACCACCACTGTGATGATTATTCATGCTTCAATCCATGCCTAGAGAAGCTAGGTCTTACAGGACCAAGAGTGCATTGTACCTGCTTCTAATAGAGCTTCCACCCCAAAGTGTGAGTGGCCACTGCTAGCAGCTCTCTCTCTGCTGCTGGAGATCCACTGAACAGCATTAATGGTTATTCTGTAAACTCTGTCCTTTGTGATGTGAAGGAACTCCAGTTACAGAACGGAAGAGTCTCCATTGAGATGACTTTCCTCTCAGTAACATGACTTCCTGTCCTTTGAATTTTACTTTGGTCAGTAGGTCTCACAATTCACCAATGGTTTAAGATTATAACTAATAAATTATAAATATTGCAGGTCTGTTGTGAAGACACTGAATCAATAGTTTGTTAGGGAAGACTTTTTTCTGTTGAAAGTTTGTAGCTTTGAGCATGCTGTACTTGGTATGGACACAAGTTTTTCCATCTTTTGTGAAGAAGTCCTCAGTGAGGTTGGATCATCAGTTCTTCAGAATTCATTGTGAAAACTGCAGTTCATATTGCCGTTCCAGTAAATAGTTTCGCTTTCACGAAGAGTATTTGGGGATAATGGGGTCTAAAGTCTCATCCCACTCCTGCATGGTGTTTGTTGGTGACAAGTACAGAACGAGTAACCAACTTCATGGCAGAGCTTTGTCATGTGCCAGCTCTACCACCTTCGCCTTTCTTTAAATGTTTTAATTTCTCATTCCTATTGAGGACAAGGGGTAGTGGTGGTGCTGATCCTGGTTTAGAAAGAATTTTAGGCTGGCTCCCTGGCACCACATCTGGACTTGGAGACAGGCCTGACCCCAGAGGCACAGGGATGGTGCCCCAGTTCTCCCACCGTCCCTGGCATGGTCTTACTCAGCCCCTGATCTGTGTTGGGCTGTGACTGCCCAGCCTTGAGTGAGTCCTGCTTGTGTCCCCAAGGGCTCAGGGACAGCAACTCTCCAGGACAGTGTGAGCAGGACACTGACAGCTCGGTTGCAAGTAAATGCTGCCTTTAAAGGTGACCATAAGTGACAAGAAACTGTTGGATTATTCCTGGGCATATCCTTCCTGTGGCTCAACAAGAGGATGTTGACAGGCAGCAACAGCATCAGCATTCAAAACATAAAAACGGAACACGGTAGCGCATGTGTGTGTTTGCTGTGCTGTATGTGAGTGTGCTGATCTGGTGTCTGCATTAATAGCCTCGCTGAGGGCTGCTCTCGAAACACAGAGGAAAAGATTGTTGACAGTGTTCATCAGAAGGTGTGCTGAGAGGTATTTGAAGTTAACTGACAGCATTACTGTAGCGTAACAAGTTACAAACCGTATTTGCCATGGAGTTTTTATGGTGCTTTGACAAAAGAGTGGGTTGTTACACACTTCCTTTAACAAGGTACATGTAGGGTAGATTTTTGAGCCTACTTTTACTGCTCCTTGCTGGGCATGTTCACATTTGCTCTGGCATTTGCAGCTTCACCTGTTGGGTCCTATGAGAACTGAAGTAATAGGGAATGTAGTAGGTGACCTGTGAAAGGAAAAAAGAGGTTGAACTCTCTGTAGAACTCCTGTGCCTTTGCTGAAAAGCCCCATTTTAAGTGGTTTGGATTTGTAGTGGTCTCTCACAAATAGGCAAAAAAATGCCATTAGGTGAATACGCATTCTCTTTCCATCTGTAGTTTATCCTGCTGTCTGTGATGTTCAGAAGATAACTAGCAGCTGCCTTGGAGTACCTTGCAGAAATGGTTCATTTTCAGGTAGCGTAAATGGTATGTGTGACAAGTGTTTTCAGTTCCTGAGATAGAGTAGTTGGGGTGTTCGTGTATTCTTCCCTTTCCAGCAGGCCTGAGTTCAGAGCTTTATCCTGCTCCAGGGTGCTCGGGTGTTGCTTGACTTGAGGCTGTTCCTGCTGGTGCTCTGCTGCTTCCTCTGCTGTGCTTGACAGCACTCAGAAAGTTCAGTTCAATAACAGCTATCTGAAATTGTATATATTTTTATGGAGCTTAAGTAAGACATTCTAAAAATGGAAAGATATGCCTCTAACTACAATTCCTCTGTAAGCATTACATGAAAGAGGGAGCACAAGTGCTGGAAGGGCATTCTTTTCTGCTGGTGTCATCCAGGAGTGTATTTCCTGAGTTGGTGTATTGACGCGCTCCTGGACTTGCAGAGAGCAAGCAAGAGCAGGCTTTCTTGAATCTGAAAGTGGAAATCCCCTGAAACACTAATTAATTGGTGTATTTGTGTAAGACTTAAAATTGCGTAATATTCCAACTCCCTCCTGTTACTGAGAGTCTTTGCTTTTGATTGCTATGTTTTAACTCTTTGTTCTGAGCTTTGTGTTACAGCACAGGGAAAAGAACTGATTAAGTTCATAACTTTACTGGTGGTAGAGTTGTTTATTTACATATATCAGTATTAATTGTCAAGTATATATAAATCCTAACTGCAAGCATTTAAATTTTTTCTGTTATCTGTAGTTGTGAAATAATCTAAAGAATAAAGTTAGTTGGAATTTGGAAGGAGGGAAAAGCCACCCCAATATCCCATTTAGAGGAGACAGCAACACTTAAATAATTAATGTCGTTGATATTATCTGATACTGGCAAGAAGACAGCAGTAGCTCTCAAATGTTATCCTTGGTTATTGCTTTGTCTTTCCTGCAGTGACTTCAATATTTCAGCTGTTATCGTTTTTGCCCATAGTTTCTGCTTTGTATCCAAACACAGGCAACTTTTGCATAAAATTTGCATTGCTTTGGTTGCTTTCTTTTGACTTTTCAATTGATCCAACTTGAGCCTGGTTGCATAAAACTTCAGTGAAGCAGACCAGGAAGATTGTGCATTTTCAGTGCAGTGGGAAATGGAAAATAAGCAGGAGGGATAAATGAGGTAGCTTTTTTTATTTTTCCGCTCTTCTCTTTGCCCCAGGAAAGGGCTTTGATTACAGACATCCCAGCTTCGTGTTTTCCTCAGAGCTGTTGTTTTGCTGGTTGTTGTCTGTACTGGGTTTGTACCTGCTTCAGTGAAGGACTTGGTCCTCTGTGTCTCACAAGCCCACGTGGTGTGGGCAAGGCTTCACGTTCAAGATGTGTTTCTCTAGTGCTCTCGTCACAGAACAACAACAAAAAAAAATTAGGTAGAATTGATACAGTCTACTCTTGCCAAACCTATGCTCTCTCCTAACACTCAAAATTCTAGTACCTGTGACTGGTTTTGGTGTGCTTGTTTTCCCCTGCTCAGGAATTAGCATGTGTCTAGAATGTGGGGCAGGAAACTAAAAGGTGAAAATAAGGATGATGATGTTGTGACGAGTATTTGAGATTCCTTTGATTTGACCTTCTAAAATACATGAGTCATGTTTTCAGTCTTTCAGGAACCAAGGCAGGGAAGCTATCTAAACGCATCTCCAGCTGGTAAACTTTGATGCAAAATGTTGCCATCTCATGACAAAATTGCATGCCATAGCAGATGGTACAGAAAGAGATCTTTTTCATGGCAAGAAGTAAATGGCCCCTGAGCACCTCGTAGTGCTGCATAAAGATGCAGTTCTGCTTCACAGCTGGAAGCCTTCGAATGCTGCTCTGAGGGTTCCTCCTTGTTTTAACTGAGCATCAGTGAACAACCTGAACTGTTTGCCTTCATTCAGTATTTTTTTTGCGTCTTAAGCATTTCCACACTTAATCTTCGTTCCTTCGATATATAGTTTTCTATCCCTCTGAATGTTTTTGCTACTGTATGCTGGATTGGCTACATTTTGCACTGTGCGCATCTGTTTTGGAGTGTGTTTACAATTATTGACATTATCTAATGTCCCATTGACCGTACTTTTTCCCCCTCTGGCACTTCTGCAAAAAGTCTCCCTGCCTAGCCAGACACCTTATAGCTGTGTCTCTGTCACCCACCCCTGCCCCGGGATGCCATATGGGTCACTTGGATGGGAGCAGGTCGTGTGATTTGTGTTTGTCAACATTGACTCATTCACTTGGCTTTGTGGTTTTCCTCAGGTTACTCTGTTCCTTTTGATCTCCTCTAATCGTGATGTTACTTGTAAATTTCGGTGCCTCAAAACTCTTCATCTCTATATAAAGTATTAGTAGAAGTACTGAATTCTCTGTAGTGTTATGTTTAATCCTACTACCACGTTAAGTTTTTAAGGGTGAACAAAGTCAAATATACCTCAGAAAAATAATACCAATAATGCCTCTTCTTGGGGACATTGGAGAATTTATGGATGTATTGGTGATTTTGGCCTTAAAAGCCAGATGCTTGTTATCTAATTCATATAGTCTGTTCCTACATGCAAGTTTTTTAGTGTCTAGCTGGGAGAACAGAAGAGGAGAGAGCTCCATTTGCTTAAATGTAGAATTTTGCTGGTAGAGTATTCTGTAGCAGTTCTTGGTACAGAGTTTTGCTGTGCAGTTCTGTTTCAGAGCAAAAGGAAGAGTAAACTACAGTTTAGTAATTGATAAAGCTTCATTTTAATAAAACATTTTGCTAACCCATAGCCATGTTTATTGAAGAACAGTGATATTTCTCAAAGTATCTTTATGGAAATCAAGAATTTGACATTTTGGTAGGAGGCATTTGACTAGGAGCATCCATAGGCAACAGTGAAGAACTCGTAAATGTATCTTGAGTAAATGCAAGTGTTTCAGCATCATCTATTTCTTAATTTTGCAGGGGCATAATTGGATGGTTTTCCCTGCCAAACACAGTTGAGCTGCTGCTGATTGGTGGCTTGTTCCTGATTCACAGCTCTGCCTGCCGAGATGGAGCCTGTGGTGTCAGTGAACACTCATGACTGTCCAGAGGGAAACCACTGCTCGGGGCTGGGTGCTTTCTAAAGGCAGGGGATGACAGGAGGGTGTTGTCCAGCTGCAGACCATCTCAGTGATAGACCTTGCACCACATTCCTCAACCACTGTCACTGGCTGAACAGGGGGAGCTGTGGAAATCTGTAACTCTCCAGCTGGGCTTGTAGCTGATAATTTTTGTCATTGAGAAAACAGTTTGTTTGGGTTTTTTTCCACATATACTATATGACAAAATTGAGAAGCATACTTGTATAAATGCATATAAAATAGATCTTAGTTTATAATGCTTCCCATTGAGGCACATTTGCCTGAAGTTGGTGTGCATTATCTCTAGCCATAACATACAGAGTCATACTTCAGCAATAATTTTGCAGGACTAAGAGAAAATACAAGTGGCAATTGAATAGCAGGTGCAGCCATAGTTGTGCTTGGCAGTGGGTATATCTGTATGTACAGATATTCTCCTTGGAACTGTTTGTAGGAGTTCTGAGCTGTGAGCAGGTGCTGGTTTGGGGCTGGGTGCAGGGCAGCAGTGCTGTCAGCTCACCTGTGCTGCAGGTACTCAGCTGGGACAGTTTGCACATTATTACTATGACATTCATTCTGAATTATTTCATTCCCTAAATTAATTGAGTCTGTTCCAGCACCAAACTAACAACTATCCTTATGGTTGAATGAATAATCGATGAATGTCCTTGTCACCTGACAGTCTGTTTGGAAAACCTGAAATCCTTCTGTGATGCTGCATGTCCCTCCTCCCACTCAGTCTGCAGTAGGATGAGACTGGACTTTATCCCTCGAGATGTCTGCTGTCTTTGCTAGTCTGCAGAGCTGGCTCTGAGCACTGTGCTCTGATGAGGCTGTCCTAGATGGCAGTGGATTCGGATATCCCGGCAGAACGAAGCAACACAGGTGTGAGATGGCCCAAAAGAAAGGTTCAGATTCAAGGTCTCTGGTTTCTTTTAAGTCATGGAGCCTTGTTGACTGAAACTACTGAAAACTCAGTTGCCATTTAGCTGTGGATACTTCACTTGCAAAGCGTGAACATGCTCCAGACATCCTTCAGATGACAAAGAGGCTTCTTCTTGGGTGAGCCTGCCTCAGGCCTTGAAGGACGTGGTTGTTAATATGCCTTTATTCAAAATGGTTGCCTTGCTATACCTGCCTGATACCTTCTGGTAAATGGTTGGTTTGAAAGCTATAAAAAATATCAGTTTCATGAGCATGTTACAACTGGATATTTGTGGATGTAGAATCTTGCCTCCTCACTGGAGTGAAGTTAAAGTATGTAGCCATCAGACAAAAAAAAAATAAGCCCAAAACCCCAAAAAACCCAAAACCCAATAGAACTATCTTTTCCTAGGAATTGTAGCAAAAATACATTTATCCAAAAGCTAGGGCAATAATTTTTAATGTTTTCTAAAGGACGTAGGTACAAATGCCTTTTGAACCTGCAAGTATTTAAATAAAACAAACAAACAAACAAAAAAAAAAAGGTGAAAAAATACATCCTGTAAAAAAAGAGGGGGTGAGGAAGAGGCTAAATTTAGCAGTAAGTCAGTCTAAACACATCTCCCACATTTCTTGGGCAGTGGATCTGGTGGGTGTAGGTTTCCTTTTTCACTGTGGTACTTGGTCAGCACAATTGTGCAGGTGGGTTTTATCCTGTCATTACAGAGGTCAGTTTCTTCCATGTTTTCATCAGATAATGTATTTATTTCCTTGTTTTCATCCTTCAGTCCTCATGAACAAAACTTGTGCACTACTAATGTGTTGGGAAACATCTTGCAGAAAATGGACATGTGAGCGACCTCAGTGCTTTAGATGCAGCTATGCTGCAAGGCCTCTAAGACTGCCATGAGAAACTGCTTGTAAGAAGCCTCTGTGGAGATCAACAGGGACAAGAATGTAAACTTGCAGGGACTGCAGCAGAAGAACTGAAAAACATCGGCCACAGAGAGAAGTCACAAGGACTTTATTTTACACCAATAGAGTTGTGTGTTATTCGTGTTAACCAGTCACAGGGTGGTTTGCAGTGTGTGTGCTATCTGGGTTATTTAAGGGGTGTTTTCACAACAATAAACGGCATTTACCTTGATCATATTGGTCAGTTCGTAGTGTCCCTAGGTTTTCCCTAGTTCTCCCCTCGCAATACTAATGTCCATAAAGAAAAGGGATCTCTGAACTGAGAAGTGTTTAACCTGTAGTGTGATGTTTGGAGTATCTTCACTTAATGCATCTGGATATTTCAAACCCTGTTTTTCATGTAAAACTTTGAGCTATCTCTCACAGAATCCATTTTTAGTTGCTTGCATTGTGTTAGCAAGTGGGTAAGTTGTGATCTGCTGCCTTTCCATCCAAACACTGTGGAGGCTGGCAGACAGAATGCAGAGTGTGTCTCTGTTCAGTTCCTTGGTAGCAGGAAGCTTGAGAATCCCTGCCTGGTTCATAGGGGAGCAGCACTCCAGCCCTACAGCAGGATAGAGCCAACTGAAGCTGCTCCTGCCTGGAAGTGCGCTGGCAACTCTAGGAGACAACGTGAAAAATCAGATAAATTTTAATCATGTCTTCATGTAAAAACTGTAGAAATGTAGTACGTCTTGTTTTGGTTTTGACTTTCGCGTACACTGTAAAGGATGAGAAGAGCTTTGACCAAGAGCTGAGATGTGCCTTGTTGCTCTCAGTATAGATATACAAGAATGATTTAGTTGTGTAATAAATACCAAGTCAGTGTCTCAGCAAGATGATTAAAGCTCACTGGAGCTTTTTTCTTCTGTACTAATGATTATTGCTCTGGTGTCTCTGGTGGTTGACTCTTGTTGCTTGAATTAAGTTCTAGCTAGATAAGTATGAGAATTTTCAATGATAAGATTTTGCCCATTGTTTTTCTTGTGGTACCCGTATGAAATAGGTCCAGTCCATCCTATCCTAACTGTCAGAGTTGATAAAAATTGTGTTACCTCTTCAGCATGAGTTGAGCTTGTGACTGTTCTTACTGGCTGCAGGTCAGCAGTGGGAGTCTCAGAAATAGGGAGCACAGGTAAGGAAAAAATCTGGGAGAGTAACCAATGTAAGGAAGGGAGAAGAAATGCAAAGGGAAGGGAGTAAGATGTGAAAAAGCACCACTTTTTCTCTCCGGCAGCGATCCTGGAAAGGTCTGGCTTCTCCTACATGGTAAGGAGAGGGAATACTTGGTACTGGCAAAGCTGTCTGCATATGTCTAAGAAAATAGCAGAAGGAGCAGTGAAAGGTGGAGAGTACAAACTAACAAGAATGAAAACTGAAAGGATGGTTTACTACACTGAGTTTGGAGATTTCTCATATCTCTTCTCTCCTTCTCAGCTGGTGTTCTTTTTCTTTCCTGTGTCAGTGACTACATGGCTGCAAGGATGTCTGACTCAGAAAAACAGGCCCCCACCTCGTCCCCAAAAGTGTGGCTGTGTCAGACAAACTCACTGCTGCTGACTTTGCAGCTGCCTGACCAGTTGATCAGACACAAAAGAAGTATTTCCCACTTTCTCTCCATGTATGCTGAGAACACCGGGACTGGAGCCAACTGGTGGCTAGGCCCCGTGGCAGTGCTGGGGTGCCGGGGAGTCTGTGGGTTGGGGCTGGAGGAGAACAGCTGGGAGGCTTTAGGAGTTGGTCCTTGTGTGTGCTGGATGAGGGGGAGCTGGGTGTGGGCAGTGGAGGCACAGTGTCACTGAAGGGGCAGTTAAGGGCTGGTTAGGCCGAGTTTACTCAAGCAAATCCCGCAGTTGCCCAAGGCGATCGATCGTTCCTGCCAGACCCTCATGGGATGGAAAGCTGAGTCTTTATGGTGGCTTGGTTTGCTCTGCTGTGATTTACTGTGTGGTTTCATGAAGCCATTTGAGTGAGCCTCCGTGGCAGAGAGGATGAAAAAGCTGCTGTTTTCAAAATTTGCGTGAGTGTCTTTTGTACTAAGGGCTTTAAATGGAACAGCTTTGTCTTCCTCGCACACTTAATGCAGGCAGGCCAGCCTGGAACTAGGTTGTTACTACTTTTGGCCTTTACTTCTAAATAGAGAATTTAAAAATTCATAATCATATAGAATCATAGAATTGATTGAGTTGGAAAAGACCTCAGATATCATCAAGTCCAACCCTTGGTCCAACTCCAGTCAGTTTACCAGATCATGGCACTCAGTGCCACGTCCAATCTCAGTTTAAAAACCTCCAGGGATGGTGAATCCCCCACCTCTCTGGGCAGGCCATTCCATGCCTGATTACTCTCTCTGGAAAGAATTTTTTTCTAATATCCAACTTAAATTTCCCCTGGCAGAGCTTAAGCCCGTGCCCCCTTGTCCTATTGCTGAGTGCCTGGGAGAAGAGACCAACCCCCCCACCTGGCTATAACCTCCCTTCAGGTAGTTATAGAGAGTGAGGAGGTCACCTCTGAGCCTCCTCTTCTCTAGACTGAACACCCCCAGCTCCCTCAGCCTCTCCCCATAGCACGTGTGCTCCAGTCCCTTCACCAGCCTTGTTGCTCTTCTCTGGCCCCGCTCCAGCACCTCAATATCTTCCCTGAACTGAGGGGCCCAGAACTGAACACAACAATCCAGGTGTGGCCTCACCAACGCAGAGTCCAGGGGAAGGATAAGGCCCTGCTCCTGCTGGCCACGCTATTTTTGACAAAGGCCAGGATACCACTGGCCTTCTTGGCCACCTGGGCACACTGTTGGCTCATGTTGAGCTTCCTGTCAATGAGTACCCCCAGGTCCCTTTCTGCCTGGCAAATAATAGGTGTTAAGAATTTTCTGGGAGGCATGCTGCAAGATGAAGTATTTAACTATTTTTCTGAAAAAAATTATTTTAATTACTCAAAGACGTTATTTTTATCAGATACTAAAATCCACAGAAGACAGTAGCAAATTCTCCTTGTCATTCTTGTCTATTAAAAGAGTTGGAATACAGGATAGGTTTAAGGTGCTTTTCTGGTGGTACCTGTGTGTAGTGCCTGATCTGTCAGTGCCCAAGGCTTGCAGAGGGCATTCTGGGGCAGGACCTGGGATACTGCAGCAACGGGCTGTGGGGAATGGGGATTTGGAGAGACTGGGAATGATGTAGGAACGAAGTCTTCCATTCTGGGTGACATCTGGCTGTTTGGCTGTGACATCAGAGGCAGGCGAAATAGCTATGAATCTTAATTTTTTGAGGGATGAAATCTGGTAGCTTGTTTTCCAGTAGTGAGTCAGTTATCCATGCCCAAAGGAGTGAGTAGCATAAGTCCAGGGAGTATCTTCAACGGGTAAATCGCAGTCTTGTGTAAGGAAGAAAGAGGGGGTTTTATTGACGCTTCTCAGCTTCTTACTCATACCTGATTTTAAGGCTCTCATGAAACCTGTGCTATTTCCTGTTCCTGTAAGGTGAAGATGAGAACCTGACTTGACTTTGTGAGTGCCTTTCCTCAAGCAGAGTGCCTGGTCAGAGGGGTGGTGGTGGGGACTGGGCCCTGGAGAGCATCTCCCTGTTGCTGTCACCTGAGCTCAGGGCCTGGCGGGAGGTCGAGGTGAATGAGCAAACTCATTTGTTAGCTCAAGTGTGTGCCTGAGTGTTTATAGGATCAGTGCCAACAGTTGTCTAATCTTGAAATCGAGATTAGAAAATGAGTAACTTTGCCAAGAAATGTGTTAATTGAAGGAACAGCAGTTAAAACAACTGCCTGTGTGGAAGGGTGTAGTTCTCTAATGACATCTCTTAACACTGAGATAGATGCACATGTAACACTGACACCTTCACTACTAATTAATTGTTTTTTATCTGGGTGTTGGTTTTAGATATTCAGTACTGGGTGTATTTTCTGTTCAAACAAATTGGCACACCTTCCAGCCATTTCAGATGGACATTGTCTGGACTAGGTTGTTACAGAAATTCCCTGCAGATGGGTTGAAAAGTTATTCCCAGTCTTGGAGTGAGAAGAGAGTGATAGAGAAAACCATGAAAAAGACAAACTGAGATTATTACACTGCTGTTCTTATTATATCATATTTTGTAGGTTTTAGTCAGTCCAATTTTAAGCTTTCATTTAGACAACATTACTTATAAGGAAACAGCACGGCGTTTTTGTAGTGTATGGTACATTTTTGGGCTAGTGGCACATCACAAAAGCTTGAAAAAGTTAAGTGTTTTCTTTAAAATAAGTAACAAAAAAAAGTGCTTTGCTTTCCCTCATATCTTAAAGCAAATGAAGAAGTCTCACTTGTTTGATAAATACTGCACTGATTTCAGTGTTTTAAGACATAATTTATCTTTTGTAAACTGTAGTTGGACCTTTGGAAAGATCTGGAAATACAGAAGTATGGCATGGTGACATGTTGTACTGGCTTGGCTTTGCTTGTGCATGCAGCTTTTGCTTTCTCTGTCACACTGTCTTTATCTCAACTTTTGCACTTTGACTCTTGGATTCTCTCCCCATCCCATGGGAATGGGGGGAGTGGGTCTGAGCTGTGCTCCAGGTTAAACTGCAACGCACCTAATAAAGCTACAAACACACATGACTGCATAATTGAGAATTTTGTGCTGCTTTATTTATTATTTAAAAGCTTGGCGTTATAGTCCTGTGTTTTGTACTTCTCACCTGGAAATCCCAAGCCAAGCGGGCACTCCCCCATCGCGTGCAGGGGGAGACACGTCGGGACCAGCGAGAAGCCCACATGTAACTTGAGAGTTTCTGAGATTTGTCCTTTTGATTGCTTAGCAAATATTTCTAAATGAAGGAAAAGCATGACTGAGTAGTTTTATTACTTCATGATATGCTTGCAAATTTAACAGTTCATTTAGAAACCCAAAACACTGAGTTGTAGTAATAAAGGAGCTGTGGAAAGTGATATAAGAGATCAGGTGTGACACAGAGAATTGTGACACGTATTCTGTGCTTCTTTGGGTTATTACTGCTTGATGAAAGAGTTGATTTTTAGAAATAAAACCTTAAAGGAACCATTTTCATTTTCTAAAACCATGAAGTTGCAGCTTTGACTTTTCAAAATGCTATTATACAACTATTAGTTCGTTTTTTATTCTGCTTACTTGATTGCTATCTAATGGGGTCTGTAGAGACAAGGTTCTTGAAGCTTTAGGGGTGCACCTGCCTGACAGGCAGCTCTGTCTCTGCAAGCCTAAACCAAATAGAAATAGGGTTTCAAAAATTGCCAGACATGGCTAGTTACATTTGTGACACCCAGAAAGCCAAGCAGCGTTTCATGCTGCTTTCTTCTCAACAGTAGGTGCAGTTGCAGCTGCCGGAGCTCGCCATGGTGTCCCGGGGGCTGAGGGGCCGAGGGCGACGGGACGGGAATTCCCTTGGGAGCCTCTGGGGCCAGCGCGGGGCCTGCCGGGCATGGGGTGCCCTGGCTGTGCTGGGAGAAAGGAACGTGCACGCTGCACTGCGGGGCGTGGAGGTGAGAAGGACACGGGGGGTGGTCCTTACAGACCCCTGTCTGTGGGAGCCGAGGGGAGGGCAGACCCCTGTCTGTGGGAGCTGAGAGGAGGACAGGGCCCACGTCTCAGGGAGGGCAGCCCCGTGTCTGAGGGAGCTGAGAGGAGGACAGGGCCCACGTCTCAGGGAGGGCAGCCCCGTGTCTGAGGGAGCTGAGAGGAGGGCAGGGCCCATGTCTGAGGGAGGGCAGGTCAGACCCCTGTCTGTGGGAGCTGAGAGGAGGGCAGACTCATGTCTGAGGGAGGGCAGGCCTGTGTCTGAGGGAGCGGAGAGCAGGTCAGACCCCTGTCTGTGGGAGTGGAGCGGAGGGCAGGCCCGTGTGTGAGGGAGCGGAGAGCAGGTCAGACCGAGGTCTGAGGGAGGGCAGGCCAGACCAAGGTCTGTGGGAGCGGAGGGCAGGCCCCTGTCTGTGGGAGCGGAGGGGAGGACAGACCAAGGTCTGAGGGAGGGCAGGCCTGTGTCTGAGGGAGCGGAGAGCAGGTCAGACCGAGGTCTGAGGGAGGGCAGGCCAGACCAAGGTCTGTGGGAGCGGAGGGCAGGCCCCTGTCTGTGGGAGCGGAGGGGAGGACAGACCAAGGTCTGAGGGAGGGCAGGCCTGTGTCTGTGGGAGCGGAGGGGAGGGCAGGCCCCTGTCTGTGGGAGTGGAGGGCAGGCCAGACCAAGGTCTGTGGGAGCGGAGGGCAGGCCCCTGTCTGTGGGAGTGGAGGGGTAGGGAGGACAGTGGCTGTTGGGGCAGCAGTGCCCGGTTTGTGCAGTTTTGCTTTCTTTGTGCATGTACAGTGAGAACAGGCTGTTCACACAGGCTCATTTCAGGGTACAGGACAGCTTCCTGTGCTACACCTGCAAGGTGCTGAGGGGAGAAGTCCTGCCCCAAAAGTGGCTGATTCTGAGTCAGGCTCCTGCTCTGACGTGTTTGGGAAGCAGCTTTTCCTTCTCCATTTGCAGTGGCAGAAGCTGGTGGGTGAGCAGGCTCCTGCACCACAGGTTGTCCCTGTGACTGCTCCGCTGCCTCTCATCACTCACTTCATTTGAGCTCCCTTGAAACTGTGTGGATCCCTCAGTGGCTGATGTGAAACTGCACATGGCTGTGTCACCAGCATTTTTAGCATTTGTGAAATGAAGGGAATGGAGAAGAAACCTGTGTTACCCAGGTGTGTGTCAGTCTCTTCTCCCAGGCAGCCAGCAGTAGGATGAGAGAGCACGGGCTTAAGCTCTGCCAAGGGAAATTTAGGTTGGGTATTAGAAAGAAATTCTTTAGAGAGAGTGGTCAGTCACTGGAATGGCCTGCCCAGAGAGGTGGTGGATTCACCGTCCCTGGAGGTTTTTAAGCAGAGACTGGACATGGCACTTAGTGCCATGATCTGGGAATCACAGTGGGGTTGGATCAAGAGTTGGACTTGATGATCTTGGAGGTCTTTTCCAACCTGGTTCATTCTATGATTCTATTTGTCTGCTCTAGAAATCTTGAATGAGTTTGTTCTGAAAATCTGAAATTAAATATGGACTATGTAATGAATGAGTTAACTTTGTTCATAAAATCGTAAGAAAAGAAGATTTCATCTGCTTATCTAAAAGTCACAAGAATGTGAAGAGACCCCTGCTTATCGAAGGCCATGGGTATTCAGTTAAAATAAACTTCACATCCTGGTGATTTCCATGTGAGAGGGGGACGTCTCCCACCTCAAGACAATTAGGGTAATACATCCTGACAATTGACACTTGAAGGAAAACATCCATCACCTAACAAAAACTCCAAGAGGCAATTTACGACCGCCTGGTAACTGTCAACAAGGACACATACACAATGCGGAGATAACTAGATCACGTACACAAGAGTTAAAAATTGTATAAATATAGAGATTTTTCCTCAGTATGGTGCAGATTTTGGCAGAGCACAGTCTCTCCAAGCTGCCCAGCGCTGTTTTGCTCTCTTATCGCTTGCTAATAAATTCAATCTTTGATTTAATACAAATTGGCTCTTCCAATTTGTCACGAGCGTCTATAACAGACTACTTGTAACATCAGACCTTACAAGCTTTATTTTCTGAAGGGTATTATAGCATGGTATGTGTGCAGAACCCACCTGCTTGCTAATTTCAAAGCATTAAACACACTTCATAACCCTCTCTGTAATATTAGCTAATAGTGACTGGGATAATTGAACAAATTAATTACTTTTTGTATGGACTGGAAATATTAGTGCACTGCCTCTGCAATAATGTAGCTTGGGATTCTTGGATACTAATCCTGCTAGTCCTTCCACGCTATCCATAGCCCAGGGCAATTGCTTTAACTTTAGTATTTTAATTTCCTCTTTTCCAAAAAGAGCACTAGAAGTGTTATTCCCATTAAGTTTTTATTACCATAATTAGTCTCTTCCATAGTTTGCTCCTGACAGCAGAGCATTCTGCTGTTATGTGTCATTCAATGCTGAAAACTGCATGTGGTAAACTTGTACTGATCCTACGTTCTTCATGGTTACCACTTGAAGTTTGCTAGTTCTAGTATCCCCCACAAAATAGCATTTATAAAAATTATCTTTAAATGTTATGCTGCTTGCTTGCTTCTGCCCAACCCTCATGTTCTGTGGATGATTCTGGTCTCTGCGAAGGTGAAGCACAGTCAAAGCAACATACGTTGATATTAGTAATGCAAAGTTCTCTGCTAATTTGGTGAAGTTTGGGAAGTTTTTAGCAAAAAGTAGGAGAGAATTTATAATCTTGAAACCTTGAATATTAAACATCACTGGTTCAAAATGTTAACTGTCTTAAAATCTTATTATTGCAGGCAAAATGCCAGCCCCTGAGCAGAGCCCCGTGGTGGAGGAGGGGGTGCCGCAGACAGCACAGGAGATGTCCACAGGCCCAGGCATGGAACCAGAAACTACTGCCACCACCATCTTAGCTTCTGTAAAGGAACAGGTATCTGCTTTGTTTTCAGCAATTCATCAGTTCACAATGTGTGTGGAGTTAACTGCTGTCTCATTGCATTGCTGGAAAAAACACCCCTGTTTGTTTCTATAGTGTGTTGCCCAGCACCAGTGTAGTATATTTTGTGTATCAGAGTCTGAATATAAGGGGTTCAGTTACCTGCATTGAACAGAAGCATTATTCTGATGTTCTGTATCCCTTGGAATGTCTGAATCGCCTTGTAAGTCAGACTGGAAATGCAGGTTTAGTGCTGTAAAAAGAAGAAAAGGTAGTGTCAAACTGATGGAACATTGGAACCAGTCCTTGTACATCCTGCAAGGCTGTGTACGGTGCTACAGAGACCTGCACATACAGATGGGTATGATTAATTGTATTTTACTAGAGAACAGGGTCTTATGCTTTGAGTTTGGTTTCAGTTATCAGTACCAAGGTACTAATATATTTTAAATTTGCAACACATTTATTGGTGTGTATCTAAAGTAATAGTCTCTATGGCAAAAATAAAATTGTGTTTGCAGTCAAGTTCAGACTTAACTTGTAAAGATCATTCAAGGTGGGGGAAATGCAGTTTTATGAAGAATCATTCTGATTAATGTTTTTGTTAGCGTTTTGTTTTTGTTTTTTTTTTTTTAATGGACACAAAATGAGAAGTGATAGTTTGGCTTTCATTGTATCAGAATGAGAAATAATGGTGGTCTTTCTTGGCTTAATACACAGTTTGTAACATCTGAATTTCACATTAAATCTGCTTTGCTGTCTCTGTTTCACAACATCCTGTAAGATGAATCAGTTCTTGATTCAAGATAGTGACTCTGAATGCAAACACTTGATCTATTAGTTCTCCTGTAGGCCTATAACGGTATCAGAGTTGTGACTGCTGGGATCTCCATGCAGGATCTCAGTGTCAGTATCAGTGCTGTGGTTGCTGAGATCTCCAGACAGGGATCTCAGTTCACAGAGCAGTGTCAGTATCAGTACTGTGATTGCTGTAGTCTCCAGGCCATCTCCAGGGGCCTCACTGCCCAGGGTGGCTCTGTGCTACCCGCTGCAGCAGTTTTGGCTCACTCTGAGACTGCAGTTAGGGCAGCATTGTCTGTAACAGCTTCATACACAAGTGTGCAGTAAAAGGCATTTGTTAGTGTTCCCTTGCCTACCCAAGCAATGTTGTTATCTTTTTATTGGTCTTAAAGAAAAAATGATAATGGGATTTTTGTTCATTTTGAAAATGAGGTTGAAACTTCTTCCCCTTTCCATTCATAAAAAGACTTAGATACATGAGCTACTACGTAACTAAATTCTGAGGAAAACTGAAAAAAATTAAACTGTTGTTAATCGTTAGGTTTATGCAAACTTCAGAATTGGGTCCTTACTTTCAAATGTACAGACACATAAAATGAGTGTGAAGGGAAGATGATGTAAATTGTACTTCACTCTTGGAAGTGATACCATGAAAGAATTAAGAGCTGAACTGTTGCTTTCTGGTATTTTTTTCTGTTGATAATAATTATGGACACTGATATGTTCAACACCCTTCCTGTGTGGCAGAAAGCCCAAAACGGAATATTTTCCAGTGCAGTTCTTTATTAAGCGTGAACAGAAACTACTACACTGTTTGCTGTGGCCCAGCTTCCTTTACTACAGGACTTGCTGTGAGGTGCAGCAGGTCAGTGTTTGTAAAATAGGACTGCCACACCCTAACTTCAGTACTTCAGAAACACTGCAGTGGAAACACAATCCAGAAAAGTTTTTATTATTACTTGTCAAATTGGTAACATTTTAACTTAATAGAAACTTTTAAAATTGATAGATAAATGTGTTGAATAACTTTGTTAAGCTTTCTGCCATAGCAGAGATGTGATAACCATGATTACATAAAAAGTTGCACTCATGAACGCTGCATGCTACTTCTAAATAAATTTGCCATTTGTTTCTTTTTTCTGTTACCTCAAATTAGTTAAAAGCAACTGTTTTACCAAACTGTCTTGTGTCCACAGAACTCTGAGCAGACCCTCACTGAGTCACATGCCAGACAGCTGGGTAAATCACCCTTGGTCGTATTTTAGGAAAGAAGCATTTCAGTTCACTCTTAGTGTCGTAAAATAATACATGCAGAACAAGTGTAACCTGTGATGAAATTTAGATTACTAAACCTTTGCTCTTTACTGAGAAAGCTCAAGTTACGTTTTAATGTGAAAACACATCCCTCGTTAGTTTAAATTCTGACAGTGTCACCACAACCCCCCACTGGCTTTGGCTGGGGCAGGGGAACAGTTCTGCCACTAGGATGAGTTATTTTATGGGTACAGCGGCAGGTGTGCTCTTGGATCACAATGGGGGAAGGACTGACTCGTGCTGATAGAAATTGTATCTCTAATTAGTCCATGGGCCAGGTGGGATTCCCCTGAGGGTACTGAGGGAACTATGGGACGAGGTTGCCCGGCCACTCTCCATCATTTATCATCAGTCCTGGCTCATCGGAGAAGTCTCAGGTGACTGGAGGTGCCAGTGTGATGCCCATCCTCAAGAAGGGTTGAAAGGAGGATCCAGGGAATTTCAGGCCTGTCAGTCTGACCTCAGTGCCTGGGAAGGTTATGGAGGAAACCATCCTGAGGGCCTTCACAAGTCACATACAGGACAATCATGGGATCAAGCCCCGCCATCATGAGGTTAGGAAGGGCAGGTCCTGCCTGACCAACTTGGTCTTGGTCTATGACCAGGTTACCTGCCTGGTGCTTAAGGGAGAGGCTGTGGATGTGTCTGCCTGGACTGCAGCAAAGCCTTTGATGCTTTTCTCACAGCATTCTCCTGGAGAAGCTTTGGCTGGGGCTCTGTTCACTGGGTTAGAAACTGGCTGGACAGCTGGGCCCAGAGAGTGGTGGGGAATGGAGTTATATCCAGCTGGAGCTGGTCACCAGTGGTGTCCCCAGGGCTCAGGAGTGGGGCTGGTCACCAGTGGTGTCCCCAGGGTTCAGCAGTGGACTGGTCCTGTTGACTGTCTTTATCAAAGTCCTTGACAAGGGGATTGAGTGCCCTCTCAGTCAGTCTGCAGAGAACACCAGGCTGGGTGTGAGTGCTGATCTGCTGGAGGGCAGGAAGGTTAGGAAGGCTCTGCAGAGGGATGTGGGCAGGCTGGATTGATGGGCTGAGGACAACTGAATGAGGTTCAGCAAGGTGAAGAGCTGGGTCCTGCAGCTGGATCACAACAACCTTCTGCAGCTCTGGGCTGGGAGCAGAGGGGCTGGAAAGCTGCCAGTGGGAAAGGCCCTGGCGGTGGTGGTGGACAGCAGCTGAAATGAGCCAGGTATGCCCAGGTGGGCAAGAGGCCAGTGGCACCTGGCGTGTATCAGAAACTGTGGCCACAGGCCCTGTGCTGGGCAGTGCTGAGGCCCCTCGAGTGCTGTGTCCAGTTCTGGGCCCCTCACAAGAGAGACATTGAGGGGCTGGAGTGTGTCCAGGGAAGAGAACGGATCTGGGAAGGGGCTGGAGCCCCAGAAGCAGCTGAGGAAGCTGAGAGGGCTCATTCTGGAGAAAAGGAGGCTCAGGGGGGACCTTCTGGCTCTCTGGAACTCTCTGGCAGGAGGGGGAAACCAGGGTATGTTGGGCTCTGCTCCTAGGGAACAGGGACAGGACAAGGGGAAATGTCCTCAAGCTGTGCCAGGGGAGGGTCAGGTTGGACATCAGGAGGAATTTCTTCCTGGAAAGGGTGGTCAGGCACTGGAAGGGGCTGCCCAGGGAGGTTTGGAGTTCCCATTCCTGGAGGTGTCCAAGGAATGACTGGACGTGGCACTCACTGCTCTGGGCTGGGGGACAAGGTGGGGACCAGGCACAGGTTGGGCTTGATGGTCTGGGAGGTCTTTTCCAACCTGAATGATGCTGTGATTCTAGTAGAGGAATTCCTTTTTGAATGGAATTTCCAAGGCTAGTTATAACTAATTGTAGTAAAGCTGAAACATATTTTGACAGTTTTGTCTTTAAGTGGATTTGATGATGCGATGTGGATACTTTGCTTTTGTTGTGGTTCAGTTTTTTATTTAGGGAGAGGATTGTTTTCTGTGGGTTTGTTTTGGAGGTAGGTTGAGATTTTTTCCCTCAAAACATGTATTTCACTTCTAAAATGTTATGAGGCTTCCACACGATGATGGATAGAAGTATCTTAGGAATCACTGAAATAAGTTTTATTTAAAGCTGAAGAATTAAAACATACTTGTCTATACTTCTGAATCCTGGGAAGTATTTGGACAGAAGTTCAGTTCTGTAGGGGGAGTCTCTTATCCATATTAAAAGTAAATAGAGTATTTTCATACTAAAACAACTTGTTAAAAATTGTAGTGGCAGCAGCATAGCAGTAACTTTTTGGGGGGTTAGAATGTAGGGCAGCTAGTTACCAACTGCTTCTCTTAGGTTTGTGGAATCACTGCTACTTTCCATGTGCAAACTGTACCCTGCTGGATTTGGAATGAGCTGCTGCTGAACTGTGAAGATTAAATTGGATCATTTGGAATTGTGTATTTCCTGCTTAGCATGTTAGTTTTCAGTGACTGGGCTGAGAGAAAAGGTCTCTCAGGAAAAACCACCCATCGATGCAGTTTTCAAAAGTAAGTGGAATATGCTGATTTTAATGTCTTTGTTAAGAGGGAAGCACTTGCAGCAGTGGCGGGTTTTGTCATTTGGTCTTGTTGTTATTTACACCTAGAGATGGACAACTTTTCACCTTTTCTTTTGTTAACCGGTGGCAGGGTAAGAACAATTGGATATGCTTTTGGATGGATAATCATAAATTCTTTGGATTTCCCGAAGTGTTTTCCGAGAAGTGTTCTATTATTCAGCACTTCAGCAAAATCTTTTCCTTCTGTGTAAGTGTATTGAACCATATCGTACAAGTAGAGAACCTGCAATTTGATTTTTTTTCTTCTTTATTAAGTACAAATTTTTCACATAGTTCTTGAAATGTTTTTTATAGGGTTTGGAGGGAGCAGGGGACAAACCCCTGCGTTTTTCAGGTGGAAATAGAGGGAAAAATGCATTCTCCCTATGTGTTATTTCATGTTAGAACATCTTTACTAGAATGACAAGTATTTTATTAAGTTTGGGAGATTTCTTTACAGTTCAGATAGGTAGGGCTTTATATCCACTACTCTGCATAGGCAGGTCACTTCACCTAGATACCTGAAAAAGGGACTTTTACTAAATGCACTTCCACACAAAGTGAGGCACAGTCTCACTTTGCAATTCTGATTTGCATACATTTAGTGACAAATGTGTGGCAGTTCTGAAGTAAAGGCAGTACTTTTCATTAAATGTACTTCCAAGCTCAGCCTGAGTGAAAGAAAAATCTTGGTCAACATTTTCTGAATGGCTGGAAGAACTGGGGCTTTTTTCCAACTCCTAGTAGTGTTCAGTTGCATAGGCCATTCTTCCCTGTTTAATCCCAGAACTTTGAAGTTTACAGTTTCTGCTGTTTACAAGCATTTCTAATTTCAGTGACTCAGGTCTGAGAAGTCGACTTCTCAAAGGTTGTACTCTGGGACAAAATATATGCCCCTTCCTGTCTCAAGTGAAATGCCCAGCTTATTTCCTTAACCAAAACTCTGTACTCCTTTATCCATGCGAGGGTCTAGAAGTTAATTCTCCTTTCTTGTGTGTACTATTAGGCTTCTGAGGAGAAATTCCCCTGGTGAGAGAGCCTGCCTAGAACTGTGGGTACCCCTGAAATACGCTGGAGCATTGACACCTTTTGTAGCACTCGTAGTTTAGGTTATCAGCATGTCTTCTCAGCAGTGGCTGAACCCCCATCCCCAGCTGGCAGAGCGCACTCAGCTCCAGCACTGTCACGAGGCTCAGAGAGGATGTGTCAGAGGCAGCCTGGGAATGCCTCCAGTGCCATTCTTCCTTGCTGCCATTGCCATCAGTAAGCTTTCTATGAACTGCTGAAATTTTGATCCCTCATCAGCCAGAGCAGCACTAAAGTGTTGTACCAGACTAGTGAACAATGCAGGCATAGAAGTATTAAGGGCTTTAATGGTCTGCTGCTGTTGAATACAGAGTAAGTGTGATCAGCCAGTAATTGTAGCTATGTCATTTCACATCCTGTAATCTGTGATTCTCTCTACTTTGTCCAATTTTTTTATCTTTTGTCTTCTGTTTTGGGAGATACTGACATACTAAAGGCATGCAAATGCAGTTGTGTGCATGAGTAAACTTAATTTTACAGAAAATATTACGGTTGCTTTAATATGATTAGTTAGAAGTGCAGTTTTTTCTGAAATAGATGCTGGTAGATAATTTAAATGTCAGGTCACTACAGTATGACATTCATGTTGGAAAATACAGTATTCAGTGTGTTTTTAAGTAGTCACTTGCTGGATCTGGCTCTGAGTTACAGCAACTGGAAATGTAGCACTCTGTGTAGATCAGTGCAGGAAGTTAATGTGAAGGAAGTTATAAATGAACTTAATTTTGTTTGTCCTCTTCTTTGTTGCATGTTTGTATCGTAAAAATATCTGAAATATAATTGGCTTTTCTGTAGCACTTTGTGAACTTTTACAGGCCATGGGAGTTGTGTGGCTCTGCACTGTATGTGGCAGTTGAACAGTAAATGCAAGGTAAAATATTCCTCTCAAATGTAGACTGCACTTTCTTAGATCAGCAACTTGAGTTCTTGAAAGAGGCTTAACTCGATTGTTCAACTGGCAACATATTTGTGATTAGAAACACATTTCCTAGTTCAGCTGACAATTACCTTGGTAATATTTCACAGACAGTGGCATTTGGCACTTTAAGCAAGTTAACATATCCCAGAGTAACTGCAACTTGGAGTACCAGCCCATCCATGTCCTGTCTTCTGCCACAGAGAACTGGTCAAGTCAAAAAGCTGCAAGAGATGCATCTCTCTTTTAGAGGCATTGTCTACCTCAGCTATCCCAGCTGCCCAGTCTGGATCTGACCAGCCAGGCATGAACCACCCAGAAGGAGTCTATGACTTCTCTGCTTGTGTCATTGCTACTGATTCTTGCAGAGCTGTCACCAGAAAGGCTTCCATTAGCCACCTGGACCACTGTTTGTTTAAAGTTTCACATTTTGCCAGGGTTGTTCACAATAGGGCAGGAAGACAGTAATTTTGGATTTTTCCAAAATGTTTCTGCATTGTAATACAGATTTCTCATTCTCACTTATGTTACTGAGGAATGAAAGTTCCTTATTAACAGAAATTAAAAGGCTGAATCTGCAACATGGTGTCATGATGAGATGCAGACAGAAGGCACAGAATTGTCTTTAAGTCTTTTTTTGTTTATTATCTGAAGCCTGCAACAGGAGAATGATAGTCTTCATGGTCAGTCATGCAAACTGCATTCCCGTTCCTTACTGATTGTCAAATATTTGCTGGCAATAGCCCAGCACACTGTTGGATGGTTTTTGTCCCTTGCCAGGGAGCCACCAGCCTGTCAGAGGCACTCAGCTTTCACATGGAAAGAGTATTCAGTTGTCAGGATTGGTATAACTGGTCTTGTCTGTACCTTGCGGCAGTGAAGTGTCATCTTCAGTCAGATCTCAGCATTGCTGCCAAGGAATTACCAGGGCATGTGGAGCTCACCAAGGAAGAGCTGACGGTCACTTGGAGTGAGCACCACATCAACACCTCATGCAGGGTTTCTCCTTCCTCCAAAAGCTTCAGTCTCGAGAAGGACATGATACAGTTCCAAAATGTGCTGGGCTCTGGTTCTCACTCCTGGCGGCCTGTGCGCCTGCAGTCGGTACAGCTGCCTTCCAGAGCAAGCTCCTGTATGCCCTCTGTGTGCTTCCTGCTCTGGAGCTGGAACTGGGCTTAAAGCTGTCAATTTTTTGTAGTTTTGTGTTAAGAATTATGGTCTGTGGTTTTGCCGTGGAATTTAGGTTATGAACACAAAACCTGTGGTTTGTAAGGTAATTAAGTAGTTACTGCTAAAGAGGTGAATAGAATTACAGGTTGTGGGTTTTTTCCCCTTGGTACATGTTGGATAGTTTTGGAAAAAAGTAGTTCTGGCCAAGCCAGTGTAGTGTGTCTGTGTGAGATTTGATTGCTCCTTGGAATGCAGTATGGCAGCATGTTCTGTGACCTGCACCTGTAATTTTAGTATGTGTTTGCCACATGGATATTCTGCTCCAAATGCTAATAAGCTTATTGAGGCTTGTATTTGAGTCCTGCAATGCCATTTTGTCATCAGGCAGTGCTGTAGTAGGCAGTGAGTTGTGATTTGTGCCCAGGGCAGCAGCTCCTCTGTACTGGGGAGTGGTGTGCTCTCCCACTGCTTCCAGAGAGTTGGCTAGGGGAACAGATTCCAAGAGATTCCTGCCAGAACTGGTGTGCTGTCTGATAGATACGCATCATGGGAGTAGGTCCATTCAGAGTGGTATAAAATGTCTTTGTTGGGAAGCATAAACTAAGAAGGCGATCAATTTAGAATTTATTAGTACTTAGTTTTCTTTTAAAATATGGTAATTTAACAAAAGAGAAAAAAAGGCTTAATGTATTGAGGTATTCCAGCTGTAAACAAGATGGTACCTCTAAAACTATCCCTCTTGTCTATTCATGCAGGTATTTAAGACCTGTCACCCTCAGCTGCAGATACCAAATTTAAGAAGACAGATACAAAAGTCAGCACTTCTTTCAAAAAGTCTGTAAACTGCTGCTTCCCTGGACTCCCAGACTGCCCGCACCAGAACATACACTACAAAACAGGCTGTGTTTTTTTTTTCATTGCTATGCTTGCACTTGCAAAAGCACATTAGATCTCCCTAAGCATTAGAGTGATTTAAAACTGGCAGATGAGTTGCAGGCCTCTTACCTCTCTGCTGCTCAGCCACTGTGGGGTTTCTGGGCTTTCTTGTCAACACCAAAATAGAGGGATGAAGAACAGTGTACACAGGTGGTGGTGTTGGTCCAAACTCAGCAGTGCAAGTGCTTCAGAAGTGGCTGAGCAGTACTTGGTGATTTTTTTTCCTCTTCTCCTTAGCACAGGTTTTCTGATAGAATTGAATGAGTTTTCCTTTTTACACATCATATAAATAAATGAAGTAAAATTTATTGCTCAGTTGCCCATTTATTCAATTCACTTTTTCCACTCTTAAGAAAAATAGAAGTACAGTCTTTTGGTTTTAACTGGCTTTGAATTTTTGCAGTGTGGGGAAAAAATAGGGATTTTTACTTAAATAGGCAATTTGTTACTTAAGATGTTATGCAACAAGGCATCTTCTAGAATAATGTGTTCACTAATGTTTCTGTATGTAATGAAAAGGCATATTAATAGAGATGGTTGAATGAAAGCAACTAATGGCTATCATAGGTCCTATTTTATTCATCTAATTAAAAGATCAGTGAATAACAATAGATTCAGATTCGGTGTTTGCATCCATGACATTGCTATTTAAATATTGGTTTAAAAGTAAGGAACAGAAAACAGCTTTAAACATAGGCTAAATGTTTTCTGTTATTTCTGCAAACAAACAACACAGTACTGTTTATTTTAAAGGTTTGTGTTTGTTACAAACTGTGTAGTATCCCATCATTTACTCTGAAAGAAGCTTGTCTTGCTGACATTAGCTCCCAAACTTGCATAGCTTCAGCATGTGAATGGATTTTATTTATGAAATTATGGCATTCTCCACTAGCATGTGAATGACATTCTGGAGAATCAGCTTTTAGATGGATGTCATCTATACTCTGACTTAGAATTGGAAAAGAACTTATCATTTATTAATTTCTTTGACTGTTTTTGCTCAATAGAATTTTAGTATTTTCTCTGCAAAAGACAAACTCTCCGAATTAACTAACTGGAGCCTGTGGACCCTTGTAGCATAACATGAAGCCGAATCAAGCCAAGCCCTTGTGTCAGACTGGGTCTCTGTGTCATATAAACCTTTGGATATTCTCCATGCTTTCTATTCCAGTCACAGGCCCTTGAGGTTTGTGGTGTCTGGGTTCATATTTGTGAGGGTCTTCATATCAGGTCTTGGAATTAAAATGATTTAGCTGTAGAATTCTGTCTAAAAGCGACTTTTAATAAAATCCAAGTTTAGAACACATCTGAAACTCTCTTTCATATTTGAGCATCCACTATGCCAAGCTTTTCCAGTCCTGGGGCTTGGCAGCGATGACAGCCTCATGGAAGGGGTAGCCAGGGGTAGGCTGAGGGCCACAGCTCCCTCCTATAGTTCAAGCGTATTCTGCTCTGCTCTCTGAGTAGAGCAGTAGAAAAGCAGTCTTCTCTGAGGGTGCTCATCTCTGGGGACAGCAGTGGGAGAGCTCCATGTCCTGGATGCAAAACCTCGTTTGCTGGCCAGTATTTGTGTATTTATTCAGTTTGGTTAGTGAGCTCTCAGGAGTGTTTGGAAGTGTCCACAATCCCATTGTATCCTCTGCGAGGGGCAGTAGGCTCTGTGTGTGTAACAGCCAATTTGGTGGGGGGGGGCACTCAGGTCAGACTGTCCAAAGCAGCTTTTTTTGTCCTGTCATTTCAGCAGGAGGGCAACTGCTGTTTTCCCTGGCCCAGAGCTGCCTTCCTGATCAGATAGGTGCCAATTAAGTCTTCTCTTGCAGGCTTCTTGAAGGGCATCTCGTTGTGTTGCCAGTACTACTTCTGCAAGGTAAATCTTGAGTTTAGAGTAGCTTTTCCCTACTGTTACTCTGAGACTCCTGTGTGCTGTAGAAGACCTCAGGGCTGGAGCTGTGAGCAGAGATCTTTGCAGAGTGCTGGGAGCTGTGAGCAGAGATCTGTGCAGAGTGCTGGGAGCTGTGGAGCACTGCTGAACCACCCTTCATCTTACTGAAAAGGGGCACAAACTGCAGGGAGTGGAGGGAGAGCATTTGTGAGAGGAAGGTGGTTCCAGCCCCATTTCATGTGATGTGAGTTGTGAGAGCACAGTTGGTATGAGCTGTGATACCTGGCACTGTGTGAGGTGTGGAGGCTGCTGTGCAGTACCGTTACGTGAGTTACACTCAGGGAAAAACCTGATCAATAATCTGAGCTGTCAAGTCAGAGGAGTGCTCTGTGCTGTACTTGACCTGTATACAAGACTTGCTTCATGAGGTCATTAAATATTGGTGTTCATCTATTTTTATATAGTGTTGCATAGTTTACTTCACAGGTTTTACAGTATCAGTTTGAAAAATAATGCGATTGCTCAATAGAACCCTTTTCCATGGTTCATAAAAGCTGACTGTGGGTGAAAACACCCCCAATATCCCGTGATGGGACACACGGTCTCAATTCAGAGTGCTGTAGAAAATGGTTCCAGATTTCGGTAACACTCATCCTGTGCAGCACTGATAATGTCCCATGTCGCCCTTGGAGTGTAACATTTCACAAGCCTGTTACAAAGGCTGAGGTTTGGTACCTTTGACCAAGAAATGTGACAGAAGCTGAACTCAGAAAAGGTGAAATCACATCTCTACCCTCAGCCAATTTGAAATGATAAATGTTAAGGTTTCCAAGTACAGAAGTCAGAATGTAGATAGTTTATGATGTGAAGGTTTGTGATTGGAAAGATTAGGATAGGGTGGTTTCCAGTTTCCTCATTTATAGATGAAATTGACGACTGACTTTACAGGCACTGATTTTGTTAGATTGTGGCAACATAAGGAGAGACAAAAATTTTAATTGCAGGAGGAATAAAATCCAAAAATGGTTAAACATGTTTTTCTTTTTGTAACAGGTGATAAATCAACATTTGCATGAATCACTGATTTAAGGAACCATTAAATTGCCACTTTTATATTTTATTCCCCTATGGAGGAGTCAAAACAAAAAACATGACTGTGATGAATCAGTGATTGTTCGAGCTAATCCACACCCATTTTTTTAACATCAAGAATGCTTTTCTTTTTATTTTGAAATTTCAGGAGCTCCAGTTTCAAAGACTTACCAGAGAACTGGAAGTGGAAAGGCAAATTGTGGCTAATCAGCTAGAGAGATGTAGGCTTGGAGCAGAGTCACCAAGTATCGCCAGCACAAGGTACAGGTCCTAATGACTTTACTTTCATTTGTCCCATAAGTTAAAGGCTTTTTAGTGGTGCTTATGTCCTCTTCATATATTTTCACTGATAGCTATTCACCTTCATTAATATCCAAAGTATTAAAAAAATGCAGATTTGCTGTAAGGAGTTATGGGACAATTTCAAGGATTCTTCTGATAATTGATTACATTTTCAATAGAGTGTATGTAAAGCTTTAATTTCTCTCTAAATATGTTGAATTTTACTTTTTAGATTGAGCCCAGGAGTAATACAGTAGATGTACACATATTTGCGTCTAAGTATCAGTGTTAGTTATATGCAGTAATCCAATTATTTATTTTTTGCCTAAATTAACTATCCAGTTACATTCAGCTTTTCTGAAACTGTCTATTTTTACATGTGTTTTCAGGGAACATTTTGCTGTAAGTGTGTTGTTGGCATACATAAATAGCATGAAACATTCCTGATGTATTTCCCATGCAATGACTGTAACTATGGCAAAGCATTTGTTAGTATTTCAGCTGTAAGGAGTATTCTGATTATTTATTTATTTTAATTCCTTAACAATCTTTGTAAGTTTGTATGTGTTTGGGCACTCACTCATCTCTAGCACGTCAAATGATTGGTAGCTCTTGAATCTGAAAGCCTTGATAACGTGTCCTTATGAACCATTTGTACCTGGAGTTTGGGTCCCAGAGAGCTCCTGTTGGCATGGACGTAGGGTGTACGCTGAACGTTAGTGTTTCTAGCCTTAAAAACTGTTTGTTTCTGGATTCCTTCAGCAGTAAACCTGGATATCATTCTGAAATGTTTCCCCCTGTGGTCATAATAAATATTTTTGCAAATTAAATGGAAAGTTGTTCTTACAAGAACTTAAGGAAACAGGAGGCAGTTATTTAAAATAGATTTTGAAAATCCAGTGTACCATCTAACACAGGTGTTTTAATACATCAAACTACTTGAGGTGTGAATGTGATGCTACATTACCGTTGTACTGAAGGACATGGGCTTAAAGCTTGGTATAGGCAATGTGTTCTGGCATGTGAGTGGTGTTGGTTCATGCTTGGACTTATTCTGTAAGGAGGATATTCCTATTAAGAGATGTGTAAGAAGCTGTGGAAAACTAGTTAATTTATATTTGAATTAGGGGCTTTCATTTCTTCATAGACAGTTGCTTCCAGTGTAGTTAGAAGAGTTGTTGAAAGCTTTAAGGGAAAACAATCTCTTTGAGCAGTTTCACAGCAAACACAAATACAGCAGCAAAATTTTGAGCCATAAGAAGTTAACTATGTTTTCCCCAAGTGGGTGATGTAAATGTTTTGCTAAGGCTGACAAGAAATTAAATAAACATGAAGTGGGCATGGAGAAAACGTTTGGAAACTGAATGCTGTGTTGAGAGATGGATCATGGACAGCCGACAGCCTGCTCCCAGAAGCAAGGAGAACTTGATTTGGAAGCAAGGTAATGTTTCTCCTGGCCAGATGAAAGAGGTGCTTGGCAGAGTCTTACATTATAAAACAAAAAACACTGCCCCCACCAAAAAAAACAATTACAAACCCTAAAAATGTCCCTGGCATGTCTGACTACCAGTCCCTCAGGCATTCCTTTAGGCAAGTGATGCACCAGTCCCTGCCATGAGGAGTAGCATCCGTCAGGATGAGTGGCCATGTCCAGGTGTAGTATTCCAGACACAGCTTTCTGAATTCACACCTTGAGCGTTAATGCTTGCCTGGATCAGCCAGTGAGTCCCAGGCCCACCTGCTCCTGGTGGCAGCGCTGGTTAATTTGTTAGGGAATGTATGATGGCTGTGGTACCTGGTACAGTGTCTGGCAGTATGAGTAGAGGAATGAGGCATATTGGTGAAATCAAGAAAGTAGCTATTAGAAAAGCTGAAGACTGAAAATTGCCTCATTTCGTTAAAATACTTGAGAAAATGTCTGCTTACCTGTATGAAGAAGAAAAGCAAATATGCAAAATCTCATTACACTGATTTTCCTGGTTACCAGTTGCTTGTAATGTGTCTTACAAGTTTATGGAGCTGAGTAAATGGCATTTGATTGGAGAAATCCCCCTATACCAAGAATTTACAGTTACACAAAGCTTTAAGTCTTCATACTGCATATAGTTGTAAATGTGTTGTTGATGTAGATATTTAAAATGGACGATAAAGGACAAGTAAAACAATTCATTTGGTCTGAATGGGCACTTGAGTCCTGGCTGGCAGCAGCGAGCCTGAATCCCCAGGAACAGCCCGTTCCTGCCGATGCCTCACAGCACAGATGTATTCCAAGAATGGAGGCGTAGCCAAGCAGTGAGCTGAAATACTACAGAAATATATGTGACGTACATACATTTTCAAGAGAATTATATTTTTAGCTTTTTACAACTTTTCACCATTTTATAAATATTTAATAAATAATACTAAATTTTTTCAGCTGTTGCCTTTTTTTGATGGCAACAGCAATATAGCCAAGCAGTGGAGTTAGGCGATGGAAATCACTACTTTTCTCTCAAGTGGTGCTGTTTAAAAAGAAATACTTTTCACCTTATGGTGTACTTGCAAAGATAATAGTCTTAAACTGTTTCATATCCTGTAATATCTGTGAAAGATGCACTGGGAATTGAACTGTCCGGTCTAGGAACTGGGAATCATAGTTGTTTGCATCATTTTTAAAAATAGCACGCTGCTTAACAAAATCAACAATCTGAAGTCAGAATTTCCCTAAATGTCAGTGTTCCTGAAGCCTTGCTATCCTGTGCACAGGTGCTGGCCCAGTCGCAGCCGTGACCTCCACCAGCCACTTCTGCCTTTGCAGGGTGGCACAGCCATGTCACTGAGAGGGATGCTGGCCCCTCCTCTAGCCTGGAAATCCACAGCTGGAAAGAGCTTGTTTGAGGCTGCCACGTGAAAATGTAAAATAGTGCTGGTGGTCCTTAGTGTGTTTTGTCTCTGAATGACTTCCTACAATACCTCTTCCATTTATCAGATTATTATATTTTCCACATTGGCAGCTGGTTCAATTTTGTGTCTAAGACAGCTTTGAACTAAAGCTGTGAAATGGCAAAGAATAGCTGTGAAATTAAGAAAGGGGCAAAACTAAAAAACAACCAGATGACAAAAACCCAAATGAAACAAAACCTCAAACCAAACATCAGAAAACAATCCAGCTACTTAGGAAATACAAGTGAGGAAAAAAATGTAAAGGGTCAAAAAAGACTGAGCAAACATAGATTGATTTCAGCAGAGTTTGTGTGCATGCTCCATCTTCAGCTACCAAATATTCGTGTTACTGTAATAACATTTATTTTTAATAAGAATAATATTCATTTTCTCTAACTGAAAACTGTACATAATACCAACTGTTCTGAAAGAAAATTATAATGTCTACTCTATTAACCTAGTTCTTTTTCAAGTATAATAGTGGGCTAAAATTAGGCATTTTCCAAAGTGCCGTTCCCCTTATGTGGGCACTCTGGGGTTATCTCACATGTTATTATTGGGAAGGGAAGGCACTGCAGCTCGGCACTATGTGATCCCACTGGCTTTTAGTGGAATGAAGTGCACTGGACTTACTGCTCAAAGCTGATGGATTTGGTAACTTCAAAACATTTCACCAGCACGGTGACAAAATCAGGCGGTGATGTCAGGAAGTGATGTATGCTGGACTTGTTCCAAAATCATTTAATAAGAGTCAGGTTAAATGTTTAACTAATTGAAGTGTTGATGAAGCAGCTTTCTGCATGTGACCTGTGGTCAGAGCAGCCTTTATCATTTCTATATCCTGTACTGGTAAAGGAAGTTCAAGTAGCCAGGTATGCTGGGCAGGGCTGGGCTCGAGGCTACAGTCTTGTGTGTGTGTGAAAGTGAAGTAGTTGTGTGAGCTCAGCCTGTGTTACCTTTGCTAGCAGCACAGAGCCATGTGGGCTCGGGAAGGAATTGAGTTTCCAGAAAGTCTGAGGAGTAGAGCAAAAGTGGAAGAGTGTAAAAGTCTGTGTTCAGGTGGTACAAAAGTTCTAGGGCCAAAGGTCACAGAAACTGTCAAATGGGCTTCATATTTCTTTGATCCAGAGGACCAGATTATCAATGAGTAAGGTAACAGTAATTGATTAATGGCCTGTTGTATGCAAGTCTGCTCAGGGAAGAGGAAAGAACATACTCTGAAAAGAATTTGTGTAGATTGGCTGACATTCAGAACTCAGTTTTCAATAGCAGAACTTAATTACATTTTATACAAATTCTTTTTAATCTATTACCAGTTTGGGTACAAATTTCCTCATGATGTTGTAACAGTAGAAATACTTTTAAAGCTTTCATTAAAACAGTTACAAAGTTCAGTTTGCAAGCAAAAAAACCAGTAAAGTTGCACAGAATTTCCATTGGTGTGTACCTACAATCCCCAAAATATGCGAGATAAATATTCTGGTGTTAGTGCACTGGTTAGATTTAATAGTGGTGTACAAGAAATAGTTTTAGCTTTTTATTTGAAGTAGTTGAACTTCAGGCCAAGGCTGTGCGAAAATTGAGATTTGGTGGCCTTGGTACTGGTGGAGCAGCCAGGTGATGGTAATACAGCTGCTTTGCTGCAGCATTCAGTTGTCTGTGGGTGCTCCTGCCTTGCTTAGAGCCAACTGCCTTGTGTGCCATGCTCACTCAGCCTGATCTCCTGCAGAGACAGTTGTAATAGCTTCAGAAAGCTCCATGTGCAGCCGTTTATTCCCTCCTGTTAGCTGGAGGCTATGACCTTCTTCCCTGAAATGCCTTAGCAGGCTTGGTCATGCAAAATCTGGGCTTGTTTAAATCCCAATTTAAACTGTACCACTAAAGGTATTTTAAACTAATCCACCTGCCTTTGCTCTCAAGTGGAATGGCAGAGCTCCTTTGGGCACAGTACATGCATTTGAGGGAAGGTAGCTGCTGGTTGTTGAGGGTAAGTTGGTCAAACCACTGTAGCTGAACCCCCAGCTGTGACATGCAGTTGCACTTTTTGTTCCTCCTGATCCAGGACGTAGCTGGGTCCCCATTGTACTTGGTGCTCTGGTGTCAGGTTGTGTCCCAGCGCCACAAAGTAAAATAAGTAATCATGTAGAAGGAGATACGTCTTTCCCAAAATTACAGTTTCATGCGGATAGTTAGACATAAAATCTGATAGACTTGCCTGTTTTTCCTTTAAATAGCTTTTTGTTTGGGAAAAAAAGCAGTGTATAATCATTGTAAAAATTATGTTTTTACATAATTTTTTTACCTGTATGTGAGAAAATACATTTTCCCATAAAAATATGTAGAGTATCTAATGTCAATAACAGAGGGATGAATTCTGCATTTGTCTGCAAAGGAGGTCGTGCAGCAGTACTACTGTGAGCACAGGACAGCACATGGCTTGGTGGAAGGACAAAATGGTGAAGAAAGTTTGACATAAAATCATCATTGGAAAAATGCAAGAGAAGTTGGGGTTTACACTGATATCAGATACCTGCTTGGTGTGTGCAATAGTTGTTTCTGAAGGTGTCTCGTTTAACCTGGACAGTGTGAGATCTGTCACCTCCTCACTCTGAGATGTAGCTGTGAGTCAAGTGGTTTGACTTGTCCTGTACAAAGGATCAGAGTTCTCTGGAAAACTGGAAATTGAAATAATAGTGAAAAAAATGAACAGAAACAAACCTACAATTCTTAAACTGCTTTACATGTAGCAGCCAAATGCTGTGGAGTGGTGACTCCCAGACATGCTTGGCCGGACCATGCCCTGAGCAGTGGCTGCTCCTGTCTGAGCGGCATGTTCAGTGCTGATGGCATGCCCTGGCTGTGCGTGCTGGCTGTGGGCTGATGGCATGCACTGAGTGTGCTGTGCTGTTGATGGGACACCTGAAACAGGACCTGAGTGTCATAAATCATACTCTCTTCCCTGTCCTGTAGCAGGCAGGTTATGCTGCTTGGTGCTGTGACGTACAGTAAGTGACAGTGAATAATTCCCACTGACTAATGCAAAATTAAACTCAATAACCAATGGTTCAGTTGTCAGCACTGCAGAGTGTTATTTAATTGGGCCATTGAAACTGTATCTGCTGGGGCTCTTTGTACGGTTTTCTCTGCTTTGGTTAAAAACAAAATAAAAAAGAAATTCATACTAGCCACATGGTTCATTTTTGTGATCATTTTTTTTTCTTTCTGCAGCTCTACTGAGAAGTCATTTCCTTGGAGATCCTCAGGTATTATTTTTGTGTACAATTTGCTTTAAGCCCAAAAAGCTTTATTTTCTTGGCATTCTTTGCTTGTTTTGACGTGAATGGAATGTTTAGCAGCAATGCTACATGTCTTTTCTAAGTATCTTTTCTATAATGTGATGTTAACATGCTCTTTGTCACACATGAGACACTTCTGTGTTCCTCTGTTACTGTAAAAGGTGCATGAGCTTAGAGCTAGTTGCAGCTACTTTTCTTGCAACTTTTTGTGCCCTTGTGTTTCTGTGTGCACTGTGACTGTAACACAAGGTTTGTCCTGTATTTGGTCTCCTTTACAATGAACTAAAAATTACTTGTGAGTCTTGCCCCTGGCTGGTAAAGACCATGAAAAAATACTGGATATTTTAATCTTGAAGATGGATTCTTTTCTTTTTAGAGATGTTCTTACTTAACTGAGAAAGTCTCTAATAAGTGAAGGTTTTTCTAAGAGTGCTTTTTCTGCTTTTGTATCTCAGGATAGCATGAACTTCCTTTCCAAAAGAAGCACTTTTCTTGTAGTACTGCTACATCTACTCCTGAGTGTATGGGGGGAATAGCTAGGACTATATCTTCAAATGCCATTCCTGTGTCTGTTGGAGTAATCCCTGCTGCCCCTGAGAGGTCAGAGCATGGGTCTGGTTGGGTTGTGTGCATCAGTTACAGAATTTAACCTTGCAGAGTCACTCTCTGACCATGGTGGGCTCTGGAGTGACAGGGTGACGCACTGGAGCCCCACGGGACACACGTGGACCGCGGCTCCTGCGAGTCCCTTGTTGCTCAGCGTGGTCTTTCTCCAACTGGACTGTGTATGCTTGTCATATTATCCCAAAGTGGCCCAGTGCAATGCAGCTGGTGCTGCAGGAGCCTGGTGAGAGCCGCACAATCCCTGCAGGCTCTGCAGAGTGTTTGTCCCCTCTGCACTGGGTGCTCTCCATCCTCGGTGCTGCTGCACGGGGCCACTGCCTGCCAGTGCTTGTTCAGCCTAGTATGTTCATAATCTCCATTGCTGGGATAGTTTAGGTAAATATCCCCTTCCTGGGTTTTGTTTCATTTAGAGGCTAAGCTCTTAAACTTGTGCATAATTGTATTTCCATGGTTTCTGTTCCCCCAGCTGACGTGAGGCACACATTACCTTTTTTCATTTCCTTTAAAGCTGATATTCTCAACAGCCTACTTGTCCTGGCATTTAACTTTTGCTAGTCATGGTGATGTTTTTCAGGTATTCTTTCAGCAGTGGCTTTATAAAGACAAATTTGTTTTGTCTAGTAATTGAGAAATTGATTTTACTTATTCTTTCAATGTGAACATTGCTTTTGTGGGGTTTTTTAGGATTTTTTAATCACATTGTTTCCTCTGGTTCTGCAGTGTCCCAAAGACAGTTCACAACTGGTACAGATTCCTTCTGACAGCTCCCTGGTGTTGTTCTACTGATTTATCTCAGCCAATTGCATTCCATTGCTTTGTTTCCTCCTTTAATTTTCCTGTAACTTATTCTTTATCTGTTGTTTCTCTCCTTGACTTTCTATTAGTTTCTCTTTTTCTTTTATCCATCCAGCTCATGGTTTTATTTTATCCTTTAATTCTCCCCTCACGTTTATGTTTCTTAAGAAATCTCCTGTGCACACCCCTGCTAAGCAGTCGCTTGACATATGGCAAAACATCCTATTTCTGTTTCAATGCTGTATGTATTAATACAAACCTAGATGTGTATTTCTCACATCTCTGTACCCAAAGAAGCCTTGTCGGCAGTAATTGCATACTGGAAAATAACCCACCTATTTCTTGCTTAGAATTTCCTATTCAAAATTTCATTTCCTGTTTATGTTATGATTGTGGCATGATTGTAGTTTTTATTTTCCAATTCGGTATGGAGCTTTGTTTTGTAGAAGTATTGTTAGATGCTGCTTTACCAACTGCAATCTGAAAATACTAGAGTTAAAGATGGTTGAAAACAGTGCCTTAAATCACCTTTTTTTCTGACCATAGATAGTGGTTTATGTCAAAAGCATCAATAGATGATAAGATGTGACTGTAGCTGTAATTGCTTTCTGCATCAGTAGAATTGTACAGAATTTTCACAGAAATACAAAATGATGTTGTTTTGCAGATGTTTATAAATAGAATATTAGATCAGCAGCCATTTATAAAAAGGCTATTATTTTATTTGGGGCACTCCTCATGATTTCTGGTAGTGGAGAAAGATAGAAAGACAACAATTTATTTTATTGTGCATTCTGGCCTTTGTTAGACAGTCTTAAACAATCTTTATTTTTTAGCCCTGTGAAAGCATTTGCCTGGTGGCCAATGTGTCATGGAAGCAGGGTTGGGCTCAGAGCTCTTGTCTGAGGAACATCTGCACTGCATGGCACAATTGGACCTTATTCTTCCCGGGTGTCTCTCCCCAAACTGATTATTTGTCAGTCTGACATTGATTTAGTATCATGTAACATCCAGTAACTGAAAAAACAGGGCCTTGGATTACTCAAACAAAAGACAGTGACGATTAAAGTATTGAAGTTGCATGTAATTCCCTGAGTCCCCCAAGTGTTTTATTCCAAAGAACATGAAATACCCACTGGTGGCTGTTACCCTCTGGTGTTGAGCTGGTATAGCAGGCAGTGAAGAGAGTTCTTCAGTGTTGGTTCTCTGAATCATTTCTAGGCATACTGATGATTAAACTAAGGGAAGTGTTGGTACACGTATTATTAAATCTAAATTAAATTTGGTCATAATGCTCCTATTGTAGTAAATTAATTAGCATCAAATTTTATAAGCTGGTTTTGACCTAAGGACTACTGATAAATAACTGTGCTGACTGCCTGGAATTTCTAAGATTGATTGATTTTTCTTTTTTAACATATTTTCTAAATCCAAATTGTGTTCAGACATTCCTCATAATAGCAATTACTGAATAACTTTGGTATGAGTGGTGCATTATGGCTCATTGTGCAGATAGCAAGACACCAGCATTTCATCCAGCTACTGAAAAAACCCAGAGGATTTCTGTGCAGCAGAAATTGCTGCCCAGAGCCCACAGCTCCTGGCACTGACCAGCTCTTGGGACTGGGCTGGTGCTCCTTGGCATGTTTCCTTTTGGGTTCATTGTATGTTCATTCAGGGATTTCTGCATCAAGAATTTACATTTCTGGTGTTCCCTTTAAACATAACTTCCGTTGCCTACTCTGCTTCCTTGGGAAGGTTCAGGTTGGATATTGGAAAAATTCCCTCACAGAAAAGGCTGTCCAACTCTGGCACAGCTGCCCGGGGCAGTGGTGGAGTGCCCGTCCCTGAGGGATTTAAAAGCCCATCTACATGTGGCAACTGGGGACATGGATTAGGGGTGGCCTTGGCAGTGCTGGGAGATGGTTGGACTCAGGAGTCTCAGAGGGGTTTTCCAACCTTTATGGTTCTATGCTGCCTATGTAACCTTGTGGCAATTGAATGCTTAATATTTCTGTCAAAATAATGTTGATTCAGTGTCCTCATCTTTGTCCTTTTTTTCCCTCAGACTCTGATTAACTTTTTCCTTTCTTCATAAGAGCATTGCCATGTCTCCTTTGCTTTTCCTTATGGCACTGTCCTTCTTCTGTACAGTTCAGCTGACATTCTTAGAACTGAAGTTAGCTCAAGTTGCTGAGAAGCAAATATTTAGATAGTAGTATATGAAGTAAAAAAAAAATTACATAAAATTTGCAGCAACTACTGTTGGTAGTACACAAATGGATGAAATTGAACTCAACCTCTCATGTCTGGAGGTGTTGATTACAGGCCCTTAAGATGAGGGTAGCTGTCCTCTGGACACAGCAGCACAGTTGCACAGTGTTTCTACTCTGCAAAGTAGACCTACTAGGCAATCAATTAATTTTTCATTAAAATAGGTTAGAACATATATTTGAAAAATTAGAATTGTAGAACTACATCAAAACCTCAAGGACACAAAATTCTGTGATACTCATATTAACATTTGTTTTTATTGAGTTTGAGAGATGACACCTCTCTGCCAGTGAACTGTTTCTGTTGGGAGTAAGTCCTTTGTTTGTGTGAGAAAATTATGATGATTGAGTTTGCTGAAAACTTGCATATGAAACATCGGATTTATCTGATTAATTTATTCTTTCAGATCCTCCACCCACCGGTGTAAGCAAACCCCAGGTATCAGAGGGTATTCACACCAATGCCTATGACATTAGGACAGAAGCAGAGCAAGGGACCCTCTACTCACCAGAGCAGACATCTCTCCATGAAAGTGAGGGTCTGTTGTGTGCATTTTAAATATTAGAATACATTTCTGTAGTGATGGTATAAAAATGTAATAGTTATGAAAGCAACAAATAACAAATTTATATAAAACTCTGTGAAGTTGATTGATGCTTTTATTCTTATGCTGACTTCATATCTACAGGGTCTGTGGGTAACTCCAGAAGTTCAACACAAATGAATTCTTATTCTGACAGTGGTTACCAGGAAATAAGCAGTTTCCATAACAGCCAAAACTTGAGCAAGTCAGAGCTCAGACAGCAGCATTCCCTTGGTGGACCCACCAACAACCATGTTGTGAGGAGCTCCCGCGCCGAAGGGCAGACATCAGTCCAGGTACCTTGACCAGTCACTGCACCTCTGGCTGTGCACGGGCTCCAGTGGGGCTTTGAGACAGCAACTGCATAGCTGGACCTTGGCTGTGTGGGTTGGAGTTAATGACATGAAATGACAGTTTTGTTTAACACTTCCATGGGTTCAAAAGCCGAAATGGCTTGTGGCAGAGAGGCTTGTTTGCTGGGATCAACACACATGTGATCCGGGTCACTCGCAGGATCTGAAATGAGCTAACACCTTGTGAGGACTTCTGACTGCAGAGTGCACTACTGACAGGGCATTGAGAAGGTTTCACTCACTCAGAATTCATTGTGATAGTGGGGAAAACCTCCTAGAATTTAGCCTGTATGTAAACATATTGCTTAAAGGAAGGTGGTGTTTGTGTTCCTATACCTTCTAATGTTTCTGGATTTTTTCCTCGTTTTTCACTAAATGGAATGATAGCAAGACAGTAATTGTCAGAACTTTATGAGCTTATCCCAGAACTCTGTATTTCTGCTCATGAGTTTTCAAACTGATTGAGTAGTGAGAAAGGAAAGCGTAGATGCAGATTTGCATAGCAAGCCAAATGAGAATGAAAAACAGATAGGTTTTTAATATTAAATTGCCATTTTATATACTATGAAACACCAGTCAGGAATAAAAGTTACAGGAAACCTTGAAGGGATTATGTTTAGGGTTAAATCTACTCTCCAGCTGCCTGTATATATACACCACTAAATTGTGTGCATTTCCTGCTGACTTGTCTGTCTTCCAGGAGAACAGTATCCACTGTGTGACCTAAATGATGAAACTCATAACAGTTTTTGTTTTTAAACAGCCTTCAGTAAATACTGCAACCAACCGAGTCATGAGACGGGTCAGTTCAGTCCCATCCAGGGCACAGTCTCCCTCCTACATAGTCAGCACTGGCGTGTCCCCCTCGCGGGGGTCGCTGCGGACATCCCTGGGGAGCGGGTATGGTTCTCCCAGTGTTGCTGAGCAGAGATCACTGGCTTCCCATGGGTACTCCTCCACCACCCTGCCCGCGCAGCGGGCAGCGTCCCCGTACAGCGCGCACAGACCCGCGTCCCCCTCGGCCGTGCGCCGCGTCGGCTCGCTCACGTCCCGCCAGGCAAACCCCAATGGAGGCACCTCCCAGTACCAGACTGTGGGCAGAGTGGGCTCTCCTCTGACCCTCACTGATGTGCAAACCAGAGTGGGGTCTCCGTCCCAAACTCAGCTGGGATCCTCCTCCCCAAAGCGTTCCGGCATGACGGCAGTTCCACAGCACTTGGGAACAACGCTGCAGAGGACAATGCATGACGTTGAGCAGTATGGACAGCAATATGAAATCTATGAGAGGATGGTCCCCCCACGGCCCGACAGCCTCACAGGTGAGTAACAGGTACAGACACGAGTAAAACTCAGTACAAACCACCAGCTGTAGAAAACCCTGGTGTTGTGGGTGAAACATCGCAGTGGGACGTAATTGCAGTGGATAAGTCAAATCACAAGTTCCCTGTGAATACTGGCTTTCTCTATGATTACTAATTGCTGGCCAGTCATTGAATTAAATCCGATTATTTAAGTCACTAAGTGAAATTATCAGTCTTCCAGAGGCATGTCAGCATTTTCAAAGATCAAGTACATTTAAACGTGTGCAGGCTGTACATAAAGTAAGCAATACTAGCCTGGAACTAGTTCTGTCTTAAAATACGTAACTTGGTACCACTAAATATTAGTCTTATTTTCCATTTACGTTTCTTGAATATCTCATACTTCAAGTTAAATATAGAACAACCATTTTAATTCTAGCTTAAAATAAAGCCCCCTAAGGTAGAATCTATTAATCTGAGCTGCAGTTCTTGTTAAGGTGCAGTTACACTACATTTTAGGTTGTGTGTATATGTTACTAGTTTTGTTCTGACCCACAACTGAATGAGCACAGTCAAAGTGATTTTCCAATTAGACCATGTGCCCTTTTGAGCAGACAGCAATATCTGTTTTTTCTTTTAAATTGTTACACTGCAGGAAAGTCCAAAATGCTTTCATTCCTCAGCAAAAGGTGTGTCTTCTCCTTCGTTTCTGTTTGCAAGTCATAGTAATCTACCAGTTTGATAAGAGGGTGGGAATGAGTTTGATGGGAAAGGCTGTGTGCAGGCCAGGACTGGTGTAACAGCAATCTTGCACTTTTAAAATATTAAAAAGGTACTTTACAAATACCACAGCTTGGAAATATCACCATGTCTAAAGAGATGAACTGATAGAACTTCAGAAAAAATAGTTATTGGGATAGTGAATCAGTAATTCAGAAACAGACACTTTAAATGTAATGGTGAAGGAAGTAATTAGCAACATGGTAGTAGAGCTGAGAGACCATCTTATTTTACGGCCATCTGAACTTTCCAGGAAACTTGAAATACCCTATCTTCCTGTGGTTTATGTTACAAACTGAGTATGAATCCCTTATATTATTAAAAAACTACATTTTCTAGTAGAAGTTAATTTTCATGGCTTTTTTAGAGGGAGCAGTTGAATATAGCACTTGAAATCTGAAACTCAAATTTGTGGATGATCAGTTTATTCTGAGAGAAAGTTTGGATGTGGGAAAGGTTAGTATTGTGGCAGCCTTCAGTATAATCCAGAGCTCTTCCCTGCTGTGTAAGCTGGAAGAGGGGATGGATATATGATCAGGTCCTCTATTCCTACTGTGCTTGCCATCTCCATTTCTGTGGGGTGCATGTTCTGGGAGAACAGTAATGTTAGAGTTGAGTGTCTTCCCAGGAGATGGCACTGTCATCTGAAGGTGTGAGTCCAGCTGTCCCCTTTGCCTGGTGAAGTCCCTCTGTTCTCATCACCTGTTTTCTTAGTGGTGGCCCAGAAGTTTCCATGCAGACACTGTGGCAGAGCAGATGTGTGATTTGGGGGGAAAAATATGCAAAGGCAGGATACATTTGGTTACACATCACTGCTCCTTTGTGTTTTTGAAGTTGTTCTGTACTCTCTGTCATATCCTCACCCTTGCAAAGTTCATTTATTATGTTACTTTGATAGCTGCCAGAGCTTTATTGCCTGCTGCAGTGGTAATGCCAATGTGGAGCAAGCTGTATACCTTTATATGTATACGTTTCATGAAATACTAATATATAGCAAGGTCCAAACAAGAATCTAGCCCAGCTGCAGCATAGCCATGTATATATACTCATATCATGGGCTATTTAAACCTTTATAAAGACACTTCTCCATGTGCTTACATCTCTGCTGCCACTACCAAGCAGATGTTTGCTCTTACTTCTATGGATGGTTTCAGTTTCAGGATTACAGCCCTCTTTAGGCTGTGCCCTCTGTCACAACGGGATTTCTGTCAGGTCCACACCCTGTCACTGCTGAATCTGTACACAGCATATGCTGACTCAGCTTTTATTCTGAGTCATATAATATGGTTTAGACCTTGAACTGTAAATGCTACCAAAAAATCGAGTTGGAAAGCTTCAAGTTGTCAGTCTTTTTGTCAAAGAAATGCTGCTCTGTCAGTGAGTCTTTCAGTGTGGGTCATTTAGTAATGGCAAAAATGTAATGAATAAATCTTTATGACTGTGGATATAACCAACACCTTTACTTGGCTGAAAGAAGAAAGATTCAGTCCCAACAGCTGGATTACTTTGCATAGGAGATGGGCCACGTTTCTCTGTGCTTGGTTGCAGGCCTGCGGAGCTCGTATGCGAGCCAGCACAGCCAGCTGGGGCAGGAGCTGCGCCCGGCGGTGTCCCCGGACATGCACATCACCCCCATCTACGAGGGCAGGACGTTCTACAGCCCCGTGTTCTGCAGCCCCAACCACGGCACCGTCGAGCTGCACCACGGCTCCCAGGCCGCCCTGTTCCGCACCGGCTCCGGTGGGTGACGGCCACGGGCTCTGCCAAAGCCCTGTGTTCCAGCACGCAGGGATAGAGGAGAGTAGGGCTTAGACAGGTAATGCCAGTGCAAAGGAAGAACTAGAGGGGATCAGTTAATGGAGATAAAGCCAGGTTTGAAGGACTTAAAATAGCCAGCAGGAATTAAAAGGCTTTTGTGATGTTTGCAGGGAATGCTCGGGGCTATATATCAGTGTCAGCCTGGGGTCAGAGTGTGTTCTGTTTGATTCGAACGCTCAGGTACATCTGAGATAAGCATATTTCATGACACACAGAATTTATTGCTCCCTCTTGCATTCTCTGTGCATCACTCTCTTATGAATTGAGTTGGCTCATGGCTTTTTTATTCATCAATACAGTAAAACAAGAGCTTGCCACTAAAATTACCTACTGCATCTTTCATAGTAAAAATACCTTTTTACCCAACTTCTCAGCAAAGGGTGCTTCTGAGGATTGCCTATGGAAAATTGAAATATTCCTCCAGTGTCTCACAGAATTGCTACTTGCATATTATGAAGAGCATAGGCATTAGATTAGTGTCAGGATTTATTTTCTGTAGAGATAAATGTAATGTATGTTGCAGTGCAGTATAAGGTTGATTAATAAATTGTATACTGATATTGAGAAACTCTTAAAATTTTAGAGTGAATTAGTTAAGTAACTCTAGAAAAATTTATAGAGAACTGGTCAATTCATATGTCATGTTTTCACACACTTGAAAATGGTTTTTTAATGTTTGCTAATACCAAGAATATGGAGTGCTGAACGAGGCACCAGTTTTTGCTGTTCTCTTGCCTTCTACAGCCTAAAGGAAACAGAGTTTGTCAGGATGTGCCAATGAGGAAATATAACTAGAAATTGGAATTCTTTGTTTACTTGTCTACTTAATGCCGCTTACCTCAGAAGAACAAAAGCCATCACAACAGCTCTGTTCAATCAGGAAGATGCATTTCCCTGCTCCTGAACTGCCCTGCTTCATCTTCAGAATTGTCCTCTTGTTACTTTTTGTTAGGAAAAACATATATGTAATTGGGAAAAGCAAAGTGTCGTATAAACAATGAACAATACAAATTTTTGTTTATTTACTTTTCCTTTTTGGTGCAGTTGGTGAATTGAAAATTATAAACTTTGAAAACGTTTTCACCCAGATTTCTGCTTATTGGCACTTTAAGTTCTTGTTGAGGCAAGCTGAGGCACAAGCCTGGTCCCATGAAACCTTTCAGTCTGTAACTAACCTCTCCACCTTCCGTGGGACACTGAGGAATTGCTCCCTGAAATCTGACATCATCTTCCAACATGGGGCACTGCGTATTTTCCAGGCTGCCATTTTTCTGCTTGCACTAACTTGGTACAGCCCCATCTGTTCAGCAGACCTTTGTTACCTGGTTGGTTTTGACGCTGTTCTGTCCTAGGCATGGGCAACCTGCAGCGATCCTCCAGCCAGCGGAGCACCCTCACATACCAAAGAAACAACTACGGGCTGCCTGCGGCGTTTGCGGAGCCGCTGCGGGCAGTGCCGTTCCGGCTGCCCGAGCCCGGCTACAGCCGCCCTCTGCCTGCGCCCGATGGCGGCACCACGCGCTCCCCGTCTATCGACAGCATCCACAAGGACCCCAGGCAAGTCTCCATGCATGCATGTGGCATCTCCTGGTACAGTTTTCCATGGCTTAATCCATCACGACTCATTCAGATTCTCAGATCAATACCTTTACAGCCAAAATAACAAACATGGGCTGCCCGTTGTAGTAAGAAAGAGCAGCTGTTATGCATTGTGTTACTATTACATTTTTCTTTTAGGCTTGTTTTCCTGGACAAGTTATTACAGGAAATGCTGACAAATTTGATGAGATTTGACTGGATTATTCAAAATATTTTTTAGTAAGTCTATAGAGTAACCTGTAATATTGTAGTGAGTTTTCTCATTCTGTGAAAGAGAATCAGGACTTGAGAATTCAAAAGTACAGACCTGATTTATTTGAATGAATTTTTCATGAGCAGCCTGATTAAATTGCAAAACAAAAGAAGTTTAGAAATGATTTATAATTGTGCCATTTTGAAAGTGAGCACACATTTTTTTAAATAATTACTGTTTTGATGTTGGAAATGTTGGTGCACGGTGTGGGCCAGTGACACGGGTGATATTGTCATTGCCGTTTGCTATAGGCACTGTGCACTGAAACCTTGTATTTGAACCTGAGAATATCAAAGCCCAGGCCATGCACAGCTTGGAGGGACTTATAGCACTGTGTGGGTTTGGGATTGGTAAGAATTCCAGTCCCTCCTCAGATTGCTGGTCATTGAGGCAGCTCCCAGAAATTTTCTGACTCAGAAATACCATGCTGTGGCAGGGGCCAGGGGAGTGTGGTACACAGCCCCAGAGTGGGCTGTTGGAAAGCACCACTGTGATATGATAGGGAAAGCAACCACTTTTACTAAAAAGGCAGTTTTCCCTAAGGTTTTCTCTCATTACTGTGGAGAAATAAACCTCTGAGTTGTTGAGCAGTTCAAAGTGGACACAGAACTGAGCTTCCCCTTTGGGTGAGAGGCCTGGGGAGACCTGACTGGCCAGGCCAACATTAGCCTTGGAACAGCTCCCCAGGTACTGTTCTTGGAACATTTTTTTTTTTTTTTTTTTTTTTTTTTTTTTTTTTTTTGTTTTTTGGGGGNTTTTTTTTTTTTTACTTGGGTTTTGGAGGATGAGAAAACTTGAGATACTGCTTCACCCAAGTCCTCCTTTACAGAAGACAGATTGCCCAGCAACTATTAATGACTATATTTCTAAATCTGTAAATTGGTCATAGTTGTTTCATGACTTTTCTAGGACTGGTCTGCACAAAATCCTGGTGGTTTAATGAAGGGTATTTTATCATGATAATTTTAAATTTACAATCCCTGAATAACTCAAGTCAAACAAACTTCCTGCATCTGATCCTGACAATGATTCTTCGGGGTGTGCAGGTTTTGTTGAGGTTTATTTGGCTTCAGCTTAGGAAAAACATTGAGCACTGAGAGAAAAATGTTGTGGAAGAGATGCCCCTGAGCTGCACTGTTGAGGGAGTATCAGTTGCATTATATAATTAACTTTTGGGGTATTTATGTAGGTTGAAGCATTTGTGTAACTTTAGTGTATATCTGTGTTTGTGTGGTCCACAAACCAAGTGAAGCTTATTGGATATAATGTCCTTGTCCAGCTGGAAGACTAAACAATGGTGTTATCCCAGTGTACCTGCTTTTCCTCCTTGCCCTGTTATCCCAGAACGCAATTGGAATTGCTGAAAAGATGCTCCAGTTCTTGCACTTGGTAAATACCCTGTGTTTGGGGGTAATGCTTTCTCTGCACTGTGTTCTCCCATGCAGGGAGTTTGCCTGGCGAGATCCAGAGCTGCCCGAGGTGATCCACATGCTGCAGCACCAGTTCCCGTCGGTGCAGGCGAACGCGGCCGCCTACCTGCAGCACCTGTGCTTTGGGGATAACCGGGTGAAAACAGAGGTGCGTGCTGCTGGCCAGGACACCGGGCCTCTCACCCCTGCTCCTTGGGTTTCAGCTGAACAAGTGTCTGGGACCTTGCGTTCCTGTGTGTGCCACATGGATGCTAATACTGAAGTACCTGGGGGTGTGTCCGTGCACACATATGCACAGGTTTTTCCTGTCATAAGAGCTGCATGGAAATTCTATGGAAATCTTTTACATCAAAGTAGTGTAATCCAACAGAACTGTAAAGTTTATTTGCCAGAGCCTAGCTTTGTGTAAATTGGTGATGACTGAAGACTAGAGCAACCAGGAGCTCTAGAAGACTTTCACTGTCTTTGATCAAAGTGTTTTAAGGCATAAGGAATGAGTGAAGTGTCAGGCAAAGGAAAGGGGTCCAACCCTGGAAATACATAGAGGACAATGTTTATATCACTGTGACGTGAGGGAAGGATACATCTGAGTGAACATTAAGATTGTTGTTGAAATTTCTAGAAACTTTGCACTTGAAGAGCTGCTCTTTTTGCAGAGCAGCTGTGAGCCGTTGGCTTTTTCATTCCCACTCTATGTGTGTGTTATCTGTTCTTTTCAGTATAAATTTTGTTTGTTATTAAATTCTGCTGCAACTTTTATAAGAAGTTAGCCCAACATAATTCACTGCTGCTGGGAGGCAGATGAAAAGGTGATGGTGGTTTTGATGTTCTGGTGACAATCACAGTGGTAATTAGAGCTTATTTCTAATATTCCCTAAAATGATATTCTAAGGTATAGGAAATGACTTTAAAAACTGCTTTGCTGGGAAACAAAACTGAAGCAGTAGCAATTCTCTGAACGCAGCAGGCGACTGAAAATGCCCCTCAGTCTTCGCAGTGATGGGGGGGTTCCCAGGCGTTTCAGTCCCATGTAACAGTAAAGTCAGTAAGGTTTAGCAGCTGTTTCTTCTGGACGTAGAACAGGGTGTATTTTTCCCATAAAAACAAAAGCCTTTTACATCTGTGGAGTGAGATGGGTGAGATCAGTGGGTGCTGATGGTCCCAATGTTCCACTTTCCAGGTCTGTAGGCTGGGAGGAATCAAGCACCTGGTGGATCTCCTGGATCACAGAGTCCTGGAAGTTCAGAAGAATGCCTGTGGTGCACTGAGGAACCTTGTTTATGGGAAGTCCACTGATGAGAACAAAATAGCCATGAAGAATGTGGGAGGGATCCCGGCCCTCCTGCGGCTGCTGAGGAAGTCAGTTGATGCTGAGGTCAAGGAGCTGGTAACAGGTGAGCATGGAAGGGAAACAGGCAGAGGGCTATAATGCAGATTGTTCTTCTGGGTATTTGTCTTGATTGCTGCCAGCTAAAGCAGCACAGAGTACAGGGTCATTGGGAGAAGTGAATGCTGAGGTAGTCGCACTAAAGCTCCACTTAGGGTGGATTGTCCCTGGTGCGAGTCTCCCACACACACAGCAGCCTTTGGACAGGTATTTCTTTATCTACTCCAAATATTTGTTTTATTACAGGCTGTTTTTTATCATCTCCTAACAGCAGTTTTAAATAAGATCTTGCAGTATTCACAGGCAACTCTTTTTAACACACACACATTTTTAGGGTTTTAACCAGCACAACAAAATGGAAAGTTTTGCCCTGATTTACTCCTGGCTGAGGCAGTGCCATTGCCCTTTGTTAGGGGCAGCCCAGTGCCCAGTGCTGGACCAGAACCCACAGCAGGCTGTTGGAGCTCAGGGATTGTAAAAATGTTTCTCTAAATAGAAGTACAAAGATGTGGAAGAGATCCAATGATTATTTGTTTAATAATTGAAAATCCGCCTATGTCAGAGCTAAACTAGCAAAGTACAGCCCATTTGCTGTTTGTGTGCCCAGACTAAGGTAATGTAAATACAGGGAAACCATCACTGTCAGTCTGCACGCCAGGAAACACTCCTTGGGATTTCTGGGTTAAAATTAGCCCTGTTTATTACTGCTGTAGTTTATTTGTGTTCGTGTAAAATGGATTTTCCCCTGCAACACTTCTCAGTGGAGTACAATACTCTTCTGTTTTCCAAGGATGGCCTTTCTTCCCTGGTGACTGAGTTATGCATTCATTATTAGCAGTGTCAATTGCCTTTGAGAGGTAAAGGTGTACCTGGTGTCATTGCCAGGGAAATTAATCCAGTTTGCTTTAAAATGCAGTTAGATAGATGAAAACTTTATTATCCCAGATAAGTAAAATTAGAATAACAAACTTCTTGCAATCTGTATTTTTCACATGAATTCGTTTGAATAAAATTTGTGAGGAACTGTTTAGTCAAAAGCAGTCTTTTAATCTCAGAAAATATTTGGGAATGTGCCCTAAAGATTAAATGTGGGAAGTTTGAAAAGCAAGTGTACTGGGGGAGGGTCCAATTGCATAAACCTATTTTAGAGGAGTTAGAGTAGGAATACTGGAGTCTTATTTAATTAACAGTAACTGAAATGACAAGGTTGAAATGCAGAGAGAGAAAGGAGTGGGAGCTGAATAGAAAGTTACATTAAAACTACAGAAACTGTAATTGCAGAACTACAAGGATGTGTAAGAGGCAAGGAAGTAATCTCATTAATGGCTGTAGATGATTCAGAAAATAAAATGTGCTAAGTAATTTTTCATAATCATTACCTGAAAATGAAACAATACTTTTTGTTAAGAAAAGTCTTTAAAAATTGTCATTAGGAATGCATTGGAAGAGGTTTGTCCAGTTGCATCAGCTCACCAAAGGAGCCTGTATGGCTTGGTATGAGTGCTTGTGGTTCATGTGCATTGGATGTGCAGCTCAGCTATTTAGAAGCAGTTTATCTACAATTAAACTGGAGTGACCTGTTTCTGTTATTTTTTCATACTTGTACTAGAGTATTTAATTCAAGAGCCACACATCCAGCTTTTTTTCTATTCTAGATAATATTAAATATGCCCTGGAAAGTTTCGTCAGTTTGGAGAAGGCTGACAGATTCCTTAAATGTTGTTTTTATTTTTATTCTTATGATCTAATCAATTTAAATGACTGGCTAAAGTTTAGGAGATGGGTATTTGTGTTTGATAAAGATTAGTGCTCCTTGTCACTTTAGAGGCCAAATTCAGGTAAATTCTTTGTCTTGTCTGAACTAAATTCTATGACAAAAATGTCCGGCCATTGCTACTAACAAAGCCAGCCCCTTCTGTCAGTGATAGCAACTGCAAATTTTCGTGTAGATAAGGCTCTCATGTTACTTATTTTAATTTCCAGCATAGAATTATTTTGGACAATGTTCACAGAAATGTGACTTTAACATGGTCCAGTCTGAGAGCTGTACAGGTCAGAATTTCAGGCAAAAATAGGGCAAGCAAAGAAACCCAACAAAAACAACCCACAGAAAGGGCCTCTTTTCAAAATAGCTACAGAAGCATTTTCAGGTGGCATTTTAGACCCCTCCAAAGTTTACTGATTGGGTTTGGGTTTGAATTTTATTTTTATCCTGGTGCTGTTGCTGCTGATTTTCTCCCTCCATTAAGAGTTACCAGTGCATGGTAATGCTGGTTGATCCCTCCTGAACTGTGTCCTTCCCCTCTGAGGCTCTTTCCTCCCGCTGGCAGTGCCAAGCACTCATGGCGTGTGTGATTTTCCTGCTTTGGGTGTCAGGTGGACACGAGGGGCAGCTGGAGCCGGCACTTGGATTGACACACGCTCAAGTGTCACATAAGCAGGGAGCAGAAACCCCTTTCCTTCTACATGCAGAGGTGCTGGGACCAGCAGGGATCTGCTGGGCTGGGTAAATGGCCTCTGAACTCCTTGCTCCAGAGCTGTTTGTGTGTGGAATGTTCACTCTTCCACAGTGATGGAAGTCAGAGTTAATGGCTGTTGAAAAATGGCTTCTTGGAAATTCCCCTCTACCTACGGTTTCAGGCTGTCTCTTTGGACTTTGGCAGAGGGTTCCATAGCAGCTAAATACTTGTTTTCAAGTGTACCTCCACAACCATGAGGAAGAAAGAGGCATCCAAAATTATCCTGTAGTCCCTTACCTTAATACAGCATTACACCAGTTCCTAACACCACTTTCATTGTCTTTGAATGGAAAACTCCCAGGTTATAACTGCCTTTACCTTCAGGGTTTATTTGTAATAAGCACTGAGTTTGGTCCCAATTATCTTAAAATAAGCACCCTACAAATAATCAGGTTGTGTCCTCATTTTAAGGTGAAGACTGGAGGACTGTGTAACACACAGCTCTGCTTTTGGATGGAACGGCTGAAGGTTTATCCCAAATTATGAGACAGAGGGTCCTGGGGAAGCTTTTGCCTTCACATGCTGAACACAGTAAATAAATCATTAATCACTCAACTGAGCTGCCTCTGTGCTAGTCCAGCCTCTGGGCAGGTTTGGCCATGGGTACTCAGTGGAACTCCCATGATTTGCTCCCAGGCTAATCCCCGTGGAGAAGATAATATTTGCACAACTGTAATGGGCTTCTTGGAGGAACTTTGGTGATAAACCCCAGCACAACAATTTCAGAGGGTACTTTTCTTTATTTTTTTTGGTTTCCCAGTTTGTAAACAATTTTCTTTTGTTACTGAAGTCTTGCTGTACAGGACCTGGAGTTAAGAATCATAAATGGTACTTTTAATGTGGCTCTAAAACAGGTCTGTGATGATATTAAAAGTACTGAGAATCCCTCAGCACTTTAAAGTGTGAAGTATTCATTGTTAGTAGGTCTTTTCTCTTTGGGGAAGAGTTCTGTACATAGTTTAATCATATCCAGAAACCTGTCTTACACGACTGTTTTTGCAGATGCCATTTCTGTGGAAGTGCCTTTTAACATCCACTCTTTAGCCAGCCCTGTGACAGGGCTGCGTTGCCCTTGTATGTGAGCTGAACTCTGAGAGCAGGAGCTCTAGGACCCCCTGTGGGACACAGGGAGAACTTCAGTTGCCTGTAACCAGAACTCAAGACAGAATCAATCAGCAAATCTCCTCATATCTGTATCCTCCCATGGAGCCCCTTAGTTACTTTGCTGAAGAGAGATGACAAGGTGTCTCACGCAAACTTTTGTCTTTCTTATTTTTATGTGGCTGTATTAAAAACTTTTGTTGTCTTATAAACTTTTGGTATTGTTAACTCCTGTTGTATTTGCTGCTGGTTCCCTCATAATTTATTTCTGAGGAAATGGATGTTCAAGATCTAGTCAAAGGGGAACCCAAGTGGTTTGAGCAGCTGTTGAGGAGCCGCTTCCAGCTGGGTTTGCTGAGTGTGCATGGCCATGTGACTGTACAGTCAGGACGCACTGTGTTTGAGGGAAATATTTTGGGTAGGGTCAGTACCTGGAGAGATTTTGGGTGAACTTTAAGCTCTGTTTCATGATGAAAAAGAGGATTCAATCCTGTGTTTAGCATATTATTTGCATATACCATTCCACTGGTGATTTATGTGAGGTCTCATACCTCCATATCTGAATGTCATATTCAGAGACTATGCAGTGCAGGGAACTAGGGATTTCTGCCCAAGGATAAAAGACCGATGGCAGTTCCATTTGGCTGACAGGTCCCTGGAACAGACTCTGGACTTGCTGCTGTTGTTTCCAGGAAGGAAGTTCTTTACATCCGCTCTGCTCTTCAGTACCTGATATCCTGGAGTACGGTGTGAGGGAGCAGGAATGTCAGGGCAGGCCATTTCAAACCAAAAACGTACCCTCCTCCACTGTTTCACTTTGTTTTCCTCCTTTTTGAATGCTGGCTCTCCAGGTTCTGCTTGCTCTAGAATCACATCCTGTATTTAAAGTGATGTCAAGTTCGAATGTTGCTTCATGTTTGTTTGTCAAGTCTCTGCTGACTTTACTGCATTGGAAATCTCTTCTAAGGGGTTCTCTGGAACTTGTCTTCATGTGATGCTGTGAAGATGACAATCATTAGAGATGCTCTGTCCACGCTGACAAACACTGTGATAGTGCCCCACTCAGGATGGAACAGCTCCTCCTTTGATGATGATCATAAAATTAAATTCCAGACTTCCCTCGTTCTGCGCAATACGACAGGATGCCTGAGGTATCTGCTCTTCTAGAAGACTCCTTTCAAAGACTAGCCATGCTATCCAGATACATTTTATACTGTAATTTTAAAAGCAAAAAAGTTATTTTATTCTATACATTACAGAATCTCATCATGTAGGCAGCTTTTCCAACTGCTCTTTATTTTCCTATTAAAAAAATACGAAAATTACCAAGTTGCTGACCAATTAATTGCCAATCAGCTACATCAAAACCTTCTGCAAACTTTCCAATAAATGATTCTGTCCTTGCATACACCATTTTCCTTTGTTATTCCAACCTTCAGGAACCTGAGCTCCGCTGGGGAGGAGGCGCGGAAGCAGATGAGATCCTGCGAAGGGCTGGTCGATTCCCTGCTCTATGTGATCCACACCTGTGTGAACACCTCAGACTACGACAGCAAGGTGTGTGCAGGTCTCATCTACAGATCCTGTAGTGCTAAACTGTGTGTCTGGTGGGATCTCGGGGGCTTTGTGGGGCTCAGCTGAGCACAGTGGTGTCCCTGCTCAACTGGCTTTGCTCCCAGCCGCAGGTTCCTGAGGCACAGCCAAACTCAGCTGTGCAGCACAGCGTCACTTCTCATCTGCAGCTGTGCTGCAGGAGTCCTCCTCAATAAAATAATAATACACTTTTGTGCTTTTCATTTTCAGAATACTAAAGAATAAGCCACTATAGCAGAGACTACTGTTTATATAAATATTGTCAGATTTGAGAGAGATTGCAGTTTTCCCAGAGACACGGCCCAAGCACTGCCCAGCATTAGAATTTAGAGCTTGTGCTCCCATTGCCTTTTCACCTCTACTGGACTGGTTTAGTTTAGCTCTGTGTGAGAAAGAACTGGTGACAAGGCATCTCTCTGGTTTGGTTCAGACAGTGGAGAATTGTGTGTGCACCTTGAGGAACCTTTCCTATCGCTTGGAGCTGGAGGTGCCTCAGGCACGGCTGCTGGGAATCAATGAACTGGATGACTTGCTGGGAAAAGAGTCACCGAGCAAAGACTCAGAGCCAAGCTGCTGGGGGAAGAAAAAGAAGAAGAAAAAAAAAACTTCCCAGGAGGATCAGGTTTGCATTTTTCTTGTACTGCAAATACCTCAGATGGGGTTTGGGTCATGGTGGGGGAGGATGTAGCTTGATGCAAACGATCCTGTGCTGAATGAAAATACATGTTCGTTTCTCAGTGGGATGGAGTTGGCCCCATCCCAGGGTTTTCCAAGTCCCCTAAAGGAGTCGAGATGCTCTGGCACCCATCGGTGGTGAAGCCGTACCTGACGCTCCTGGCAGAAAGCTCCAACCCAGCCACTCTGGAGGGCTCAGCAGGATCTCTCCAGAACCTTTCTGCAGGCAACTGGAAGGTACGGTAATTCCTGCTCCTCCTCCCCTCCTTGCACTCCGGCTGTTTTTTCTAATAAAATCTTGGAATGTGTTTGAGGGGAATATGCAATTCTCTCCTGTGCACCTGAGCGTTCCCCTCTCATCTGTACTTTAGTGCTCCTGTGCCGCAGTCATGTTTCCCCAGTGAAGAGCTGTGGGAAGGAGGGAGAGCAGGAAGAGTCATACGGAAACTGGCCCTGAAATTGGTACCATTTATTTTAAATAAACAGAAAAGGCTTTCTTTCAGTGCATAGTGGGTCAAAATAATGTTCTGGCGTCTTCTAGCTCTGAGTTCTGGTGTGTTCTGGTGCTGTTGAATTAAGCAAATAAATTTGCTTTATTTCCTTATTCCATTATTTATTTCCATACGTTCTGACCATTGCATACAGTATGCTACAAAAGCAGCACATGAGAACACTTTATTGATGTCATGTATTTCTACTGGAGAGAGTAAAAAATCCAGCAAACTTTGTTTCCTTTGTTTGCATCAAGCCAGCTTAATCTTTTTAAGTTCTACCAATGTAAAATTGGTCCTAAAAAAACCCAAAACCCTAACAAAGCCCAAACTGCCCTGTTCTCTTTTCAATGATTGTCATCTAGTCAGATATTTTCTCTTTTTTAAGCATTGCTTTGTAAGAGGTAGGAGTGAAAAATGGCAAAGAGACAGCCCTTTATAATCACAGAAAAGGCACACACTGAACATGTCATCTTTTATTGGCAATCTCCCTGAAGACGCTTGGGAATTCCAGCCCGGTGTGAGGTTATGCAGTGGGGAGCTGGAGTGGGTTTGGGTTGACGGGGCTCTGTGTCAGTTCGCAGCCTACATCCGTGCCGCCGTCAGGAAGGAGAAGGGGCTGCCCATCCTCGTGGAACTGCTGAGGATGGACAATGACAGAGTGGTGTCATCTGTGGCAACTGCCTTAAGGAACATGGCATTAGATGTCCGGAACAAGGAGCTTATTGGTATGTACAGACTGTCCTGGGGAGAGCACCCAGATGTGGCCCCTTGGGTGGGAAAACCCCAGGATGAGATTCCACTGATGGGAACAGCACACTGGATGTTACTGTGTCACAGAAATGAATCCTTGTGACAGCAGCAACTTTTCAGAGCAGTGTTGCCATATTAGTTTGCCGTTGGCCACCTTGGATAGATTGGAATCGCCTCAGCTCAGCCAAACTTGACAGGGAACCCTCTGTGCCAAATGGGATGGAAACAGCTCAGCTTCCTTGGAGCTCATGCCCACCTTCTCAGGGGATTCAGGTCCCTCATGCATTCTCAGGGATGGGAGAGCTCTGCTGTCACTACAGCAGTGCTTTAACAGTATTAGACAGGAAGAGAGGGAAGAAATCCCCTTCTGGTAAATAAAGCATGCGCTGGAAAACTGATACAGTATGTATGTCTTTGCTGAACTAAGTCAACAGGGTTGCTTGCTAGAAGAACTTAGTTTCTCACTTGTCAGTTCTAATATTTAGCACTTTTAGCATTCATCTGTGCCTTTCTCATCTAGCATTAAGGACACCTCAAATAACATCTTCCCTGCCTTGATGAGGAACCTCAGTCTGTTAATGTTGAACGTGCCTCAGGCTGCTGTGACTTCAGTGAATGCTGCTAGCACATGGCATGACCCAAAAAAAGTCTCTTTTTTGTTACAGAAGCATTTTCTGTGTCTAGACCTATTGGACTGTTTATACAGATAAGAGGATTGTTATTCTCAGAGAGACACAGGTGGTCAGAATTGTATTATCTGTTTCTGAAGCTTCTCCATCTGGGACGTTCAGAGCATGTTTTCCTGGAGTGCGGGTATTGCACACATGAGGAACTAGTAAAGAGAGATTCCTGTTCTCTAGCACCAGCCCTGTGTGGGTCAGACTCGGGTGATATCCACTTTGTCAGGATGTGTTTTCCATTCCTGACAGAACTTTTCAGTTTGGGAGTGTTCCTCCATCTGTTCCCTCTCTGAGTCAGAGCTGTAACTCAGAAAGAATTTCTGGCTTTCAGATACACTCTGGAACTGATCTCTGTAAACCACATCACCTGTGCTAGACTTCTTCTTTAGGAGCTTCTCTGTCTGTGTGGGGCAGCAGCAATGGGCTCACACAGTCAGTCTGAAGGAAGTGAGAGATAAGAACTCCAACACATAGCCATATATGTTGGAATATGCAACATGTGGCTAAAAAACCCCAACCTGATCTTTAGTTCTGTCCCTTGTCTGCAGCTTATCCCTTGCATCAGTCAGCAGCTGGAGTCTGACAGAGCTGAGCTCTGACAAGTAACAAAGTGAAAAGAGCATCCAAAAAAAAGAATTCCTGGTTAATGTAAAGAATCCTTTAACCCTTCCATAGAGGAAGCCCAGGAATGTGCACTGCTCTGTCAAGTAGCCTAATGTTTTTCATTGAGCAATTCTGCTTTCTCCAGATAATTCTTATTTACGAATACTACTGTTTCAATGCAAAATTCAGCTTCTCACAGTTTTAAGCTAAAAAGAAAAAAAAATTCAACAACTGATCTCTGGTTTCTCTTGAGTCTGTGTAAAAAGTAAATTCTTGGCAGGTTTTGGTCCTGTGCTGCTTCTCACTGCCTTCAGCTGCTGTTTTGTGCCAAGTCGTGCCATTTGCAATGTGAAGTACCAAACTGTGGGTCTGACCCAGTTCTGTTGGGGGTGTTTCCAGGTAAATACGCGATGCGGGACCTTGTGAATCGGCTGCCAGGAGGGAACGGGCCAAGCGTGCTGTCGGACGAGACGGTGGCCGCGATCTGCTGCGCCCTGCACGAGGTCACCAGCAAGAACATGGAGAACGCCAAGGCCCTCGCCGACACCGGCGGTATTGAGAAGCTGGTCAACATAACGAAGGGCAGAGGGGACAGGCAAGTGGCAGCAAAGCTCATACCTGAACTGGTTCTGTTTCCATTTGATGTGCTTAAGACTGTGGGACATGTTTTTTTGAGTGAGAAAAGATCTGCTTTTGCAGTCTGGGTCTGAGGTGCTGACAAGTGGAATGACGTTGGGATGGAGGGGACACCCAGTACCGCTGTGCTCTGCAGGGTGTTCTCTATCCTAAGCTTCTGGAGGCTTCTACAGCTGCCCACAGTAACCGTGGTCATGGGGCCTCTTCAGGGTGAACGAGTTAAACTGTCCCCTCTTAAATACCTACAAGATTAATAGAATACTTGGAGCTTTTCCAAGTCAGACTGTGTGGGCACCTATGTCAGGATGTTTCCAGCAGCTGTTCATTGTACCTGGTGCAGTCCTTTGGTCAGTGGAAGGAGAACATGACATGGGGGAATCCCCCTGGAACAGCATTTCCAGGCCAGTGCTGGCTAAGGGGGCCAGCGCTGCCCAAAGTGCCAGCCCTGGGCTCCAGTGGGCTGTGAGCCAAGTTCTGTGCTGGTATCATCATGGCTGTGTAGAGGGAATGAAACCTTTGAGAGCAGGACAGCCAAGGAACAGGAGTGTGTGGTGGGGCAGCAGGAGGCCCCAGGACCCTGTGGCTGTGGGATGTGCTCAGTGACACTGTGCTCCTTCACAGCAGGGCTGACACAAACCATCTCAGCAGGGTTCCTGCACAGACCAGGCTGTCACTGACCTTCCACTGGACAGTGGGACACTGGTGGTACAGTCAGCCCTGCGTGCTGTTCCCAGATTGGATCAGAGGAAAGGGTCTCTTCTCAGAGATGGGGATCAGTGTGAATTAACCACACCAGGTTTTTAGCACAGTCTGTTTCACAAGGAACTGGGCTGTGTTTTGAGTATCCACAGTTTATACCACTTTCCATGTCCAAGGGACATAGGCTCATTCCAGCTGCAGGTGTGGATGGAGTGATCCATTGCTCTGCGGAGACAATGTGTGTGAAGTTGCAGCTGCACTTACATTTATGAGGCAATGAAGTACACTAAAGAAATATAAATTTTTGTGAATGTATTTAGTGTCTACTCACTGATTAACTCTATCAGCTGCATTTTTTCAGTGTTTTCTTTCAAAAAACATATTTGGATGAATCCACAGTGACAGAAAAAGGCCTATGTTTACCTCAGATGTCCATGCTGTGGCATTTAATGTCCAGTCACTACTGCAGTACCATTCCCAGCTTACTCCATTTCTCTATTAAAAGATACAGTGGTTTTTATTTAATAATAGCTGGAGCAACTTTCCTTGTCTTGCTCTTGAGAGTGAAAAAGTGTTTCCCCAACCAAAGTTTCGAGTAGTGAAGCACAGACCTGAGAACATGGACTCACTACGAGGGTGTTCTCCAGGCTGGAGAGGACAGTGGCTGTCGGGTTGATCTCCTGGCTCAGCCACACTCACGCTGGTGGTGCAGGGCCGGCCTGGCCCCACAGCAGCAGGGTCGGGCTGTTACAGAGCTCAGGAACACTGTTCTTCTGCAGTGGAATTCAGTGGTTTTCTAACACTGCAGTATTCTTCCCTTGCCCAGGTCCTCACTGAAGGTTGTCAAGGCAGCGGCCCAGGTCCTGAACACATTGTGGCAGTACCGAGACCTCCGGAGCATTTACAAAAAGGTAAATTACAGAATTAGCCTATGCTGGAAAACAGTGCCACAAAACTTCCTACTTTATTTCTAACTTGTGATCTATTCTGATATTTTTTCTTTTTGGCACTCCACAGGATGGATGGAATCAAAGTCACTTTATTACACCAGTATCAACACTGGAGCGAGAGAGATTCAAATCCCACCCTTCTCTATCCACAGGCAATCAGCAGATGTCACCTGTCATGCAGTCAGGTCAGTCAGGGAGGGTGAAGGGGTCCTGCTATCCATGTTTTTAACTCAGAGAACCACTCTGGTTGCTACTAATTCCATCTAAAACACGGAGGTCAGGCTGTCTCCCCTTGGCGCTTGAGCCAAGTTCTTCATGTGCTCTGGGTGTTCCCTGGGCTGTTCCTGCACAGTCAGATCCTCAGCGTACACAGTTGGATGTTGGTACCAACCATTGCCCTCTCCAGAGCTGCTCCTCCTGTGCTGTGTGAGCACCGTGGACATGGGTGTCTGACAGCAGAAACAGCAACACATGCACAGTGAGGAGCCCATTGGCATTCCTAACTATTTCATATCCCATTAGGATGAGCAACCAAATACAAAAATGTTACTTTTCTGACTCCTTATTTATTTCTCCCCTTTGTTCCCTTAGTGTCTTCAGTGCTAGGATTTACATCTTCCTGAGGGCTGGTACATAACCTACCTGAAGTCTTACATTTTGTCTTCACTTGGCATTTTATTTTATCCCACTTACTTCTAAAGACTCTCTAGAGCAGATCTCTGTTAATATGAAGAAATACCTACCTACCAGGACTGCTAAAATCAGTGACTAGTTCTTACAATACTCGTTTAGTTACTTCTTTACATAAAAAACATAACAACCCTCACACATTCCTTCATGACATGGTTGACTTGAAAAACAAGGACTCCATGAGGGATTTATTTTCCTCCAAGAAATAAACGGTAATGTCTTTTGTGCCAGAGTTCCTCTCAACCACCAAGGAAGCAAGTATGGCCCAGGCTCAGGGAACTGACTGGACTCTCCCCAAATGTAAAAGGAGATTCTGATACTGACTGTCACACTCCTATTTGGGCACTTTCTCTCCCAGGCTACACCAGCAGAACAACTGTGTTACTCTAGTTCTTTTAATGGCAAGTAGGAGGTAGATGAGCAGCTCTAACATAATATTCAGACATGCTGTACTTCAAAGACTACTTAGTAAAAACTCCTAATAGGAAGTGTTGCTTTCCTGCTCCAGAGTGTGACCAGGCCTATATTCTGGATGGACTAGATGTTTTTTTGGTCTGTGTTTGGCCCAGCCATCTGTGAGAAAATTTATTCTTCCTGCCAAGTAGGAGAAAACAAGTGTTGATAAGGGAGAACTTCAGCCTTGGAGGGAACATTGGTGTATAAACTAAAATTAATTGGGCTCTCACCATTGGCTGATGGCCCTTAGAGGGCATTTGGAGGAGAAAGTGAGGAGGAGGGTGATGAAGTAAGCCCCCAGACCCATTTTTAGAGGGATCCCCTGAGTAGCACCATGCAGGCGCAAGGAAATTCCAATGCACCCCCACATGCGCAGAAGGAGAACAGTTACATAATGGCAGGGAGGGACCTAAGGCCTCTCACTGGGCGGTACTGGCCACAACTGCCCAGGTGAGACGTCACCCAAAAAAATAGTTCAAAGGCAGATGGCTCATGCTTTGGCTCGGCTCGCTTCACATGAAGGCCAACGTTGCCTTGGCTGGGACGCCGCTATCCTGTGAGCCGCCGGCGCTGGAGGATGCAGCCCCTGCTCAGGGGAGTCCGGACACTTTGGGGTCAGTGAGACAACCTCGTAACCCCTGGGCAAGTTAGGTGACACGTAGGGCTTTATTCCTTTCCCCTCCTTCTCTCTCTCCCTCTCTTTCCCATGGGCTCTCGATTACTTGGCCACCTCTTGTAATAAAATACTATTGCTTTAAGCTTACAACGGTGTCTTAGTTTCAATTTCAGAGCCCCCCGAACCTTTTCCCTGGAACAAGGCCCAAGGGAGGCAGTGGAAGTTGTCACCAGGGTGGTCCACCCAGGAACAGCTCTGACTGTTCTGTCCTTACCCACCTGCTGTTGTGAACCCTTGGGGCAGGAAGGGGTGAGGAAGGTTGGATGTGTGAAAGGCTTTTGTTATCTGTTCTGAGAACCTCTTTTTTCCCACCAGTTGGCAGCACGTCCTCATCCCCAGCTCTGCTGGGGATCAGAGAGCCCCGGCCTGAGTACGACAGGACGCACCCCTCTATGCAGTATTACAGCAGCCAGGGTGATGTCATGGCACATAAAGACATCTACACTGGTAAGGGACCAGCTGGGAGCTGGGAACTGCACTGGGAAAAGGTTCCTTGTGGGAGGGGTGCACAATCACACAGGGGCAGTTCCAGTAGTGGGCTGGTCATACCGACTGTTGTTTCCCATTTCCCTTGGTCGTATTCCCTGTTCTGGGACAGGGCAGGGTGTCATCTAGCTCTGCTGTTCTATATAAGACTGTCCTGGGACCAGGGTAGATCCCTTTGTGAACTGGGAGGTGAGAGGTGGTTGGAATTTTTATTTTTATTAAAAACACTATTACAGACAATTGTTTTATTATTCACATTATATGATGATGATGTTATAAATTTTAATGTGCAGTTGTATGTTCCGATTTTGTTACTAAATTATACCGAAAGATCAAAATCTCTTCTCTGATCTCCCTTTTCCTTCTTACTATGTGACATAAGTCCAATAGATAAGTCACTAAAGAGAAGGAAATTCCTTGTTTTAAAGATTATGTATCTGTAAAACAAAACCAGCAACATAAAAAAGCCTCTTGGTTTCACTGTAACTGCTGCTGAGGGACAACATTTGCCTTTGTTCTGTTATTACATTGTATCATTAGTAGATGCTAAAATCTGCAAATTTACTTGTTTGGGTTCTACATAATAGGCAAAATAACAGCCATAGACTTAGAGGTGGAAGAATAAAGACTGAAGTTTATGCCCTAAACTGTTTTCTCCTAGGTTCCAGCAAAGCTTCCCCGATTTACATCAGTTCCTATTCCTCACCAGCGAGAGAACAGAACCGACGGCTGCAGGTGAGCCCAGAGCTGTGTGGTGGCACTGCTGCCCCAGCTCAGCAGGAGGGGCAGGGGGCCTGTGGCTGACGGGGGCTGGCACTGCCTCAGGGCTGCTGGTACCTGCCTGGTTCCTTAGAGTCACATGTTTGTGTGTCCTTGTGGTGGGGTCTGAGACCTCTTCTGATTTGATTTGGGTTTTGGTGGGTTTGGTGGGTGTGGTCATGTTCTGTACTTCTATACTTGTGCTCTGAAGTTGTGTACTTTTGGAGAGTTGTGTCCTTCCCAGTGACGTAGGAGGAGACGTGCAGCAGGCTCAGGTAAATGTACCACTTCCTTGGGTACTTTTCATGGAGGTTTGAAACCTGTGTTACTGTCACTGGTAACTGCACTTGGGGAAAGGTTCTTTACAATGTGTATGAGTTTAAGAAATAAGTATATTCTCTGTTAATTATATTTTGAAAGCTTATTTTTCTGTCATTTTGCCTGCAGCATCAGCAATTATACTACAGCCAAGAAGATACCACCAGGAAAAACTACGATGCCTACCGGTTGTACCTGCAATCCCCACACAGCTATGAGGACCCCTACTTTGATCACGGAGTTCACTTTCCTGCTACTTCAGATTACACAACACAGTATGGACTGAAATCAACCACCAATTACGTAGACTTTTATTCCACCAGACGATCTTCTTACCGAGCAGAACAGTACCCGGGCTCCCCTGACTCCTGGGTGTAGCACCAGAGAGAAAAACCCAGCATGGCTCTTGTCTGGCTCGAGAAGGACCGGAATGGCCCGTGTTGTTTTGATTATGAAATGTGAAAGTCCAAGAAGGAACAAGGAAGATATTTTTTTTTTTGAGTGAGGAATTGTCAGGAGGAAAAGCTGGCAGGGATGGTTTTGCTCTGTTTAGGTGTTAGGTGTCATTACTTGTAGCTCCTGTAGCCTGGTGAGGGTGTGGGCGATGTGATGAAAGGTTTGAGAATTGAGTACAATGAATTTGGAAAGTGTGTAGGTCAGAGCAAATTAAAGCTGATTTTTTTTTTTAATGTGAATAAAAGTCTTGGTCTGATAGTTTGTACAGAAAAAAAATCCACTGGCTGCCCCTGTTTCCTTGCTATTACTAAATGTCAGAATTGTATGCTACTGCGTCGTGTACATTTCTGCGTGCTGTAAATACAGAAATGCCACCTCAGTCTTAAGTGCCATCCATTTGTAATGCAGTGTGTCATTGGAAAAGGAATTTGAAACATAATGCACAAAAAGAAATCAAAGAAAGTGTTATGAATTTTAAGAGGAAGAAAGCCCAAACTTTAAAAAATGAATAGTGTAATTTTGAAGCACAAAGTCTGGTCCAGTATATCCACACCTTCCCATTCCCTGCCTATTTCATAAGGAACTTCACTGCCATTTTCTATGCACATGGAATAACAATAAATATGGAAGTCTCATCCATGGAAAGCTGTTCCCTGTTCCTTTTTTTCTTATTATTTTCTGTGTGTGATACTCAGAAACAAATACCATGAACATGAATTCTAATTGTATGTTTTTAAGCAGGTTAAATATATCAAAACGTTTTGGCCATTTTTCCCAGCTCTCTCCAGTGGAAATGTCCTGAACATGTCAGGCTGGCAACCCAAAGTGCTAAATCCCACACCTTCCTACCAGGATTCCTTAGACTCATGTTTTTATTTTTGATACGGGCAATCCAAGATATTTTAGAACTGAAACCTGTTTTCCTTCCATCACTCCTCTACTCCTCCCCTTCCTCTCCCTACAGAAATGAAGGTCACCTTGCTGTCTGAAATTACAGTCTCCATTTTGACTACATTCTGGTTGGGTTTCTTTCCAATAAAAATGTTTGATTATTTAAGTAGCTAAATCACAAACTCTCCTCGTGTTGTACAGTCTGTTACCTCTATACTGTCTATAACCATCATCACTGCACTTTCCTCGGGCTTCTGGTGTTTCCAGTATCCTGATGGCACCAGTGACACGAGAGCAGGTAAGCAGAAGGCTCTGGGTCTGGGTGACATGGCAGATTCCCTTTTCTTCCACAGGCTGGGCTGCTTCAGTCCCTGACTGTGAAAGGAAAGGAGAGCCAGGGGTGGACAGTACAGTGAGGGCAGAGAGCTGGGTCTGACCTGTGGCACCCAGCTGTGCCATTCCCTCCAGCTGCTGTGTGCTGCATGTGGGTGAGGGCTGGTGCTGCACAGATGGTGCCTTTTCTTTTCTAGAAGGCTTTCTTCTTTTCCTTTAAGATGGAAAACATATTCATTCCATTTACTTGATTCTGAGTTTGTTTTTTGAAACAATAATTTCTTCACTGCCCTCTCTGCATTGCTGTAACTCCCTTCAATGCTGCTGCAATGAGAACAAGTGCAGAGACTCCCTGTGCTGCAGCCTCCATGCCCTGCTCTGCATGCACAGCTGCACCACAGTGCACAGGGTCAGGGAGCGTTCGCTGGGCTGTGACAAAGGTCAGCAGGGAACTGCAGAATAGGGGGGTTACTCCTGTGTTCCAATCAAGAGAATAATTACAGTTCGTGAGAGAAGGAAAAAACATACTAGACAAGAACATCCAGTTCAGACTAACCCTGAATTTACACTGATTTAATTTGTCTACTGATATTAATATGTTTCAACTTTCACTTGGGGAAGTAATTGTCTGGCCAGGAGAGCTCATGGCATACAAAGGAGATTTAAGAACATCAGACTGGTAACAGTTACACTGGATTGTTGTCTTGCACTGGGGAATGGGGCACAGCTACGTGCTGGTAACTTGTATTGCCTGTCACTGGAAACACTGTCCTGACAACACACTTCTGTGAAACATCTGGGATGGATTCAATAACCCCAAAGGCCCAAGTGGCATAGTTTGGGAAGGAAAGTTTTGCTCTACTTGGCTTATTGTTAAACACACAGCTTCATCAGTGTGGGACATGGGGGATGCTGCAAAATCTCTCCAGGAAGCTAAAGACTCCAGTGATTAATAGAACTTCTCATTCTTTCTAGATGTGCTCTCACTACCAAATTTCAAGGCAATGTCTGTATATCCTAGCTAGGTCACACAAGTCTTCAGTCTGGAACGTGCAGGTATACAAAACTTCACACCAATGTTCGAGAACAGTTAAAAAGTAATATTGTGGGCAAAGAGATCAACATTTTTTATCCCTATTTCTATTGACATGGACCCTGCTATGGACTAAGCATTTGCTCTTCCACTGTGAACTCTGACACTGCAAATATTTTAAAATAGATTCTTTCCCTATAGCAACAGGATTTAGTAATTCAAAGAATAATGATGATGAGTGCCAAAATACTTTGCCAATGAGCATGCTATGACTCCGCACACTAAATCTTCAGTGACGAGACAACGATTTCCCTTGTCAGTTTGAAAAAAAACCAACAAAACACAGAGTAAAACTGAAAAAGAAAATTGAGGAATTAATCACATCTAAGCTCTACAAGGGGATGTGAGGACAAGTATAGGAACAGGAATACTTTATGGAGTTTTAAAAGGAGAATGCAACAGTTTCTTCAGAGATACCATCACAGGTATTCAATCATTGAACACTGGCATTCATACGTCAGACTGAGGATTTGGTTCTCTTTCTATGTTCAAAGCATTTATCTCTGCTCAAACCACATGAAGAGTCGATTCAACTCCTACACATTATTTAGAGATACGGGGACTGTTACCACAGAACAAGGGCAGACAATGCGCTCAGCTGAAATGTGAGAAGCTGCTTCCAGCCCTTCCAAGGATTACTGACATGCTTCCAATGAGTATCCCACAATCACAGCTCTTTCAGAAAGCTGCTATTCCAATGGCACTGGAGAGTTTGAATCAGTTTATACCCCCTCCCCCAAGAAAAAGCTACATTTCTTGTTCACAAACAGGTGCAGTATGAAGTTCTAACTGTCATGTACCTCTAGTGGCTCCTCACTCTGACACAGAAAGTTGCTTTTCTGTGATTGTGTAGAAAAATCAACAGCTGACAAGTGATTGGAGCTGGACAGGTCCAAGTAGTTCAATAGCACATGAAATGTACAAACTACAAGATATTAAAAAATACTTTTTTTCCTTTGCTTCCCACCATTTGACTCTTCTGAGAGTGAAGGTCCAAACACATAATCAACATGAACAAAATGCAGTGAATTCTCATGTTTGACCTTTGAGGAAACAAGTGCTGCTGTTACGATACAACAGAAATCACAAAATCTGTGCAACGTTTCCATAAAGCTCAGGGTGTTGCAATTTAATTCTTTAGAATCAATTCACTTATTCCAATATCCAACGATACTTTTTTAAACAAGGACACTTAGGTGCATAAAATACATGATGACAGAGGCGTATCTTTTTAGTCCTTCTGTGAAAAAAACTGTGATTCCATAACTAAAATTAGCCAGTAAAGTTCTTCTCCTTAATGATATTACCCTTTACCTTCCAGCACCATTATACAATGCCTGGACACTTTTTTTTCTCTTATAGTCTCTGAAACAACAGGCATCCAGATCAGAACCAGGTCTTGAACTTCTTATGTTTCCTACAAGAAACAGGTAAGTTTTACAGATGTAAATCCTACAGATTTTGTCAGATGCATAATATAAACACTGGTGAACAATTATATCAATACAAAACCCACTGAAACCATGGCTGCCTTCACTAATTGGTCTCCTCTATGCTTTAGACACTTAACAATAATGTTCTCCAAAGCTGTATTGATTTTGTGCTGAACTACCATAAGCAGAAAATAAACCCCAAGGTAGGGGAATTAAAGCATGTATTAATAAGAAATAAGCCCTATACCTGCACCAGAAAATAAAAATAGGAGGTGGGGGATTAAAGCATGTGTTAATAAAAAATAAGCCATATACCTACACCAGAAAATAAAAATAAGCCATATACCTTCACCAGAATTTTTGTTTTCTCCATCAGGCTCCTGCAGCATCTAAAACCAGCTCTATTAACTCAGTCGAAAAAGTTATTGCCTGTCTGTCACTGAGCTTAAGAAAACAGCAGTAGTATTTCACCATTCAGTTTGCAGATGTAAAACCACTATCAGTTTATATCAGTAGCCACAATCTAGTAATACTGACATTTGAAAACAAACAATAGTGGAGATAAGATGGAAAAGGGAAAATACTGCAGTCATAAGCAATAGACTTTAACAACGAAGGTCTGAATTAAAACATGACACAGGAGGAAGGTATTCCATACGTCTTCATGCTACGTGCTTGGTTTCGATGTGAGCTATGCCTGGTGTATAATTATGCTAATAGCTGTTAGCCAGATTGGACCAGACAGTCTGCTTGGGAACATGTTGATTCTTGATCCTGCCAAGTGACTTCTCAAACTTTGCAATCAGGTAGTAACCTGCCTGTAGAATGTAGATTCTAAAGGAGGAATTGTCAGGAAAGATGAAGAGTTCCAGAGCACCACTCAGGAAAATTTCCTATGACTATTGTCTCTTTATCACAGTTAAAATCCTTTGTTTGCCCCCAGGCTTTCCTACATCTGCCTCAGTGGGAAAAAAGACAGTCTGAAAATACACAGAACCACGACAATATCAATTCTACTCTTAATTCAGTCGTTCACAGGCTACTACCATTAAAAGAAATCTATCCCCAGCAACAGATGAATACCTCTGAAGTGTGATTTTTATGTAACCAGGAAATGGAACTGAGGATGGCAGAAAAAGCAAAAGGTTTCAACTGCACTATCCCAAGGCCATGGAAGGATGATTCTCTCACTCATTCTTCCCATCCAGACAAACCAGTCTAATAATTTTCAACTGAAAAAAAATCTAAATAAATGAAAGCATACATAAAATTGGGTTTACAAATCTCATTTGGCACTGTGGCATTGTTGAAGTAATGCTAAGGGCTGTCTATCAAGAACAAGGTGCTCCAACAAGTATGATGTAGATATGGCTTCCATTCACAACAGCTTCTGATTTAAATACATTAACCAGTGACAGAGGTATTGAAGTCAAGAGGGTGGAAGAAAAATAAATAAAAAAGAAATGGTAAATTGTATTTAATAACGTAAGAAATCTACAATATGAACTAACAATTTCTTGTTTAAACCAAATTCCCACGTTTTTCCCAAGAATTCCTGGAAGAAATGTACAATGGAACTAAACCTTGTCATTACTAATGCTTTAAGCAGCACTCCAAAGCCATATTACATGACTGCCTTGTGTGGTAAGTAATGAAATTTCACCACTCCAATCCAAACAGCCCAGGTAAATAAACTGAAAAATCAGTATTTCCCTGCTGAGGCAGCGTAACATGAATATGAAAATCCCTTACTACTGACCAAGTACATCAGAATAGGCTTCTTTTGTTATCTCTCCTGCAGATCATTTTGTCTGAGAGAATTTATTCCCCCAATCAAAACTGCCATCATCACTTCAGGCTAAATGCTTACAGGCAGACCCATGCAGCACTATTGACTTTAATATTTGCAAAGTAAGTTGCTTTTCTAGGGAGGAAATTGCTATATTCCAGAGCTACTTCCTGCCTCATAAATACAGAATAAAATATTAGATAGAACTGGTTTAGACTGGATGTCCTTTCACTTTTTCTGCTCTAAAAATCCAAGCCAACAGAAGTTACCCATAAAGGTGGCTGTCATGCTATAAATCCCTATCAGTTTCTTACTCCCTCTTCTCTTCCATGTTTTTACTTCATTTCCCCCTTCTTCTGATTACACTTAATCACATCCTATTTTAATTCTCTCTCTGCTTTTTTTTAATTGTTGAGATCCAATCATAACAGAATTCCAAATAGATCATGAGACCAAGGATTTTTTTCTTCCTTCTTGTTTTGCTTTCAAAAACCCTAAAAGAGCTAATTTTTGTGATGCAATGCTTTGGCACAGCAGAGCAGAACATGTTTACAGTAACCTAGTAAATTCTGTTTGACATGATGCATTACAGTTTACAACATAGATGGTAAACATCAAATGATAATTCCTTACCTGGTTTCTTTTTTATTTTAAATATTGGAAATGAAAATGTGAAGAAGCTTATAAAACGAATAATTGCAGATTATCTGTATATACTTCCAGTTGTTATATTTCATTGTAAGATACCAGAACTTTGGGATGATAAAAATCACAGATGGGATTCAGAAAACCTTACTGAGTAATAGTTCATAGCAGAGTAATTTTAGAATTATGTATTAATAACACAAAAATCTTCATATATAGTAAGAAAAGTCATTTCTGAATACTACCTTTGAAACCAGGTCCTTTGTCATTTGCAGTAAATACTTCTCTTCAACTAGCCAAACTCCTTGGTGTGAGCTGAGGCAGTAAAAACATGCTGGCTGTTTAGGTGTCTTCATGTCACTGACTGCATTTGAAATACGTACCATATTTCATTAGGACTCTGTCACTAAATTGTTGGTTTCTTATTTAAGAAGGAAAATAATTATATTGAACTATACAAGGGAAATGCTGTAAAATCACACATGAATAATCTGCTTGAGCCACCAATGCTGGGAAATTTTTAACTGAAACCTACTACAACTAATGATACATATTTTCTCTATTAAGCAACAAAGAAAAATAACTGATGTCTCTCAGTTCACTGCAGTTTTGGATGCCATTCTCATTGGTATCGAATTTTATCACTGATGGTACCAATTTGAAAATCTATGTTTAACACAAATGTAATTTTATAACTATTCTTTCTTAATTAAGGGTGACATTATGAGGCTGCAGAAGACAATGAGACTTCATTGTGTTAAAGAGTTAATTTCATGTCACAGCTTTTCAAAGAACAAATGAAATTCAGGATACATTTTCTGAAAGACAAAATATCGGAACTTTTGGCTGAAGTGATTAAATACCTGATAATTAAAACATTATGACAGGTGGCTTTTTTTTTAAGAAATTCTCTGAAACATTTATACCAGTTAAGTAGTATGACTCCTTCTTGTAGATAAGTTTGATGAGTTTTTAAAAGGCTACATTGTTGTGGGTTTGGAGTGTGACAATAAATGTTTACAGGTCTGGAAACAAAGTGGGGGGTCAAACTATTCTTTTGCATTTATTTTTTGCAGCATTGAGAGTGTTTTGAAACTGTCTCTGATTCGAAGATTTTCTTCCTCCTGCGTTAACAAGAGCTTGTGAGTATCACTATGCACTTTTGTGTCATTGCCTTTGGACTGTTTCTTCTTTAAGCAACCAGGGCAATAATCAGTACTTAAGTCAGTTTTGTACACTGAAATGCAAGGAGAGTTGCTTACATTAATAAAGAATTTTATACTAAATTAATTGGATCTTTCAAATGTCTTGTTCAAGCTGACAAAGTTCAGCCTTTGTAATCCAAAGGATTTGGAAAACCTACTGACAATGACAGACTATTCATTATAACATTAATGAACAGTCTACTGGATAGAATTGCCCAGCAGCTTTGTTGCTGTCCTTTCTTGGTACTTACTTCTTGCTCACACTGTTTCCTTCCTATACTTATGGTAGGTAATTGATATGTAAGTTGTTGTAACTTAGCCAAAATTATAACTTCAGTAAGGTATAGGCAGTAGGATCACAAGATAAAGATCTTTCAGTGTAGATTATATCAGTAATGCATTAGTAATAGAAGATGGTAAAATCATAAAATAACATAGAAATAGCATGGTGAAATTAAAAAAATGTAGAAATAGGAAGCATTGTGAGGTGTTTTTAATGTTTACAAGTTTTGAGCAGATTCTTAGGAAAAAAGGGAAGAAGAATCATTTTTATAACTGATGTAAAAAAACAAGGTTAGTGATAGTATGTAATGACCAGAGGACTCAAACTGCTTACGATGATATGTCAGGGCTTTAAAATGCATAGTAAAAAATTAATTTTAACTGTGTTTGTTATGTAAAACGTCAACGTTTGTTCAAGTCACTGTTTTTTTCAATGAGGGCATGTGAGTGCCGATGTTTTGCTTCTGTCTCAAGAAGATACTAATGACTGAAGAGGGTAAGATTTACCTCACGGAATCAAGACTTTGGAATCTACAGCAATAATTTTAAAAGCCACGGCCCCTCATCTCCCCTCATCGCCTCTTACGGCGCTTCACTGCCCTCAGCCCTCACTCGCCGCCCTCAGCCTCACTCACTCACCGCCCTCAGCCCTCACTCACTCACCGCCCTCAGCCCTCACTCACTCACCGCCCTCAGCCCTCACTCACTCACCGC
>VWZG01009906.1:227462-239620 GCA_013396735.1 Grallaria varia | reverse complement strand
TTTTTTTTGGGTTGGGAGAAAAAAAGGGGGATGTTCTTTTTTTTTTTTTTTTTTTTTTTACATTAAAATACATGGTATTTTAAACATGGAAATTAGTAAAGATTTTGGCTCTTAACTGTTAGATTACATGACTAACAGAGCACTTACAAATATCCAAAAATTGAACTCTGTATTGAAACTTTGACATAGCTCTCCATTGCTTTGAAAAACAGATTACTAAACAGCTTTGTCATGGATCCCAGAACTTAAAATATCCTCCTGAAGAGGGAGAAAGTGTTTCTTTCTCGAGAATATTTGACATAGCTTTGTTCAGATTTGAATTTTCACATATGCCTCAGAACTTAAATTGTTACTGTTACTGTTGTTGCCTGTAGCTTAATTAGTGCTAATTGGTTTTGTGATTGGCACATATCTTAATAAAATGTAATTAAACATGTTGGAACACAAGTAGTATGCAGCAGGTTCTTATCTGTTTTATTTATTCTAGAATACCTTGAACTAATCATGAAATCTTTATTGCTGTTAGTGACATTATTCAAAACCCTGTAAGTATTTAGATGTTGATTTGGTTTTCTATTTTACATTTAAAATACAAATCTTGGATGTAATAGTTTCTGGGGAATAATGCATATAATATAGTAAGCTGTTAAGATTTAATATAGTTAGCAGTGACTGAAACACCTCTGGTTTCTTGATTATGGTATCTGGAAGTTGATTCGAGTCTGCCATGACACAGAATTCTAAAGTCTTTGCTGGATCTCTCTGGCTACTCCTGTGTATGCACATGTACAAGTGAAGCATGGAGTTAAATATTGTAAGATGATTACTGGTTAACAGGTATCTGGGCCATAAAGTATTCTTTTGTTCTCTAAGTGTATGTAATGTGGTATGTAATTCTGCAGGTATTTTTACTTAAATTGTACTTTCTTCTTGCAGTTAAAGCTGGAGGTATGAGAGTGTCTAAAAAGCAAGAAAGTGGACCTGTTGAAAAAAACGTTAAACTGTCAGGAAAAGAAAAGTCAAGGTACTGCACTACAGGGTCTGTTCCCCCCGGCCCCACAGTTAAAGTTCACAAGTAATGGGCTTTGAAAACAAAGAAAACTCATAGTCTGTGGGAGTTTAATTCTTGAATTAACTTGTGCAAAATATAGATAAAAAGCAACTTTGAAATAATTATCAACTTAAAAAAAAGGCCCAACCAAACAACTTCAAAGCCCAAGGACAGTGCCTTGAATGAAAGGCAAAGGCTGAATCTCATCTCTATTGTCAGGTGTTATGGAACAAAAATCAAAACCAAGTGTTTCCTTCCTATGCCTAATAAAGAAATAGTCAAGCAGTTTCCAGTGAAATCAGAATTTTAGGCTTTCCACATTCTGAAGGAAATTAAACCCACATTGCCCACCCCCAACAAAGAGTCTGATATTTCCTGTAGAGGCTGTACCCCCTATTTCATTCTGAAGTGTCATTTGGCTTTCTCTGGTACTTCATAAAGTTAATCAAGCTATTTTGCCCCCAAAATTAAGGCATGCTTCTACTTTTGAGTAAAGTAGCAGTGACAGGTTGATGTCATTAAAAGTGTTTTCTTACAGCTTTTTCAAGCAAAGACTGAACATTTTTCTAAAATATGTGCTCATTTCTTAAAAGTCACTTAACAAAAAGTTAAGTTGACCAGTATAGGGATATTAGGGTAAAATTTGAATGACTTGTGGTGTTCCTAAAGGTTTTGAATGATTTTGTTTTTTTCTGGAATTAGCAGCTTTTTATTTTGACTTATTGCCTATTGTCTCGGTGTAATTTTGCTGCTGTCTTTTCCATAGTTCATAGTTATCTGATGGCATAAACAGATCTTGAATAACTTACATTTTTCAGTGTTGATTGCTGAATTGTAATGTCAGTAGGAAATGTCTTGCCTGATTCACAGAATCATTAACTTATCTAAAGCAATCTTTGCTTTTTCAAGAGTCACATTTATGGTATCTGGTTTTCATAATGATTTTTCTCTACTCCATTTTAAACTGCAAAGGTGTCAGTGGATATAATGGTATCATCAGAAGAATGTGCAATCCAAAGTGCTTTCTGTTGTTGAACTAAATTATTTCATATCCACAGATTTTCTGTTTGTGGAATATTGGTAACATGGTGGTCTTCATTGAAATATGGAGAAGTTAATGGGATAATCTTGTGAAAAAAGTTCTTGCTTGACAAATAGCTGCTGTGAAAGTAAACACTCCCTAAAAGCAAAGGGTGAATTTTTTTCATAGGTCTGGGTTGGAATCAAGAAAATTACAAAGTTGGATTTTGTAATTTGAGATATCACTGCTTCACTGCTCAATTTCTGTAAAGCTACTCCACAGTGTAAAAAAAATTTTTTTGGAGATATTTGAGAATATTTCATGTACCGATTTTTTAATAAAACAGCCTGTAACACAGATTTTGTATTGTTCTATTTTGAAATAGTGTGCCTTTTTTGATATTATATAGTCTTTAATGTGATTAAAGGATTTAGCTCCAAGAGTCCAAGAGCTAAATTTCTATTGCAAAATATTTTGTATTAAGACTGGAAAATCAAAGTGACAAGTGTTTCTGTGAGATGGAAATGCTAAATACTTTTTTTTTTCCTGCTTTACAGTGCTATTGCCACTTTTTCAAAACCTCAGAACATGGATGTCTTGGTAGCAGAAGCACTGAGCAAAGTAAGTCTGGAAGAACAAGTTAGGGGTACTCCATAACGCTAAACATTAAAAAAAGTCAAAAAGTGAATTTTCCTTAAGCAGCTGTCATCTGGAAGTTGCAGGTTTGCCATCTGCCACTAAATGTTGTTGAGATAATCTGTTTCTGTAGTGGCTATGTGGCTGAGGTTAAAAAGGACATGGCCTGCCCTCCTTATTCTACTGTTGGTGCGGACTTACACCTGCACTTTGCCAGAGCCCATTTCACAATCAGCTCTCTGATTTGCATATTAATATGAAGATCTGACAGTTACCATCTACTTGTTATACACTTACAGTCTTCAGATTCTGAGGTATCCAAGAACCCCTCATCCCTTGAGCTCAGTAAAACATCAGTTGCATCATTTCAACACAAGCCTTTCATCAACAGATGTGTTTATAGCTTTACTATGTAGATCTTGATTTTTTGCTTAGGCTTGTTTAAGGAGAACAGATTCAACTGATCTGTTTCTCTTCCCCTTGTCCCTGTCTCCTCCATTATGACCTACCATTTCCTTCTCCTGCTGGTTTCCAGAATCTCCAGAAGCTTTCTCAGTAGTGTAGAAAGTGATAATTAGATACTGTAATGGTGATGATTTTGAATCTGGGAAAATGAGACTTTGAATAAGCTCACTGGCATATAGATTATTTGCTGTGCTTTCCTTATCTTGGCAGCTCATTTTATGAACTTCTAAAAAAAGGAAGGGGAAAAAAAAATTAAAAGTTTGCTGAAGGTAGTCAGACTAGTAACACTGTGAAAACAGAAATAAATGTCCTGAGTCACCCTGAGTTTTATGTATTGATCACTTGAATTTTATGTGGATTTAGGTTTTACTGTTGTTTTTAAATTATATGAATAAATTTAGGAAGAGAATAGCTGAAAAACTATTCTATCACAACTTTTTTTCTCCCCCATTTAATGTTACAGATGAGCCACAAAATTCATGCAGCAGCATTACAAGTGGCTCACCAAAAGCCGCAGCCTACCTTGGAGAAGCTTGTACTGCCTAAAAGAATTAACATTATTCAACAGCCACGGAAATGTTAAGATACTCATTAAAATACTCATGTTTGCTTAAAAGTGAATTCCTATTCTATATAGCACTTAGCATACTGTGGTGAAATGCTCAAAAGCTGTGTGTTTTGTATCTTGCTGTGTTTCTGTTACTGACAATAAAACATTAGTAGAGTTACTAGGTGCACTCAGGATTTCTTACAACATCATGGCTTCTCTCTAACCTGGTGTTATTAGTGTGTAGTAATTTCTCAGTGCCAAAAGGTCTAACAGCTTCACTTACTGTGTGAGTTTTGACTGAAGGGGTGGAAACTGTCAGCCCTGTTGTTTTTTGTTTTTTAATTTAATGATAGCAAAGCTGAAGTGAATATGATTCTAAGAAAGCAGGTCATGACTGAAAGGCAGGGGATGTTCCATGCTGAATGCATGCCTTAGGTTTACTGCATGATAAGTAATTCAGAAAGTCCTGGGAAAGATTTCCATGCAGGGAAAAGAAATATTTCTTGCTTGCATTCCTTTCTGTAAGGCAATCCAGCTCCTCTGCAGGGATCCAGCAATCAGAAAGAACTGAGTGGAAACAGCCTGTTTGAACCTGTTTGGGGCTGGGGCAGATGAGTGAAGGAAGTACCTGACTCGGAGCTGAATCCTTGGGATAGGAGGACAGGTACCAGGGAGGAGCCAAGGTGCAGAGAAGGCCATGATTTAAGTGTGGAGTTAGGGTTAGTAGAATGGTGTATGAGGCTGAGCATAGACTTGTAGTAGTAGCTTCCTGGGAGGTCAAGCTTAATAACGGGGAGGAGCAAGTGTAAATCCCAGTCCAAGCAGTCTCCCTGAGCTGTGTCCTGCTCACACTGACATCAGGGATGATAGAGAGAGTCTTGTCCTGGCCACAGGATGATACTGTCCTGCTGTTGTGAATCCTCACAGCTGGCACAGAGGCACACAAAGGTAGGCACACCTATAGTTTACAATCTCAGGCTATCAGCAGATCTTCACTCTGTGGCTTAAGCCACTGTTGACTTCTCCTTTCTCCATTTCAGTTTCAAAGTGTAGTGTCCCAAGAAGTTATGGCACATGCTTGGTGGGCAGGGGGCCTGAGCTAGGGATGTGGCTTTTAGTATTATGATGAAGATTTAATGACCAAAGTAATGACTGGGGAAAGTTTTCACCACTGAACCAGACAAACCTGGATATATAACATCCTAGATAAGAATGATGTGATCTTTTTTGTTTTCCCCGTTTCGAGGACACAGGCCATCCGTTTTGTTTTCTACATTCCTGTGGCTGTTGCTTCCACTGCTTAACTGCTTTGTTCTTTATCTTGTTATTTGGAACTTTGCTCCTGTTATTTGTCAATTCCCTACTCTCAGACTTAACGAGTCTCACTTTGCAGCCATCATGTATTTTTCTGAAATGAATCACCAGGATGATAGGCAAGTCAATTGCTTCATGTATTCCCAAATGTGAATACACAGTGCTACGATTAAGACAAAACATGTTAGGGTTAGTAGTAGGAGAACAACAAGGTAAAGCATCTTGAAAATCCCTGAAGTGATGGTAGGTGACCATCTGAAAAATGGCCCATCACCAACGTTCATCTCACTTCACCTGTTCCAACACTCAATGTATTTTTTTCACATCATGATGGACAGTAATCAAAGTCTTTTGTCCATTATTTTGAGCTTGTTTCCGCTGTTGTTGTTGTAGGTCATCATGCTGTAATAATTTTTTGACTAAGATGAGATTCATCCTAACAGGGGTGGGAAGCAGATATTGAGTCAGCATATAATTAGACTGCAATAGCTGATACAATTTGACAGGAGCTAAATAATTGAAATCCCATCCATTGACTTTTGGTAAAATTACAAACACAAACATTAGAGTGATTACCTGTATCTACAAAAAGGTATCTACAAATATAAACCCACAAAGGGTTCTCATATAAGCACATTATTTTCCAATATACAAGTACAGGTTCAGGCGTTTCATCTGGATGTAATTCAAAATGACAAAGCTCTGCTTCATACCCAGACAAATGTCCTGGGCTCTGGTGTTACTGTCATGAGCAAGTCTTTGTTCCCGTGTGTGCATGTGCTCACATCAATGGTTTGCCATTCATTCCCATTCTCTTGGACCCATGTCACATGCTCTGGGGCTGGAGTTGGGTTATGATTCAGGCCTAACACAGTGATTGTGTGATGGACACTGAGACATCTTATGTGGATTAGTGCTGAGACTGTTCTGTTGGTAAAACAGGTAAAACTGACTAAATGTCACCAAGATTGGAATTGCTTTCAAATTGAGTCATTTTATCCCAGATGACTGCTCGAATTTCAGTGGGTATGTCTTCTTCACCTCTTATAGTTGCTGCTGCTGTTGCTTGCATCTACAGCTGAGCTTGGGTGCAGTTAAGGGGCAGAGAGTCCTTACCTTGGGTTGCACCAAGTGCCTCTGGGATCAGCCAGTGAGCTCACTGGCACTCTTGGGTTGGGTGGTGCTTGACAGAGCTGCTTGGGAATTTGGGCGTGTACACCTTGTCCCTGGCCTGGCAGGAGCTGCTCAGTGCACAGACTGAGGCCTGAACTGAGAGGACGTGATTTCTGACTGTTGTGTGAAATTGCAGCAGATGAAATGGCAAAGAAATTGCACATGGCAAATCTGGGGAGCTGCCATAAAAGGAATTTGTAGCGCAAAACTTAATTTTAATAAACAAATATTAGCTTCTGTTTAAAGCCTCTATCCCTTTTAGGACATACTTGTTCAGCCTGTTCCTCTCTTAAGTGGTATGCACAGATTTGGAAATGATTTCAAGCATAGTAACTTTTGCCTGGCATACAAACCCACAGAGTACTGGTAAGTGGTGCATACATAAACTCAGTAGTTTCCTGAGCTCACCCTTAGTTCCGGCAATAGAGGAGTTTATTTCCACAATGTAAAAAATAATTAGTTCATTGGTCTAATAAGTGTCATCTGTGATACTCATATTGTAATTGTTCCTGTGGGGCACAACTCAAACAGATTCCCAGGAAAGCACGTCCTTGTTTGGAAAGTCTCGCTGTCACTGAGGACCCTGTTCCCACATGCTGCCATTCTTCCTGTTCCCTTCCAGCACCTCCTCGCTGGTCTTCCCTCCTCAGCCTTCGCAGGACAGGCATTTGCAGCTGGTCAGGTGGCTTGGAGGAATGTGCACTTCATGCTTTTGGACAACTAGTGAGTTACATTCTTTCGAAGAGGTAGGTGTCCTCCGATTCCTTTGTTTTTCCTTCTCTAAGCCTGTTGCACTGTCTGTTTCTTGTCCTCCCCACTGTCAGCTGAAGAGCTACTGCTCTGCTGGCACTCTCAGAACACACTTGAGCCAGGCATGTACTCTTAACTGTTCTCAGTCTTGCTCAGCTCCTGTAAACATTGAAGGCACTTTGATGTCCCTGGTGAAACCAGTCATAGTTCTCCCTTTTTTTTCAGCAAAACTGTGCAGAGAACAATAATTCAACATAATTGCATGTTCTTGCCATACATAGCCACAGATTCTACTCCCCGCTGTTACGCCACTCTTGCTCTACTTTAATGAAAAGCTTCTAGATAATTTTTTTAACAGAAATTTCAGTCTGGCACTTCATTTATAATAGGCTACCAATGTTTAATTCACCCTGAATCAAATAGAAGGACTATTACAGCTCTGAAGTCTGAGCATTGCTGAGTCTCCAGCTAACAGGGACTCTCCAACTCTCCAGTAGTTTGCTAATGTGATTTTATAGCTGTTTATGACTCGTATCAAGAGTAGCTTAAGCAGTTTCAAAGGTTGTTCATTACTCTGTGTGTGCTGCATTTGCCACAAGAGGTTGCTGTATACCTACAGCTTATTCCAGCTCTGCCAGATGAGCTACCCTCCAAAATAACAGCTGTTTTCTGCCACGGAGGTATGTATATTTTGATCTGCTGGATTTGTCCTCTGGTTTCTTGGATTTCAAGCCGGAGCTACATGAAGTGCATGAAAATTTTCACCCTACATTTTTCACTAAATTGTATTGCTTGTTGTTGTGTCCTGTAACCAGGAGTAATTTTTATGTACTGTCTGTTATGTTCCTTTAAGAGGTTTCCTGATGTTAGATCTGTGGTTGAAAGTGAGACAGGATGTAGGAAAAATAGGAATTTTCTGATCATTAGCCCTTATCAATATTTCAAATGTCAGAGTCTCCTTAGGAGTTCAGAGATGTGTCCATGCTGCAGATAACCTGTAGAAGCTAGGCTGGAATCCAATTCTACTAGTTCTGAAAGTACGAGAGCTGCTTTTGGTGTCATGTGGAATTCTAAGTACCTGCCAACATTATTGGGATCTACAATACACTATTCAGCTATTCTGCTTCTTCTACAGCTCCCTCTCTCTTCATTCCTGCGACTGTAGGCTTCTGGCATAACTCCATGTTTGAAGGGATGTGTCCCAGGTTTGTTCCTCCTGCTGCAGGATTCAGTTGACTGTTTCCTGAGCAGTGCCTGTACCTCTGGTCATGGATCATTACACCTGCATGAATTGAATAACGTTTCTTGTCTATCCCAGACAAGATGGGAAATATCCCAGAGTTTATTCCCCATTTCTTGCTGTTTCTCTTGTTCACTGGAGCAACAGAAAAGACAAAATCTCCCACACAGCCTCCAAAAAATTATGCAAAACTCAAACAAGGAAATAATGCTTATCTGCTGATGAAATAGAAAACTTGCTGGGTAACTTAGATCTACTCTTGCAATACTTTACCTCTGACTTAAAATTGCTTTAGCCTTCTGTGTTCATTGTCAGTCCAGGCTCTCTCATGAGGCAGGATATACTGTTTCCCTTTTCCTTTCTTCTGTAAGCAGCATATGATTTTGTGTAATGAAGCTGTGTGGATTCTGGCTAAAATGTAATACTTGAACAGAAGATCATTCAGATTTAAGTATACATTTGCAGAATGAGTCCCTGCCTCCTTCATTTTATAACAGCAGTTCCTATGGTTAGTGATAAGTCTCATTTGTCATCCTACTTCCCTACACCTCCCAGGAGTGTCCTGGCAGCAGATAGGGAAGCAGCCTGTGCTGATGCTGGGATCTATGGGCTGTTGGTGCAGGAAAGACCTGATATCCAGGGTGCTTTCATGTCATTTCTTTAAAAGAACATAATGGAAAGAGTTGGGAATAGGTGGACAGCATGGAAGCACAGTATCAGGAAGAACAATAACTGAAATTGAGCAGGAAAACAGTAGACAGAAAAGATCATGGGGAAACACAAATAAATGGAAACAACGGTAATGTAGTAGCATTTGGACTATTTTAGTTGATGTAATTGATTATTAATTTTTAGTATTTATCCTATTAACACTTGTACAAAGTAGCATCTGCACCTGTGGGAGTTGTATCTTCAGAGATTCAGCATCACAAGTACTCTAAGTTCTTATGCGGTATCAGTGAAATGACTGAGACTCTGCACAGAATCTACTGTGGACAGCAACTGCCAGACCTAAGCAGATCCTAAAGTACTGTGATGTAGGTGTTGATTGAAACTCTTTAGCTTGACTCTTATTTTGCTCTGTAGAGCTGTGCAACCAGCTCCATAGAGGAAAGAGGCTGAGATGAACTGCAGTGTGGAGAGACATGAATGTATTTTAACAGACCAAAAACCTGTATCAGAACTTAGACCTTCTTAGACACTGGCAAATCAGACAGTGACAAAGCTCTTGAATATGAGGGGGTGTTGACTCTACTACCTTAAAAATCAGTAAATTGAGAATTTTCTACCAAATTATTACATTTCATGAGAATGAATCTGATGGGATAAAAGCAGTTACATTGAAAGGAAGCCTCTAAAATTTACAAAATTCCCTTCTTTGAAGGAGCCCTCCAAACCCAAGACTTGGAATAGTAAGTAAAGATGAGAAACCTGAACTAACATAAACACTGAAGCTGAGCCGAAAAAGGGAGCAGTCTGATTCCTAATTTCTCTATCCCCACCATTACAGTGAACACTGCTGCCTTTATATTTGTGTGGTCTGCTTCCTGTTTTCAAAATTTAAAAAAAACCAAACTACTAGAAGCTTGCATGGTAAGTGTGAGACTGAGCACAGCCATAACCTTTGTGAGAAGAAAGAAGGAAGAGCTGAAGAATTTCAGTGGATAGGAATGGATAAATCATGTGAAAAATTGCGTAGAAGGAGCAGAGGGCAGAAAGTTAAAGCAGAAGAACAGCTGTTGAGCTTACATTCTTACCAAAAGGAAGCTACTGATGGAAGCAAAAACCTTTATGTTGCTGGTATCAAAAGCATTGTTCTACTGAGAGAAATAGGGAAAACTAAAATCAATCCCTAGTTAAAAATACTTTGATTCTGAGCTTTCCTGTGAAACAGCAGGACCTAAATCCAATTGACTGTAAATATTATTTCAAAACTTCTGGGTTCATCTCTATAGGAAGAGAGAGTGAGCATTGGACCTGAGGAATAGATCCCACAACAGTGGAGTCATAGCTCAGTTTCTTGTCTCATAAAAGGCCCAGAACTAAGACATTTCCTCTGTGAGAGAGAAAATTCCTTTCTTTCCAGACATATATCTGGTCAGACTGGCAAAGTGGAGGGAAGAGAATGTGATTAATAGGATGCTCCATTGGAGGAAAGACACTGTGCTGCTGGCTGAGGCACACACAGCAGCCTCCTCTTTTTTTTTGGGGACCAGCCTTCAGCTGTGGAGCTGCTGAAAGTGAAAGAAGTGTAAGATCACTAATTGCCCGGCTGCTGTCACCCTGAGGGCTTTGACACCGAACAAGGCAGTCATGGCCAATGTTCTGCTTGAGAGAATGTGCTGCTTGTGTCTGTCACTTGTCTGTGAACACACACATGGATTCACTTCTGTACCCCTTACAGACACATTCAAAGATGCTCTGTGAAATGCTCCCATAGCGTAGAAAATGTTCTTACAGTACTCTGGCACTGTAATAATTATTTTGCAGTTAAATTCAGGTTTAGTTTTTCATTATGAATTACACATGAAAATCAATCATAGTTTGCACAGCAAACCCTTACCATTATTTATAAGTGTATTTTGGATTGTCTCTACATTTTCCTTTTTGGGTGTGAGGAGGATTCATTTTTTTATTTAATCATGTGAAATTGTATTGTGGAGATTGTAGCGAAGCTGAGTCCTTTGGCCTTTCTATAGAGAAGTGCTGGAGCATTGGACACTTGGGGTGGAAGAGGCAAGCAGTTTGAGGCTGGGAGAGACAAACACCTCAGATGAATGTTTTTGCTGACATTACTGACTGTTGTGCTCATAATGATGCTGTGCAAATCACCATTGCTAAACCTATGTGTTCATACACAAAAGCACCTGGCTCATTAATGCCAACCCCAATGATGTGAGATGGTTGTCTGTATGTGACAACCCCAGTCAGAGGTGGATACTTTGGTACAGCTCACTCGGGTTACCACAAGTGCCCCACAGTAAAAGACCAGTACCTAATTTTTTCATAAGCCACCTTCTGAACTGTCTCTTTGAGGAACTAAGTATTTTAACACTCTTGCTGCCTGGCATCACCTTCAGCCTTCAGATCAGTTTTGTGGTTTTTTTCTGCACTCTCATTTTCCAGTATCTTGGAAAATATGGATGGATAGACTGGGACCCGTGTTCACTGATGCATTCAGAGGTAAAGCCATCTCAACATGTGGTTGCTGATCCCTCGTTTGCACAGGTAAAGAACACACTGGCTTTTTGTGGGGGGGCAGCAGCATTGATGGTGTGTGGCTTTGCTGCAGCAGCCCCAAACCCTTCCAAAGGTGCAGTTTGGCCCATACTATGCTGTGGGCAGGGACATGCTCCTTGTTCCTGCACCTGGTGTTTCTGACATGGCTGGCTGAAGTGCCTTGCGTGGCCCAGTTCAGCAGCTAATTTGGATCAGTCTGAGACTTTCACAGGATCACAGAATCCATCAGGTTGGAACTGCCCCACCTCCCTGCTCAAGTAGGGTCATCCCAGAGCACATGGCACAGCATTGGTTCTGGAGTATCCTGAATATAAAGAACCACACGGTTCTTGAATACAACTGCCTGTGGAGGGAGGCTCTGCAACCTCTCTGGGCAATCTTTCCAGATCTTATGTCGATATTATTTATAGTATTTGTATTATTTATATTCCACGCATCTTTTGCCCTGTGCGGCTCCAATGTGATTACTTTCAGGTTCTTGATGGAAAGGCTGTGTGGTTGGAAGTGGATGGTACCAGGTGCGGGGCTCGGGGCGGGTCCCCTCAGCCCCGAGCCATGCTGCGAGCTCTCAAGAGCAGTGATCAGCGCAGGGCTGGGGGTGTCCGAGCAGCAGAAGGCCCCAGGGCCCAGCCGGGTCTCTGGGGTCGGTGTCTGTGGAGGGGGCTCCGTGGTCGGCCGGTCTCTGGGGCCGGGGCAGGCCCTGCCCCTCCCTGGGTCG
>VWZG01009906.1:115881-227392 GCA_013396735.1 Grallaria varia | reverse complement strand
CGGGCCGGGCCGGGCCGGGCCGGGGGGCCGGGCTGGGGCGGCGGGGGCGCGGCCCGGGCGGGGCCGGCCGGGCGGTGGCAGGGCCGCGATTTCCGCCTTCTCGGCCCGCGCTGTCACGTTTGTGGGGCCGGTGCAGTTTTCATGCCTTCAGTAGCTGCTTTCGGGAAGACTTGGTTCCTCGGTGAGTGGCGGTGGGTTTTGGTGGTGGAGGTGAGGAAGAGCCCGCGGGGAGCAGGGCACACGCCCCGGGCGGGGGGGCCGCAGGACGGGTGCGTGTCTGTGGGACACCACCTGGTTTCGGAGGCTGAAACAGAAGGTTGTGCCCTCGAGGTCGTCTGTGCTCCTGCTGTGATCTCAAGAATAAAATCATAACTTGATTTGTTGTAATACGTTAGTTAGTAATAATGTATACTAGTGGTGTATTTTACAACATACTTTATAAAGCTTTCCGTTTTCTCAGCGCCCGTTTGCCGTAGCCTCACGATGTGTATTTATTGGATAGTGAACTGGGTCCTAAATTGCTGTTTTCAGACGTAGAATGTGGCTGGAGACATCTTTCTGTGCGGGTGAGCCTCGGGGGCTCTTTAGGGGTCTTGATGTGCCTTGGCGTGACAGCGATGTGTCCCCTGCGCTGTCCCCTGTCTGTGCCCCCGGGCCGGGGTGGCCGCGGCACTCCCTGCTCTGCCTCACGTGGTGCTTTCTGAGGAAGCCAACAGCTGGGGATGTGGGAGGTTTGCTCTGGGCCTCTGAGACTGCTGCCTGTAAAAACAGTTTGCAAGAGGTTCTCTGGTTTAGACTGTGTTAATTGTTTCACTCATCCAGGCTACTTCAGGGTTTCTCAGTACCTGCAGAAGTCCTATGTTAGCTTGTGGTTTTGATAGCTATTGCTTAAAAAATAGCCTGACGCTTGTGCAGTTTTGATACCTTAGATCCTAGAAAATTTCCTTCCGCTGTAGTTTGATACACAGTAGCCAAAAATGAACCTTTCCTACTTCTTCTGATCTGCTGGTTAGGTGCTGAGAAAATAAGTATAATGTTATTATGTAATGATAGTGAGCAAGGTAAGCATGAATAGAGTTTGGCTTTGCCACTGCTAGCACGGTATATTTAGAACTTCATTTACATGGATGCTCTGAAGTGCTGGTTGCCTTGCTTTCTCAGTGTAGCTAACCATTGGAATGCCCAAATGAGGATGAATTTTGTCTACTTTAGAGCCAAAACATATTTGGTTCATGGCCAAAGTTGCTCAGCTTCCCATAAGAGTCTGTAGGAAAAAGACATTTTGTGTGTGTAACCACAGTCCTGAAGTTGATGCCATGGCAACTTTGTGATCTGAGTGTATATGTCTGCAGACAGTTAAGCAGTCTTAGAAGAGGTGTTCTGTTTTTTTAGCTGAACTTCTTACTCTCATCAAGATGAAACCTTTCTTTGAAGGTGGAGGATTATTCAGCAAATCATTAAAACCCTTGTGTGTTGGTTATTTGTAACGACATCTGTAAATGTGTGTAAATTGAAATTAGTATTTATGCTTTTAAAATTAAGATTTATCTGTAGAGATGCTGTTTTGACTAAAAAGTGATATTTCAGGCTCCATCAGAATCTAGATCTGCATGTTTTCCAGAAAAACAGGGAAAGATCAGCTTTGGGCTTTGTGTGTGGGTTAGTTCGTGTCTTTTGGTTTGCTTTCAGCTCCCAAGGCTTGACTGGAGGTTGTGGAGTTTATTTGTCACAAAGCTGTGGCAATGGTAAAAAAACCAGCATATGGCCTAACAAATGTGTAAGGTCTTTTTTTTTTAACAATATATTTGTGTTTAGGGAGCACCACTGTTAGAAAATTGACTTCTGAGCCTTGAAGGCATATTGTAACACCAGAAGCAGTTGCAAGAGCCCATGATCCTCACTGCATTTGGTTTTGTGTTTACCTTTAGTTTGAAAAGTGCCTTGTTTAAAAAAGAAAAAAAAAAGAGTTTGTTTTGGTGGAGCCTTAAACTCTCTGATGTTGTCCTGCAGGGAAGGAAATAAAGGGATCAGTTGCTCATTAAGGCAGAATATCTATTGTGTGGCCTAATATTAATGTCTGCTTCCTCTGCTGTCTCTTACTACCTTCTCCTTTTAAAATTCATTGTTTAGCATGACTGATTCAATCCTTCAGTGTTCCTTGTACTTATGAAGTTCAGTAAGGCTATTTCAGCAGGCCTACCTGACTAGATTATTCATCTTGAGTATAAAATTCTTAGAGCTCACGAGATGGTCTCTATGCTGCATTTGGGCTCTCCCCATACCTGTCAGAGTCTCCTGCAGTGTCCCTTTCCTGCTCACTGGGATGAAGGAGAGTCTGAACCGGAGCATAGGTTTTCTGCAACTTGGTTTTGTGCTTCAGTCAAGCAGTGTGCTCTTGGTCTGTTTTCATGGCTGAAATGTCCTCTTGCTCCTCCTCCCTGTCTTTCAGCTTCATGAACCTTCAGAGGGTTGTGCAGTGTAGCATTTCATGTTTCTGTGCTGTTGTAGGTGATACATCGCTGTATAGACTTCTTTTTCATCCGTTATTGTCACTCCTGCTTCTTGAAGTACATGCCTTCTAGCTCCTGTTCATGGAATGACTAACTTTTAAAAAGCCTGTTTCTCTTGCCAGAATTCTCAGGAATTCTGTTTTTGTTTCCCCGCCTTACCCAAAGGGAGGCCTGCTAAGATAAAGGCTTACTCTGTATAGGTAATTTGGTACTAGAATATTCAACTTAGCACTATCTTTGCTTCAGTGCTTGGCCTGTTTGTGTAATGTCCATAGAGGCTCCTGTGCCTTAGGGATGTTTATGAGTCTGTAAGCAGAGGGCCAGGTAACAAACAGTGCCTGGGAGAGTTATTTCTCCACTGCGTGACTGGGAGCAGTTGCAGGGATATGGGATTGGTTTCCTGATGTAGTGCCATCGCCAGTTTGGTATTTCATTATTTTCTCACTCTGCAATACTGATTTCTACCAGGGTACCAGTTTGAAGGCCGGAGTTCTGCTGGTTGGGATGAGCCGCTGTGTGGATCAGCTGGCTTGGCACCTCACGGTGGTGTCTTGTCCACGGATGTTGGCAGGAAACAGTCAGGTCCCAGCCTCACTGGCTGTGTGATGCCTCAGTCTGGGAATCTGGCAGCGGCTTTGCACAACCCTGAGCAGAAATTCAAATGTCTGTGCTCAAATCCAGAGCTGCTCTTAGGATCTTGATGCTGTTGAAGTTGGTGGCAATGGTCAATGAATTATTGCCCATTTGACCTTTTTCTGTTACTGTTCTTTGTCAGCTGGTGCAGGGGTTATGGTTTTGCAGTGTTTGTGAGGTGACTGACTTGGTGAGGCACTTGTTGTGAAGTACTTCTCCAGCACCTCTACAGTCCAAATGGCCAGAATAATTTTGATCTTGAAGTCTGGTTCTTCCTGTGAGCCTTGGAGAATTCAGCTGTATCTGGATGTGTATGAAATTGGAAAGCTGCACTCAGCTTAGAGCTCTAGTGATCTTAAATACTGGAACTGTATACAGAGCTACAGATCTGTATTTTGAATCTCTCTGGGTGTTTTTTATCAGCTGCCTTTAATTCACGGTGATGCTTTAAAGTTAGAACTTGTGAATTATCAATAAATGCGTATTCCCTGCATGTTTTAGATTTCTGTAGTAAGGGGTGGTGTTAGAAGAAAACTCCACAGCCTACAGTAGAATTGTTCACAGTCCCATTTTGCTCTGCAGCAGAATTTCCTTCTGATTAGCGATCCAAGTATTACTCAAATTTAACACATTTATATTTTTAAGAAAGATGCATTGTGTCCCAGCTCGGTAAGAATTATGTGTGGCAGAGGATGTGAAGGGTGGCAGTGCAGGGTGACAGTGCAGTGATGGTGGCATGTGTCCTGCCTGGTAAAGAGGTGTCAGGGGTGTGGGAGGGTGCAGGAGTGACCACAAGGGTGGCTCTGGACAGGTCCTGGGACAGTGGTGGGGTGTGGACATGGGAGCTCGGGGCTCTGGGCAGAAGGCTGAATGCTGGACCTCCTCCACTCTTGAGTTGTTTCTTACTCTTATACCTGCATATGCCCCTATCTAGCTCAGACAAATCTGTAATTAAAATCTTCAAGAATTAGCATGTTTGCAGCAAAGCCTGAAGGTTTTGTAGGGAGCCTTTTTGGCTTAATGCAGGCTGCTGCTTTGGGGAGTGCCCCTTCCAATGGCCGGGTGCCTGTGGCTGTGCTCGAACCTCTGCCTGCCCTGGGGAGACACTGGCTGGCACACACCATTGAATTAGTGGGAGCTGGTGTCCCCTGTGCCTCAGAGTACATCAAGTGCAGTTTCAGAAATGTGTAGGGTGAGGGGGTGAAGGGTGACTGCTTGTTTGCTGCATATTTCATATATTTGATAATTAACAGCAGTAAAACCTAAATGCCTGTAAAATGTTTGCTGCATTGCACTGAAGTTGTGTATATGGTGTGGGTTGGTTTTTTGTGTTGTTTCTGTTTGTTAGCAGGGGTTTTTTGTTTGTTGTTTTTTTGTTTTGGCTTTCTTTTTCTTTTTTTTTTTTTTTTAAACTGGATCTTAGACTTAGTTAAATTTAGCTCCAGCAGGAGAGAAGCTGGAACTTGTTAGCACACAGGAAACGCCCTGACAGGAGGTTTTTGATGTGTGTGTTTGTGTGAATGTGAACTCTACAGATCCACGATGGAGTCAGGCCTGGGGAGCTCTGGGTAGGTCACAATGGTTTTACGTCTTTAAACGTTGCATTAGGTTCTGGTGGAACTGCTGCCCTGTACTTAATTATCTAATGCATTAAGTAGTAAATGTCTCTAATTTGTCTAAAGCTGATAGTTTTAAGTCAAATTCAAAGCTATTACACTTAAAAAAAGCAGAGATGTTTAATTGCTGAATAGTCAGAGCCCAAATTGAATTGCTTCAGCTTTGTTTTATCTGGAAGAATATTAAAATCTGAGTAGTTTACAGATTGTGCTTTTCTCCTTTCACTCATTTACAGTGAAACTCATCCATTTCTTCTTAGCAGATGTCCTTTCTGTAATTCTGATCATACTTCAACAAGTCAGTATTTGAACAATATCAAGTAAGAGTACATAGCGAAATACGACCTTTGCTTTTTGAAACTATAATGAGATGGAAGTTGGTGGAGAGTTTAATGTGTGGGTTGGGTTTGATTCGGGCTTGTTTTTTCTTCTTTTTTCTGTGTTGTGTGGGGGTTTTTGTTGCTTGTTTTCTGTTTTTGAGCAAGAAGGACAAAACACAAAATATTCTTAGTGTGAGTTTTAGAGAGAGACTGTTTTTGTATTTTACCCCAGAAGTGCCTTTGAGTTGGGTTGATTATTTAGTTAATATGCTTCAAGATCTGTTTTACACTGGGCTAAATTCCCGTTGTGATCTCAAAGGGGTATTTTTTGTGTTAGTAAGGATTGAGTTCCTGGATTTTTCTACAAAATTTGCCAGCAATTGAAAGTTTGAAGAAAAGAGAAATATTTCTGCCACAAGGTGTAGACCAGGTAAAGTAAAATTATCAGCACTTCCCAACTACTGATACAGAATCTTTGTGTTCATGCAAGAATTATTTTGAAAAGTTCAGGAGACAATGTGATAACACATCAGGGGTAAACTTTGCTTTATCCTCTGATAAATTATACTTGGCAAAGGTAGCATGCAATATAGGAACATTGTGCTTCCTACCATCCTGTACCAACCTGATGCACAGTTTCAGAATTCATTGGTATATCCAAATTCTGGGATTACAGAGCCGGTGCGTATGTTACTGTTGATTCTCTGTCTAAGCCATTCTTTGTGCCACTGTGGCATCTGACCAGATGTTTTCTGTAAGTTTGCAGTAACTCACCAGTGACTGACAGAGCAGTTTATAAAATTTTACTCATTCAGAGATACTGGGCATGGTTTAAAAGTTTGAGGGGAAAGAAGACCAAATTAATGTTTTTTTCCTGACCAAAGATGCTGTACTTTGTCCTTAAAAGACATTAAGGAGGACATGAAGTGATTTTATTGTGCTAGAGTTCAAAGCTATGTAAAAGTCTGCACCAGAGGAATATGCAGAATGGTTTATTAGGGAGTTGTTCTGTTCCCTTTTACCCCCTCCATACCTGAGCAGATGGAGTTCCCCCAAGGCTCTGGCACCCTCTGCAGTGTGTACCACCAGAGCTGCTTTGGGTCTCCTTGGGACCTGGACTTCCGGAGAAAGCTCCTTTGGTTAGCAAATCGTTCCAGGCATCTGCCTACCTGGTGTCTGAGGAATCTCACACTGTCCCTCAATCTGGTAGAAACAAGATTATTTTCTTTGTATTTTCATCATGTCTGCTTATAGGAAAAACAGATGTTTTCCTCCTTAGTGAGCCTTACTTGGACATTCTTTCTTCAGTTCTCAGCCTTCCCCAGGTGAAAAATTTTTGGTTTGTTTGCAGTTTTTCTTGTGTTCACAGGATTTTGAGCTAATTTCTTGTTGCTTTTGCATCTCTTACCAAATCAGTGAACTTGACTCATTTGATGTACAGTGGGCTTGCAAAGCAGCCTGGGGACAGGTTAAGGAGAGGCAGAATAAACTGTCTTGGCAAGCTTGTAAAGATTTGCACAGACCTAGGATTTTAATGAATAATTACTTCTTTTTTTAAGAGTACAGGTTTGTATTTCACTACTAGTTCAATTCTGGTTGTGAGGATTTAAATTTACTTTTTTTTTTTTTTTGACTCTTACCTGTGGAAGGAATGCCTTCTGGCATCTGAGTTACAGGCTTTACTGGTGCTTGGCTGTTTAATTACTGAAAACAACAGGACAACTGTAAAATTTTAATAAATATGGGCTTGCCAGGTATTTAATATTTTTGGTAAAAGCGTGTAGGATCTTGTCTACATCAGGGAGTTATTGCAGGATGGGGCAGGGTGTGAACATTAAGCACTTCTCCCCTTGTGTAGACAAGCCTTTAATTTTTCTTCAAGCGCAAACTTTGGGATGTTCCATGTGTTCCATGTTCTTGTCCCTGGTTTGAGCTCTGCAGTGGACTTGTGGCTGATAAGGAATTATACCTAAAGCACCTATCTAGTTTGTGTGAATAATCTCACTGGTTTTGGAGTCTGTGTGTAGAGACAGACCGTGTGTGCCAGGTTAGGACCCAGGCAGGCCTTGTGCATGAGCCCACTGAGGCCGGAGTGTGCAAACGGCTCATTTGGCTGCTGTAACAAGGCCTCGCGATGCCACTTCATTGTACATTACAATGAGAAGTGCTTTGAGCAAAAAGGAATTGAAAGAACATGGGTGTTAATGTTGCCTTGCAGTTTACACTACAGAAGAATGCCTGAGTCTTGTCCATAAAATGATGCAATCAGGTAATTAAGAACTGAAGGTTTACATTTCACAAGAGACAGAAAAAGGCAGCATCTCAGGATTTGAGGTGGGAAGCAGGGAGGGTACTATTTCTGTTTTGCCACATTCCTTCCAATAGGTGAGATTTCAGGAAATAGCTGAGCCAGTGTAACAGCTGTGATTCAGAGGAGTGGTTTTCCTTCCCTCTGTACCTGCTGCGAGATCTTGCTCTTTTCCTGTGTCATCTCTGCTGCTCTGGCTCCACAGTGCAGGTCAGTGAGCACAGAGAACATGACTTGTGGCTGGCACGAGGCAGCAGGGGCTGCAGGAGCAGGCTGACCCCGCTGCCTGTCATGTAAAGGCTCCACCAGTATGACCTTGGACAAACTGGGCTTTGCTTCTCCTGAGTGAAATGGAAATAAGGTTGTTTCCCACCCTGCAGGCTGCTAGGAGCTGGCATATGTTGTGAGATGGTCTAAGGTTGAAGAGGTAGTATATATAGATACCCAGCATACCCCCTGGATTATGTAACTTAAATGTCTGATCTCTAGGCATCCTAAAAAATGTTAATGTTTAATTCCAAAGTTTGCTGAGATTATATTGCTTTATACCCTTCATTTTTTGTGTGTCTGTGTAGCTGTGCTAATGTGTCCTGGACAGTCAGGTATGTTCGAACCTTGTGTTCCTTGTATTTCTGCTCATTCCCACATTTTAGGCAGGGTTACTTAGAAGTCGTAGCTCACTGTTTTTTTTTTTCTTTTTTTTTTTTTTCTTGAGGGGCGTGTGGCAAGGGGCACTTTCACAGGATGTTAACTCTATCTCATTGCAAACCAGCTTGTTAACAGATCTAACAGATCCGTTTAGACAGTTGCATTCTCTGAAAAAAATAACTCTGCACTGTATCTTTAATACAGGTTTCCAGCATTTTCTTGTGTGACTTGCCCTGCTTGAAGTCCTTTGCAGCCTAAGCCATTCCATGACTCTGCCCTAAACAAAGAATTCCTAATGACTGCGCCTTTCTGTCACTGGGGGTACCTCAGACTGTTGTCCCACACATACGCTCTACCTCTAGTAACTAAGGATAAAGGTAATTATCCTAATGAAGAAAACATCAACATCAATTTGACACTAGAGGAGAATATTTTTAAAGTCACATTAAAGCCTGCGAGAGTGCTCGCTTAGTAATAGATGTGTTCATCTCTATTTTTAGGCCTGTGAAGCAGGAAGTAGGTAACGTGTCCTTCATGTACAGATTTTGCATGGAGCTTTGCATTTGATTTCAAAAGTGAGTGGCTGTGATTCCCAGCTATTTCAAATCAGGTATTTCATGATTAGGGATTATAGAAAACATACTGTCCCAGAATTCCTAAGGATAGGTAACATGGGGGAAGGAAATAGACCAGAACACTCACCTGTATTTGGCATCAGTGTCTAAAATAGAGACCTGTGGTGTTAGGAGAAAAAAATTAGTAAAACACAAGGAGAGGGGCCATTTTTGCTTTTTTGAAAGGAGGGAAAGTTCCATGAAAAAACAGAGAATAAAGTCCTGAGAATATCTTGTAAGAAGGATGAAGAATATAGGAGGTCTGGAACTAGATATGATAAGGAACTAAAACAGAAAAAAAGCTTTATCGGCACCATCTTACTATCATTCAAGGATTTTGTTTGTATTACTGTAATATTTATTTAAAAAAGGAAATCTCAGACATACTTGATTAATTTGAAACCTGGAAAGTAGCTGTAATAATGAAAAAGTTACCTCTTTGTTCTGGACAAAACACTGACAGGGTTTTGCCTGGTCCCCTTTCTTGTTGTTGCATAGAGGAATTCTGTAAGGAAAATAATCTGCGAATTTTTTTTCTGTGGATGAAAGAAATGGTGGAAGAAGCCTTCATTTCTAGATACTAGGCATATATTTTCATAATATGTCCTACAATATTTTCCTTGAGTTCTGTGCACCTACTAATCAAATACTGCCAGGTTTCACTAGTGCCTTGGTTTGGTATCAAATAATTTAATTTAGTCTTTAGAGGGAATTTGGGAATTTGTTTTCCTTTTCTGAATGGATTTTCAGTTAATCTACTCTTTGGAATTCAGTGATTTTTTTCTGTACAAGGGGGTACCACTGTCAGATTAGATTCAGTAGATGCAGCAGGTGGCATTTTCAGTATACAAACCCCTCCCCTTTGAGTGAAGACAGTCTTGGTGCCAGTTTATATGTAGTCTGGTGGTAAAATCTCATTTTGAGGTACAGCAGAGTTTCTTCAAATCTGGAACTGCCTCATGGGTTTTTTCCCCTTTGTTCCTGTTTGGATTTTCTGGTTGGTTATGTGTGGCTTTGTAGACAAAATAAACAAATGTGGCAATTAAGGTATTTGTTGGGCCCCATGCTACCTCAGTATGTCCACAAGAGGCCTGTGGTGTGAGGTCACTTGGATGTCACACTGTTTCGGGTATTTCCCGGAGTACTGTTTTAGTGCTGCCTTAGCTTACCTCTGTACCCCACTGAAATGCTCAACATGTTACTTGTTTTGGTCAGGTCTGATTTTGAAAGAGATATTTTGTGAGTTTTGGGGTGGTTTTTTTGTTTGTTTTGGGGGTTTTTTTTGTTTGGGGTTTTGGGTCTGGTTTTTTTTTTTATATGAAGGCTGGTAAGAGCTTGGTTGGTGTTCTTTGGACTGAAAAGGAAGAAAAGTGTCTGCTTTGCGAGATCTGAATTGCAAGTACACATCTGAAAATGGAACTCCATGCCGGCAAATAACTAGATAGGTTTATGTAGGAATTTTTTATACATAAGGTTTGTCAACTGCAGTATTTAGCAAGTTGAAAGTGAAACTTAGTAACTTTATCCGCCTTGCTATACGTTTAGCCTGTTTCCCTTTGATAAAGTATTTCATGATATTAAATCTTTTTGCATAGGATAACTTCCTGCCCTTGAAGTTTTAAGGTGGTTGAAATAAATAGTAGTTTATTTGTTTCTCTATGTGACCTGCAGCCTGATAGCCCCAGTAAACAAGCAAATGCTGGTTCCCCTCTCCCAGCTGCAGTAGTTCACTTGCTAAGCTTCTGGACTTTAGTGATATTTTAGTCTGGGAGGGCTAAGTCATTAGTGTTCAACCTCACTAGGTGGACCTTATAATCTTCTCAGTAGTGACACAGGAGGGAAGTGTAGCCTTTGACTACTCACCCGCAGTGAACCTGGAGAGCCTCTGTCCTGGCCATGAGGCAGAAGGTGTGGTGTTTCTGAACCTGCTGGTGGGATTGCTGTGCTGTGCAGTTGTGAACTGTCGCTGGGCTCAGCATTCCCATGGCCAGATACAGCTCCTGGTGCTGCAGGACGCACTGTTTTCTCCCTGTGCTGCAGCACAGAGGAGAGAGTATCCCTGATCACAAGTAGGCGATGGAGCCCTTTGAAAATCCTGCCAAAAATTATTACAGATTTGATGTGTGTCCAGTCAGTTTGGTGCTGTTATGTGAAGTTTGTTGCTGTCCTGTAGTGACAGATCTCTTGCAAAGTAGGTGTTGTTTCTGTTTATTGTTCGTCTTTAACACCACAGGTATGTGTTACATCTAGATTGATTTTTTTCTGCTTCTTCCCCCACTTAGCTTTCTAGACCATGGTGGTTCCTTAATAGTAATTATAGTTTGACAAGAGCAGAAAGAACCGGCTTGAATCCAAATGGCAAAGACTGACCCATTGAGGCTGGCTGTGAACCTCAGCTTAGAAACACAGGACCCCATAACTCCTGTACTGTCTGTACTGGAAGCTGCAGGATGCCCGAAGAGTCCAGAGAACCAGTCTGCTGGAATGTCAGGCTCATTCACCAATGCCCAGGTGCTTGGCTGTCTCCAGTTCTACTTTGTTTCATCAGTCCTGTCTCCAGCAGGTGGGGAGCACAGTGTGGATTTGCCCGATGTGGAGGGAGCAGGTTAAACTGATGCAGAGCTGAAGGACTGGGCTCTACCTGTGGAGCTGTTTAAGGGCAGCCTGTGCAAGGAAAAATGGCTCGTTCTGCCTTGCCTTTATTGATGACTGGTTGGAGTCAGTGGTGGCGTTTTACAAGCAGCTTGTGGATGTTCTTCTGCGATTAGGACTGTATCTAAGATAGATGAGGAACCAGAGATACATTTTATTTCTGTATCCCTCATCTTTTGCGCACTCTGGAGAGGACAGGGCTGTGATGGTCTAAGCACATAACTATTTGGTAAAATAAGACTTAATTATTATGAGGTGGGTCAAAATTTTGGTTAACGTGATCTTATTCTTCAGTTTAATTTTCTGGTTGCTAGTGAAGCTGAAATTACAGTTTTTGACCTAGTTTTTGGCTCTTGATTTTCTGCTGACTTGGTCTGTGCAGGGTGTTACTTCTGCCAGCTGGAACATGACAATTTTTTTTGCCTGGTGTTTTGACCTTTTCATAATTTTAAGTAGGGAGTTTGTCACTTTTTCTGTGTTTACTGTGGTAGAGGAGGATGAAGAGAGGTGGAAAGTGGCCGTTATGACTAAGGCAAGATAATACAGGTCTCTAGTGGTATCTCCTTTTCCTTTGCTCACCTCTGCCACAATGCAAATGGTATTTGTGATGTCCCTGGTTCCTGGGTGTTGCTGGCTGGGATGCTTCACATGGCCATTTCCTTAGGACTTCTTTTTAAATCTCATGACCTTAATTCATTCTACAATGCCTCTCTAAATATTGACCTTCCACTTAGAGGAGGGCCAACTTCTTTTTTGAAGCCTTCTTATTGGGATAAGTGTTGTTTACTGAGACAGGTAGTGAGTAGCCTTCCCCACCCTTGTTTATCCAGCTCTCACCAGACCCATGCTCCACTCTCATGTCCCTGGAGCAAAAATTTGGGTTGTGGCTTAATCTTTGGACAGTGATCCTTGTCTGGCAAAGCTGGAGGACAGGAAAGGTAATTCATTGAATTTAGAAATAAAAGGCAGTGGAATGATTGAGGGTAATTTACTTCTGTGATACCTGAAGATAAAACTGAGGGGAGCAAGCTGCCCTGGTGAGCATGGAATTAGGCTAAATAAGGTGAGACCAGGAGAACGCAGTTCATTGGAGGAACCTGATGGTGTCCTGTCAGTGACAAGGGCTGGAGGGGTGAGGTTCAGAAGGAAGTCTAAAAGTCAAGGATAAATTCAGTAGGAACTAGAAGTGGGTTTAGTTTTGTTTTTTCATGGGATTACCTTAGTTTTGCAGTTATATCTGCAGAAAGGGGAAATTATGTAGAAAGTGGTAGAAGACTGTGGTATGAACATTTTCTCTGGAGGGTTTTAGCAGAATGGGAACAAAAAGAGAGGAACACCTCATCTGTGGTCATATATATGCTATATGAGAAACACCTGTGAACAGTTAAGCTTTTCAGGCTCTTTTGAGAACTGCTGCTCTTCTTCCCCATTAGGTGATTCCACTTGTGATCCTCCACCTGCATGATGGCCAAATCCTTTGTTTGGTTCAAACAGGTGTTTACAACCTTTGAAGCGAATATTTCTGATTTGTGAGTGCTCTCTATCTGCTTCAGAATAGTAAGAAGTCACTGGAAAACAGTCATCTCTTAAATAGTGATAAAGAGTCATTTCTGCAGTGGCTGGCACCTGTCCAGGGATTTTAGTCAGCAATGAAGTGCGGTGATCATCTTTTCTCCTGTGTTGGCAATCCTGAGGGACACTGGCCAAGCTAATCCTCAGTCAGGTAAAAGAGTGGCATAACAGAAAACTGGGTAATTGCAGGATAGAATAAGTGCATCTCTAGCACCTGGGAAATCAAATCTAGATCCAGACTGGTGGGAAAAAACCTGCTGCAAAAGAGCATTCTAACAGCTAACATGATAATGAGGTTTTTTCTCACACTTCCTCATCTTTCACCTCTTTCATTGTATTTTAATAGTGCTTCAAGGCATAATTCCACTTTAGAAGTGAACAGCAAACTGGGAACATTGACATTCTTCTGCAGTTTCCTGTTAAGCTTCAGCATAGCTTTCCTGGGGTCAGGTAAGAGTGGGAAAATGTGGAGTATCTCAGAGGTGATTTTAATAATAATTAGGTTACTGATGGAGGAGCACAAATGCATTATAGCTTGTCTGTTTGGTATCTGTGGATTTTCCTGTATAAGAAACCCCTACCAAAGGGTAAAGATAGTAATTGTTTAAGGTGTTGTATAAAATATTTCAGTAATAGCTGTTTGACTTTCATGGGTCTGACTATGTAAAGCCCACTGGAAATACATATGCCACTTTCTTCTTTGTGGCATGAAGTCACAGTCAGACCTCTGTTTTATCGTTTTCATTCATCTATTTGAGTCACAGTAAAATTAATCTATCTCATCAGAAGTTGTACCTTAAAAAAAAGAAAAAGTAAACCCACAGTTCTCTTCAAATGTGTGTTCATTTTTGAATTAGAAATCTCTTAGATCTGGGAATATGCCCTCTGTTTATTATAAAATGCCAGACACTGATGATCCAAAATGTAGTAATTAGAAAGCATTTTTACTTACTGTCTTGGTTACTGGTACATGACTAACACCATGCTCCTTTAAGTAGTTTTTTGCTGTGTTTTGCTCTTGTTTCAAATCTACAGTTCAGCTAAGGGAATTTGAATTTTCCAGAAAAGGGAAATGTTGAGACTTTTCTATGTGTAAACAATCACACTCTGAACTTGTTTGAAGTCAGTGAAAGCAGTTTTCTGTAAACCTTGGGGTTTTGGGGTTCAAATATTTGAATCTTTGGATTCAAAAATAAAAAAATACACTTTTAAAAATACAGATTATTGGAAATATGTTTGATAAATCCCACACTGAAAGGTGGTTAATCCATTAGTATTTGTGTGCGAACAGTAGACTAAGATGTTCTACCCTTTATTTCTTTGCAAATAAATACTAATTGTTTTCAGGATTTAAATAAGAGAGCCTGAACACCACAACTGTAGGATGCAGGTGGAACATGTAGAGTTTGTGGACATTAGCTAAGGTGGTTACCTACTGTGTAGGATTAATTTATTTGGCCTCTGGAGAAGTGCTGGACTCCTGTGGGTAGATGTCTGAAAATAACCCACTCTGATAGGAAAGGCAGGTGGAATAAAAGCTATGAATGCAACCAGGAGCTATGAATCATCTTGTTCCTGATGTTGGTGTCTTTAGTAGTAGCTTTACATGGAAAATATTCTCATGCAAGGCAGTTGATGTGTTTTAAGGAGAGACTCAAAGGCTGAGTGAAAGTGTGGTGAGACTTTTTCTGGTCTCTTTGCTTTTCAGAGGGGATTCCCCAGGTAATGAAGTACTTCATTTGTAAAGGCCAAGAAATGAAGTGACCTCTTGCACTTGCCTGTGCTCCTGACCCTTTCCATGACCTGGAATTTGTGTTTTATAAAGCTGACCGTGTTCTGGAGTCCCTCATGAAAAAGGTGACCGTACAAACTCTGAAATCAATGGACTTTCTGCCCCTTCCATTTGTGCTCTGAGCAGGAAGCAGTTGTCTGGAATGTCTTGTGGATCTGAAGACAGTTATGCTGTTGGGAGGGCAGCACCCGTTTGAAAATGTATTTGGTGTGCACTTGGGGATCCATCTTTGTCAACAGCTGACATGGCCTTCAGTTCCACAGGCAAGAGAGTTCTGTGGGGACATTACCAATATCACCCTGGGATAACAAATCTGATTCTGGTATCCACTTTAAAATGGAAATGATAGTTTTTAAAATACTTTCATATCTTTATAGAACAAAACCAAACAATAACTGCAAACGAAACAACAAACAAGTGGTTTCATGGCAGAATTTAAAAAATCGGAACCAAGAAAATCTGAACTGGAATTGTTTGTCAAGATAAAACAATTACAACAGCTGAAAGGGTTCCTGAAATCTGAATCAGGGAATGATTTTACCTTAGCATAGTTGTGAGGGGAGAGAGGAAGTACAGTGTGCTTCAAAAGACAAGGTGCCAGCGTTACTGGGAAATACCCTATTAATACAGATGTCTTTAAAGCAAAACAAGGTCCAGAGCTGCCCTTCCCTGTCCCCCCACCCCCCAAATCCTTCCCCCAAGGAAGAGGCACGGAGAGGAGAGAGAAAGAGGTTCCCAACCAAAGAGTAAAAGCTCCACAACATGCCTGGTTCAAGGAATGAGGAACACATTAGTTCCTCATAGTGCGCACTGTTGCTCTTTAATTGGATCAGTCTTCCTGAAGTGTGAAAGATGGATATGAAGAAATACTTTACCTGAAACTGAAATGCTTTGGGTTGTTTGTCAGTAAGTCACAGTAAGTACAAATAAGTTTCGTGTATGTTTTGGTGTGAGTTTTTTGTTGTTGTTTTTTATTGTTTGGGATTTTTTTATTTTCAATTTTTTCAAAACACTGTTTGTAACCAGTATTTCTAAGGTGTAGTATTTAGTTCATTCCCTGAACGTTCAGCTATGCACTGTGAAATGGGAATGATGTTACCCTGGATCCAAGGCTGTGGCTGTAGCATTACTTCAAGAGCCAGTTGATTTTCGTACCTCTCAGTTTGCAAACAAACAGCACATTTCATTGCTCTTGCTTTGCTTTTCCAGCCCTGTCCGTGTGTGTACTGACAAAGCAAAAGGCGAATTGCTTTGGAAGTGCTTACCTTTCATTTTTGCGTATGAAGGAAATGGACTTTGCTTCCAGGTAATAGTCATCTCTTGTATCTACACTGAATGTGGTCTGAGTAAGCAACCATCTTGTGTGCCAGTTCTGTTCTGTGTTGGAGTAGATCCATGAAGAACTGTTTGCACCATAGGGAAGTTGACCTCAATTCCAAAAACAGAAAATCTAGGATGGAATTGTCCTTGATTCCTTTTATTAGATCTCTCATTACCACTTGTCTATATCCATATCAAGCCTCTCTGTTCTGGTTAATAAAAAATTTGTACTTCTCATATTTGTAAAATAAGTTAATACATATGTTTTCAGGTGTTTTGTTTTTGGGGTTTTTTATTGCCATTCTGTTTTAGCTGTGTATGTAAAACACCTTTCTCAGATTCCGAAGTTCCTTAATGGTTCCAGATCTTACCCTTGCATAATGCAGGCTTTCAAACATGGCGGATGTTTTTGTATGGAAAAGAAAAAAAATAGTTATTTAAAAAGCAGCATGTAACAGATACGTTGAGACTTCTCTTGTGTTTCATGTCTTAGCTTAGGAGATTATCTGGGAGAGGGTGTTTGTACATTTAGAAAAAGTGCTTTGATTTGGTTTTCTTTCCTTTTGGAATCTGAGAATTTTTAGGTCTTGTAGTAGTGGGAGGCATTTCATTGAAAGTAAGATGGCGTGAGTAGGAATGCGCTTTCTCCTGAAGTACAGCTGGCTTCTGCAATGGTTTTTTTCTGCCATGTGCTGGGATGTTCCCTTCAGAGCAGGAGATGTCCTGTCTGTCTCCTCTGAGCTGCTTGTTGACCAGCCTCTGACAAGAGTTAGTCCGGGGCGGGTTGTGCTGGGGAGAGGGAACATACCTGAGCCGGACAGAGAGATTCACAGTTGCATTTCCTGCTGTTCCATCCCCCTCCCTCAGTATGTCGGATAGATTTCCAGACTCTTCTGTGGTTTTGAGCATGAGTGTGGGTTATCTCTTGGAAGCCCCATGTGCCATGTATTGACCTGCGGGGTGGACAGACTCCAAGGGAATCATCTACCCTACATGGGACCCTGTGAAATGGATGCAGAATGAGTGGTCCATGGCGTGAATCCAGTGGAAGGCCAGGAACTGAGGCCAGTCCTGCTCTGCCTCTTCCTGGATCACAAAGTGGTTGAGGTTGAAGGGGCCTTGGGAAGTCACCTTGTCAGGCAGGGTTTTCTGGAGCCAGTTGTCCAGGACTGTCCGGATGGCTCCTGAGGACTGCCAAGGAGGGAGACTCCAGAGCTGCTGTGCGTGTTCACCCTCACAGTGAAGCGTTCCTGGCGTGGGTTTCACTTGGTGTCCATTGGATTCCAATCTGCCCCCCTTATTTTTTCCACTGACTTTTTTTAAGCTCGCATTTCGTCTCCCTTTGAGCTGCTACGCAGGTTTCTTTTAGCACTACACCTGTTCAAGGTCCTGTAAATGTTGTGCTTTATTGTTACCATGTTTTTCTTAATAAAGATCCAGTTTTCTTGCAAAACTGCCATTATCTGCCCTTGCAGCAGCCTCCCTGCAAGGATCCATCCTGTGAAACCAAATTCTTTCATAATCGCCCTCTTGTATTTTTTGTACTGATTGCATTACACCACTAAGCTTCACCACTTCTGGAGGAAAAAAAAAAAAGGTAAAAAATGCATGCAGTGGTCTCTGTAAGGCAGAGCTAGATAAGACCTGCTCTGTCAACTTCAGCAGGAAGCTTCATAGGAGCTGAGGAATTTTGTTGTGCTGATTTTTTTGTTTAATGCTTTGTTTCCTGAAATGAAGTGAACTTTGTGAAGCATCCATATTTTTTGAATGGAAGGCTTTTGGTTTTCCTGTTGGCTTCAGGTGGAGTTTATGGTCCTCTGTCAAATTACTTTTTTTATCCATTCTTCTTGCATATTCAGTACTGAATGTTTTCTAAAGTGAGATATCTTTGCAATTTTTCAATAAAGAAAAGAAATGAAATTACAATTCATAGATGCTCTCAGAAAGCTTTTTGAGAAAGAAGAGCTTTTCGTAATTCCTGTTGTTCTGCTTTCCTTGCTCTGTAACTGAAGATAGTTATCTGAAACAACTTATTTGGGCTGTTAAACCTGGAAGATAATTGTATTTTTCTTATGCCTAACGTTCCTGTGCAATGTGCAGTGGGTGCTCAGTTAAGCTGATTGTTAAGTGTGAGGTGTGGAAGGCAGAAATGGTGTGCTCACAGGGCATGGGGCATTGCAGGGATGGAGGACTTCGTTTTGCTGTCCCTGTGCCTGACACAGCCCTGTGTCGCTGTGTGGGGGACAGGACAGGGGTACTGCCTCTTGTGCCCCTGTTCTGCACTCCTGCACTTGGCATTCCCACGCTGCTCCCATTGCTCCCAGTCAGCGCTGAACGGCAGGCAGGAGTCAGACCTTGATTCTGGTCTATTTGTGCTGCAGTGTCTTTACAGCAACTGACTCGGGTTTAGCCATGTAACCGTAATTAGATGTGGAATGTGGAGAATGCTGCATTATTTTTCTGTACCAGAAGACAGTGAACTCTTAATTGCTTAGTTTGAGTATTAAAACATTCTTCGTGCCTCAGGACTTTGCTTAACCAAGTGAAGCTGTAAGAAATAAATACAACTACAAAAAAGTTTCTCCTGATGACCTCACTGTTCTATTTGTATTGATCCTGTCTTCATTTTGTTTGGATTTGTGTGAATGAATGTTACTGATGTTGCTTTTATTTTTGTTTCTCTCTGTTACCCTCTAGGACCGGCATTTAAAATGTTGAAGGCAGTTTTAAAAAAGAGCCGAGAGAGTGGAAAAGGGACCAAGAAAGACCCAGGTATGAGTATCAATGTGATGTGTACTGTGCTGCCACCTCCAACACAGCCCAGGGCTATGGCTGCAGAGCCCTCAGCTACAGAAGTGCGTTTAAAACTACTTATTCATTACATTATAACCACCCACCACCCCCCGATTATTGATTAAGGGTGATAGAACTTTGAAATATTTGAATAATTGAAAAAAAATATATTGAGAAGTTATTACTCTAGTTACCAAGATTCTATTATGTTCTAGTTTTTGCTTTACCTAAAAGTATTTTTGAAGGTAAAATTAATCATCAACAAGTCTTACTTAAAATAAAGCTTATTTAACTATGAATTTTGTAGGCCACTACTTACCTGTGTCACCTTTCAGGAAGAAGGGTAATGAGCTCTCATGGCAGTTCCCAAGGGCAGAGAAGGCCCAGCAATTTTCTTTTGAGGAGGAGCAGGTGCTGTGGATGTGCAGGTGTTGGGACTGGGATGAGCCCTGCCTGTTCTGTACCAGGAGTGCTGAATTCAGTCTTTGCTGCAGTGACTGAAAAGCTCATGGACCTGAGTGAAAGTTACCTATTCTTCACAGTTACATTTTCAACTTCAGCCTATTCATGTAGACTAATAATTCTGATTTTCTGTTGAGTTAGATCCTAAATTACCCATGAGAGTTAATTTACAGTCTTTGCCAAAATGGATTTCATACTCCCAGAATAAATAAAAGCAAAACCAAATGCTTCTTTAAGGTACCCGGAATAAATAAAAGGAAAACCAAATGCTTCTTTAAGGTACAAAACCCAGAGTGTAATACAGCTGCCACATCCTTCTTTGCTGGAATCTTGTAAACAATGCAATCCTACTTTCTTGGACAGGCAAGTTATATACGTGTCTTGCGCTGCAGCTTTTAAAACTATACAGAGTTCCACTGAGTCCTACAAGTGGAGGGTATTTGCAGTGTTCTTTTGCAAAAGGCTATTCTGTGTTCATCTGGCTGGTAGTGTGTTCTTCAGGAAATTTTTATGGTCTTGTGAAATTTGCATTCTGCCACAGTTCCTTTCTGAGTGACTGGATGATGGGAGCTGTGATGACCAGAAAAAACATGGACAGTAGGTCAGAGATGCACAGGAGTGATCACAGAGCAAGACAAAAGGCATTCTGTTAATCTTGTGTGTGCTGCTGACTTGGAGTTACCAGCTGGAGTTGTTTAAACAGAGTGGGCTAAAGATTCCTGTGGTGAGGCTTTCACTGGTACATTTTTCCTTAAAATACTAGATGGAAATTGGTTTAAGCTCAAAAGGAAAATCAGGCTGTTTGGAACAGAGCTCCTCTGACCAGGCTTTGATTAAAATCTGAAGCTTGAGAAGTCCTTTTCCTGTAAGTCAGAAAACACATTTTTTTGTTTTAGGATCTCATGACATCTCTCTGGATTAATGTGTGCTAAAGAAAGGATTTTCTCCCTTTGTTTTTACAAATACAATGCTGCTGTATTTCTGAACACTGTGGGGAGAGTGTTGGAAGGTTTTTGGTTTCATTTTTGATTGGGTTTTTTTGTTGTTCTGTTTTGTTTTCCCAGCGAAGCTCTAGAGTTTCATGTATTAATTGGATGTTATGGAAACCAAGTATTGGGGAAAACTGGTGAGTAATGCCTGGATGGTGAGAGCTAGAGTAAGGAGGAGTGCAGGAGCTGCTTTTTAAAAGGAAGGAAGTAATTTATACCGCGAATTCCAGAGATTTTTGGTTATTTTGTATTAGATGGTGTGACAAGTTTGGAAAGCAATGCATGCATTCCATTCTGTATTACCTCCAAGACTTCCTGTAAAGCTATGTCCAGTTTAATAGCTTTGTCTTTTGTTCCAAAGGGCCTTCCAGATCTTTTGGGTGTAATACGTTTCTCCATTTGAGAAAAGGTGTGAAGGGAGGCAAGGAACACTGATCTTTGTCGAGCTTATTTTCTGCTTGCTCTTCTCTCTGGTCCTTAAACTCAAAACATGAGAAATGGAAGGATTTCTTTGACTGTGGAGTTGTCCTGCTTCTTCATGGCCCTTCGGGTCTGTACTAGCAATAACAGCTCTTAAAATGTCCTACTCCCTGGAGAGGATGGAAATGCTCACCAGTGATGGGAGCTGACTTCAGAGACAGGAGAGTTGATCTGGAAATAGCCATCCTTTGAGCCACCCCTGGGGAGACTAATGCAGTAGTAAATTTAGATGCTTCTCTCAGCTTTGTGGGCATGTGGACTTGATTTTTTGCTGATGTTTTGAAAAAGTTTTCAGTTTTTTCAGAGCTTCCAAATGTGGGAGGAAGGCGACAAAGAGCAGCAGCTCCAAAGAGCCACGCTGGGCCCAACTGGGAAGACTTGCGGAGGTCTCTTTTCAATGTATTCCTGGTTTAGGAGTGATGCTGAGAAGGTAGAAGGCAGTAAAATCTGCATGGGTTGTACTGGGCATCCCAGCCAGGGCCACTGGGGCCATGAGCTGCAGCTTGACCACATTTCAGCCGCTGTTTCTGTGGGTCACATTGGAAGATGTTTAGGCTAAGCTGCGATAGCTTTTTCTTAAACTGAAGTAACCCCAGTTGTCCCATGGGTTGCGTGAAAGGAATGCCTGGAAGTCTGTGTAATTCAGATTTGAGTGGGATGATTCCTGTTTGAGTGAATAGAACTTCCTGTTTGTGTGTTAACTCTATTTATTGGTTTTACAGCTGGTAGCCTTGTGAAACCACTTTAGAATAGGAATGGTGTTTTTTTTCCTGGATTGAAGGCACATCTGTTGTATTAAAAAGTCTGTAAAAGAGTTAAAGAACAAAAAGAAATTAGGACTGGGGTTTTTTGGGGTTTTTTTAGTAGCTTGTGTGGATGTTAATGTTAGAATTTCTCATTTGCCCTGACATAAGGGCTGAAGAGCTGACACTGTGCATAACATTTTTGAAATCTACCTGCTGAGCATGGGCATTGAAGTTTTTAATAACTTTTTAAATTCAGAGTTATCTTGAAAAAGAGGGTTGCAGGAATTGATATTGATGCTTTGGAAGAGAGGCTGAAGTGCTGTGCTGAAGACTGGTAGAGTGTCTTTGTGGAAACAACATCTGTCCTGACCTAGTGGAAGGCTGTCCCGTGGGAATGTCACTTGTGGCAAAACAATGCCTTGGGCTGCACCAAAAGCAGTACCTGGAGATACATAGTCGGGCTCAGACCTTGCAGTTGCTTCAGTAAAAGTTGTGCAATTGTTTTGTTCATTTAGGTGTGGCTGGGAGGCATTGATAGGTAGGTTGGTGACTGTTGTAGGATTAGGTAAAATCTAAATGAAGCAATTTAACATGTTCAAGGGTGCACGTATGTAATTATCAATATGTACAAACACATGTGGACACAGGTAAAAAGAGCTATGTTGGCAGCAGGTTGTTCATGAATAGAGCAGCTTTTATAAACAGAATTAACACAGTGTATTTCTAAAGGTGGATTTGAGGGCGAGGTGGTTGGTATCCCACTTAGATAAACAGATGTGCCAAAGGAATAGAATTTCAAACAAAACAATATTTTGACAAACTTTTTCTGCATCCAGATTTTTTTCTGGTTTTCTACAGCATGAAGCAACCTGTCTTTACACCCCTTCAGACATAGTTACTTCCGCACAGCAGAAATGTCTGTTTGTAAGTTGATTTTTCTTTTGTCTTGTCCTTCGTTCCATTACTGACATACATACTTGGTAAAGGACAGAACCCGAGGGGGGAAAAACCCACAGTCTGCACCTGTCACATTAAAGTAATAGAAAACTATTTTAGGAATGTTTGAAACCAATCAAGAAGAGAGTAAACAGGAAGATTAATTTTTGTGTCCCAGAAGGTAATTGGTGGGTTTGTAGTGTCTTATGTACACTGAGTTAGAAATGTGCAGCAGTTACTCCCAGTTTCCCCTTGTTTCTCAAGATTTTTATTCACACTCAGAAACAAAGTAAAAATGTGGTATTTTCTCCTCTTTGTCAGGTTATTGCCATCAAATAAATATTATCTCTTTGCAGAGTTTCCAAGTCCTGTAGTGATTCCCTAGAAAGTGTGTCTAGTGTGACTCACTGGGCCCTGTGACCTCTGCTGAGGGCACCTGTTCTTCTTTGCTCTTGGCCTTTTGCCTTTGCTGTGCTAATGGACTTTATTTTCTAGATTTAAGATAATCTCAACTCTGTCTGTATTTATACCCTGCTTTTCCTCCCACCTACCATGGAACTGTGTCTTTCAGCTCTCTATTCTGTGTTGTTTTCATAGTTGGTTGAGGTTTGCTTGTTGTCCAGTTTCTTTCCTTGAGGTTTTTAAGTTGACCTCTGTAACCACTGGAAGATTTTCTGCCTCTGGCCTCTCTTGGAAGGAGCTAGCCTTTTTTATTTTAATATAACACAGAAATTTTGTGTGTTAGTGTCACAGTTAAAAAAATCAAAGCCAGAAGACTGTTGTCCAAACTCAAGTTCAGCAGGGTTACCTGCAGGGCCTGTCTGTGATGACGTGATAGTGTAAAGGCTATATACACTAAGCTTCAGAATATGAACAAAAAGTACTTCTTAATTGTCATTGTTTTAGAAGTTCTACTCAGCTGCTCTTTCTTAAACTCTTTAAAAAGCTTCAGAGGTAAGTTTGTATTAGTATTTCCTGTTGGGTTTCTGTACTGCCAGCTGCTTTCCACTTTATAATTATGCTTGTTTTCTTTAACTGTCTCAAAGTCAGCAACTTGCCTGCATTTGGAAATCTATTTTTTTTGTTGTTTTTGTTTTACTTACTAAGCAGAAGCTCATTCAGCATAAAATATGTGTAATGTATTTCAATTTAAAAAGAGAAGAAAATCCTGTATATTAAGTTGCGACAGAACATGCTCGGTTATTTCAGATGGCTTTTTAGTAGCATGAGCATTATCGTTCTGTTGACCCAATATCAGGCCTGAAGGAACACGAATAATGGCAGTATTGTGCTTAGTTTGCAGTGCTCTTCCTGCACTAAATCCCATCAGAAGTTGAACATCAAATGTAGTACATGGTATGCATGAAAACTTCGTTGATGTCAGTAGAAATTTAATGTGGTAAGTAGTTGGGATTTTTAGGTTTTCCCTCTTAAAGGCTTGATAGACATTAATGTAGTGCTCAGATAACAAGGGACAGATTATTATGTCAACAAAAAGATAGTGTTTAGAATGTAGCACATAATGCTTTAGAGAATCTGGAGAAGTGAGGTGGGTGGGTTTGATTTCTGAAATTACTGTGTATTTGTATGCATCGGGCTTTCAGTGATTGCCTGCATAATCAGATCTTTGAATTTGGTCTACAAAAATGATCCATAATAATAAATCTTTCTTGGATCTTGTTTGATCCAGGTCTGATAGATCAGACTTAAATGTTTACAATACTCTTCGAGACTTTTTGCTTTGTATAAGTATCTTTGACTTAAATATGAGTGTACAGGCTTTTGAATATTGGGATAGACAGGATACTCATTTTCTGCATTATGTTCTGTTGTAATTGGAGTATTGTTAATTATTTTGTCTTTAGGAACATTTTATACTAAAAAAGTAGGATGAAATCTATGAATTTGAAATGTCTTCCCTTTTTTTGTCACATCATCAAGAAACTGAGTTGATCCTTAGTATTCTTTTTTAAAAATAGAGTGTCTTTCAAAGGCATGAGCTGTGACTGCTCCTACGATGTTCTGCTCTTCCTATTTTTCTCTCTCCCTTTCCTTTCAGCCAAGGCCCTTGTTATGAGCCTGACATGCAGCACTTGGAATGATAAACAGAATGTGCTGAAATTCACTGACACTGGGTTTTGGTCTGGTTTTTTGTTTTTTTTGCGAATGACAGCTAAGTTGCTGCTCTCAAAAAAATCAAAGTTGCTATGCAGAAAGGCCTGGTCTTTTCTTAAGGCCCACTACTTAGTCTTTATTTTAGAACTGACTGTTTTCACTTGCCTGTAGCAATGAAGGTATTACTCTCAGCTGACCGTGTTTGAATCCACCTGTCTTGCATTGAATCTCACTCAGCCTTTCTAGCTGACGCTCTCAGAACGCAGCTGGGAACATTAAGGTTTTGGTATCATTCTGGCAAATGAAAAGACCATTAAATAAAACAAGTTTGCATTTTAAAAATAAATGTGCAGATTTAATTGGCTTTTTCTGTCCAAACTCTGATATTAGGCTTTGACTTTTAAGTGCAAAGGGACTTTGTGGGGCCTGAAGTACACATCCACTGTCTGGAACATTGAACTTGAACCTGAACACTTTCAAGTTTCAGTTAGACTTTTTGTTGTTACTCTAAAAATATCTTGCAACAGAAGAAGCATTGTTTAATGCTTAAAATATGGAGCTGGTTTTGATTATTCTGTGTTGCTTTGCCCACTTTCTGCTGCTGTTGTCAATTATTTAAGAGTTTTAACTTTTTTGCTGAGCACTGGGTATTTAAGGTGATGAATGTCTTTTTCCAGAAGCTAATTCCAGTGATGTATCCCATGTACATATAAACGCCCCCCCAGCTCCAAAAATTAACAGATCCTGCCCTTGAAACACATAGAAATCACTTCAGTGGTCTTAATAACCTCTTCTTTAAAAATTGGTTCATTTTTTAAGTAAGGACTACAAGAGAGCATTAGTATTTTGTGTACTGAAAAAGTAATCCAGAGTTCAGAAATAAATGCCAGAAAGTGAGCAAATAATGTCAAGTACAAGCAGAGTTGGCAAAGGTTGTCCATTTAAACCTTTTATTCTAATGTTGCCTGGTTTGTTTCTCGCTCAGTGCACTTCACTGCTTCCTTTACTCAGGCTGTAATGAGTTTTCTCCCCATTCTGTGCTAGTTTCTCTCTTTTTCTGGTCTCTCCAGTCTCAGGAGCATAAGAATTAAATGTTGTTCTTCCCTCATGCATGTATTTTCCATGCCAGGCTGTTTCCTGCCCCAGAAGGCTGGCTGTGGACTGCTCCACTTGAGAAGGGATGGCCAGTGTGGGTAGTGGTGCAAGTGGTTGCCTTGTCCTAACTGGGCAGACTGGGACACTGCGCCTCCCTGCCCTCTGGACTGCACTCTCCCACAGTGCATGTGCGAGCACACATGGAAGCTTCTCAGTTTCCAAAGACACAGAACCTTTATAAAGGGCAGTGATTGGTGCTTGGCAGTTAAAATGAAGCACCTTATCCACAGTCCCTGAGCCATTACAGAGTTCTGGGTACACTTGCCTGCCAGTTCTATTGAAAGATCAAATGGGAATGAAACTTAGGAAACTGTTTTTTAATAATCCTTGAACAGTTTTTACTACTTAGACAGAGTGATGCCTTGTTCTGGAAGGAGCTTTCCAGATGGATGGCTTTCCTCACGCCATACAAGTGTTTTCTTCTTCCCACTTGTAATTTACTTCCAAACTTACCTGTAAGTCTCATCTCATACTGATATTTGTTAGGGTGCAGCACGTCCACACAGCAGAATGGAGTTTGGTAAGGCAGTAGTAATGTGTGAGCAGAGCTGAGTATTGGCTGTTTCTGTTCCAGTCTCTCCACAGTGCTGTGTGTGGGTGGTACAGTTGCTGCCTGAGCTGTTCTCCAGCAGTTTTCACAGAGGATCGTGGGACACGTGCTGGGCAGAGCCCAGAGGCCTCCTGTAAAGCAGCTCAGAGAACAACCCATCTGCTGCCCTTTCATGTTGTGGGGGTTAATTCCATCTAAGCTCACCCTCGGGTGAGATTCACCCTCTCTGGTGAAGATTCCCCGAGGAGCTGTGTGGTGTGGGTCCCTTGGCTTTGGAGAGCCCAGAGCTGGGGTCTGGGCAGTGCCCTGCACAACCTGCACTGCCCTGTTTGGCAGCAGCAGGACGCTGGTGGCTGACAGGCAGCCATCCCTGTGTTCCAGCAGGATTGCCACAGCTGTTTGCAGGCAGAGCACCTGAGTGCGTTTGGGACTGAGCCAGACTGGGGTGTCAGTGCTGGTTGTCTCTCCTGTGTAGAGAGCCCCAATCCCACTCCTGCCCTCACTATGTGCTGAGCTCAGAGTTCCACCAGTGGTCCCAGACCAGTCCCGCGAATGTTCACGGGCCCAAGGATCCTTAGCAACGTACCTGGAGTTTGCCACATTCCAGTCCCTGCCCCAAACACATTACAAAGTGCCAGATTTGCAGCTGTTACATGGCAGTTTGTTTGCTCCTTCCTTGGTTTCCAGTTCATGCCACAGGAATCTGGTCAGAGCTGCATTCTCATGTGTTTGAGAGGATGTGGCTGGGCCCTTCACTCCATGGGGCTCCTTGGTCACCAGCAGCATCCTGCAGTGTTAGTGTTTTTTTTTCTTTTTAAAACATCTTAAACAGAACTGCAGAATTTAGCATTTCTTCTGCTGTAGCACAATTCTGTATCCAATGTTTTTCTTAAGTGGGTTGAGTCTTCTGTTTCACTTTAGTAGATAAGGGAAAAGACAAAATGTGCTATCCCAGAAGGGCCTGTCAGGGGAATCCATGGAACGTTGTCTGCTCTGTGGTTGCTCTCAGTATCCAGATTCAAGGACTCTGCACGTTGATTGTTTTAGCTCTCACTGTTGTAAAGGTTGTGGTCCTATTCCTCGATGTTAAAATAATCTGAATTCCCACGTCTGCATCAAACTCAGTTTACACATATTTTGGTAAAGTAGTTGGCATTCTTCTGGTTGCTAAGCAACTTATATTGAATGAAGAATTAAGTGCATTTTATGGTGTTTAATACTGACACATACATTGCAAAAGGTTTTCCTTATTCAATAGAATTAGTTTAATCACTAAGTTCAAGCTCTCTTTTAGGATATTAAGCTCTGCAAAATCATTACTTTAGTCAGCCATCCTTGTATCTTTTTGTATCTAAAGAAAAAAAGTAGTTTGTTAATCAGATTATGCCTTTCAATTGCATCCCTAGGTGCAACTAAACTGGTACTTGATTTCCATTCTTCAAGCTTTTTGTGTGTGGTTTTTAAAGCTATTAAGTTGTTTCTCTGGTTACTTTGGCCACTGAGTAAGAACTCCAGTGTTGATTGATGCTTATGAAAGCTTTTTGTCCAGAGGCTACTTGGCAGTGGAAAATCTACAACTCAGAGGTTTAAAAAAAAGAGAAAGTGGGGTTTCACAGAACCTTCCCTTATGTGTTTGTTGGACATTGTTAATAAACTTGTGAGAGGTCATTCTCCTTTTACTCCAGAATTGGCATCATCAGTTTAATACTGGGGTGAGCACCAAGAATGTCATGTAATTTTAAAGTATTGTTCTGGTAGCTAAAATATTTTAAGCTACTAACCCTTAGGTTAGTGACAAATAATTTTGAGTTTCTGTGTTTATCGATGTGTGGCCTCTGCTTACATTTGGGCATTGTAACAACTTGCATTTGGACAAGCTATTTCTCATGCATTTTTCTAGTGTTGTTTCCCTAATGTCAAATTGCTGTGTTGGAAAATAATGTATTACCTGGTGGATCCCACAGGCTGGGTAATTTTGAGTCTGTCTTGTCATATATGTAGATCTGGGTATCTTGCAGGAATTTTCCTGTAAGTTGGATGAAGTGCATGGAGAAGCAGCAGTGCTGTACCTGCTTTCTTGGAATGGTGTTTGTCTAGTATCTGTCTGCTATTCCACAGTATCCTAACCATTCCCGTTTATAACAGCAGTTCTTCTGCTTCAACAGAACACAGTACTGCTAAACACATTCACATCACTGAGGATAAGGATACAACATCCATAGGTTGGAGTCGGCAGGGTTGGGTTTTCTCAAGGTGTGTTTTTTGCTCCGAAAAGCTATTCTATCTGAACACTGTGGATATGTGAGTGGCAATGAGCAAAGGCTTGTTGTAAAATTAGGAGATTTAAGTGATTGAGAAGGAGAATTTCTGTGGTACACATTTTATATTTTTGTTTTTAAGTGATCCTGCTCTCAGAATCTGAGCAATGGAAGGCTGCTCCCCACAGCATCTGCAGGGCTGTCAGGAAAAAGAAAAATGGGAGTACTGCTACCACAGAAATTGCTAAGATACAGTGGTGTCTGTATATATTGAAGATGAAATATCTTTCCAGTTGCTATCACGATCAAATATTCTAAACTTACTGATTAGAGCTATTTAACCCCATCCAACTCTCTTCCATGTTGTAACATTTCATATACAATAGAGAAGGATAAATTAATTCACAAGTCTACTAAGAAGACAATTAAATAGACTGTGTCATTGTAAAAGAGAAAAAAGAATTGAAGAAATTGTAGGTGTGTGGGTTAACCCTCTTGCACCCCCCTACCCCTCAGCATTCGACCTGGAACTACATAAATTCCAAATTACAACCTGGCAATGTATCTAGTAAAAAGCTGTTAATGAGAATTCCAGTATTTTCTCATTATATTTACCATTCTACTTCCTTGCTTTTTGCTTATGTTCAAAGGAAAAATGGAATGTCACAAATTTGTCTGCATTCTTCAACAACTTATGGAGCAAACTCACATTACTGTATTGAGTAATGAGGAATAATATATCTAATGTTAAATCTGTGCTTAAATCGGCTGTTTTGAAAGTTTAGTTTCCAAAAGAACAGATAAAGAATTAGCCTTTTTATTTCTACTTAAAGTGGAAAAACATCTTAGACTGGGCATCTCTTGAGTGTACGTTTTAGTGGTCCACTTTTTCATTGCATGTGACAGGTAACCCAACTAAATTCCTCCTTTAACTAGTTCAGTAAGCAGTATTTCAGATGGTCTTGACTTTCAGGCTATCACAGTGATCCTAAAACACCTTTTTACCCATAAAAATACTTTTATCTTCATAGGAAACTTACTTTTACCACTAAGAGTGAAACCTGAAAAGTACTGACTCTTGAAAGTGAGGTTTTTCTTCCCCCTTCCTGTCTGTATTACTGTAAATTAAAACGTTGCTTACTTGTATTCACATTTTTTATAGTGGTTATCTGGATCCTGCAGTGAAGGGGGCACAGTAAGATGAGTCATGCTCAGTTGTTGCTGGCAAAGGTTTTCCTTTGTTAAATACTTGTATTTCAGTGCAACTCCGTGCTGTTTATTTTGGCACGTCACCTAATGGATGACAAAATTTTATTTTTAGCAGGTGACTGCTGCCCAGAGAATAACTCGCAGGTTGTAGCCACATCTGGCCACAATGCAGATCTCCCCCCTGGGGACCAGCCAGGCTCTGATGATACCTACAGAATGAATGTGGCCAAGGGAGTCTCGATGTCCCTGCCGTCCTCGCCCCTGCTGCCACGCCAGGCCTACCTGATGCAGGCCAGGGCAAACAAGAAGTCTCCAGGTAAAATGAAACAATGAGCTACTAAAACCTTCATAGCATGTTAACTCACTTATTGGTAGATGTTACGTACAGTAATACAGCAAAATCACACTGAACTTTTGCAACAAGAATGATAGCTGTGCATGTTCCCAGGGACAAAAGGTGATGGGCTATTAAATAGAATATGTTATTTCATATGGCAAAAAATTACTTTAACTGTTGTCGCAAACACTTGTATTGAAATGTATGAATATGATTAAATCCAGATATTTAGGATTAGTGTATTAGGTAGAGGACTGCTGCCAAACCCTTTGTTTATGCATATGTTAGTGACTGTGTAAGAGTGGATGTTGTGGCTTTTGCAGTTCATTTATTTCACTCCTATCTCCAAACATAAATGTATTAATAGAGAAATTGCTGTAGAAGTGACAAGAAAGTTGTTAATTTTCAGGGTTTGTGTCCTCAGTGGTGTCAGCACAGTGGTGTGTGAGCCAGGCTAAATATGGGGCTCCATGGGCTCCTTTTATCAGCATTCTGTGCGTAGAGATCATTCCAGCAGACCAGCATCGCTTGGGGTCACTGCGGGCAGAGCTGGAGAGCCAAGTGACACTGTCCATATTCCTGTTGCCTGTGGAGACACTCAGCAGGTTTGAGTTTATAAGATCTGGGAACAGAGAGTGTGGAAAGATGGGTTTTGTCAGCACTGAGAAATGTCTTGGTTAATGACTCATTTTACATAAAATTAAAGAAAAAACATGGCTCAAAGAATTGCTGTAGGATAGCAAATACAGTTTCTCAAAAGTATCCTTGGTTTAACTTGCCAATCAATAGGGTTTTTTCCTCCTTTCAAAATTCAAAATTAATAATCTTGCTTTATACTTGAATAAGTTTAGGTTGGTTTTGTCAGTTCACATAAAAGTTTTAAGCCACAGAATGATACTTTAATGTTTTGTCCCTTGCTACAACTTTAAAGCATGGGTGAAGTCCTTGTTAAGGGGAAGGAAATGGGATTTTTGCCCAAGACTAGTGAAGGTCAGGATCTAACTCTTGGTTTTGTTACTGTTGGGAAAGCCTGACTGCAATCTGGATGCCTTTGAGATAATATTTTACCAACCTCCTCACTCTGTGATTTAGTGCAGTGACACACGGTTTTTTGTAAGGGAGTGGCTGCTGACTGGTTCTCTTGCAGAAAATGCTGAATAGCTGATAAATCGTGAGTGCAAAGCTGCATTCACTGTGATTGCAAAGTCATTCCACTGTGATTCACAGCCAAAGGAAAAGAGTTCTTAAGTATGAAGTGCTGTTAATGCATTTGGCATTTGTGTGTCATTATTTTGTACAAAGACCTATCCAGGCAATAGGATGCTGACAGAAACATTCTGTGCTGCTTCTTTGACTTTGAACAAACTATAGCTCATGGAAGATGGTTTAATATAAATTAGCTGCCTTGCATCTGGGGCAAGAGTGGTAAAAAGATGATACTAATGTCCTGATTTCAAAGCTCTCTATTTTAGTAGTATGATGGCAAGTTACAGATCTTTCAGGATATGGCGAGTGAAAGAGGAGGGGATTGGGCTGTAGTGATGAAGTTATCTAACCAGTGGTAGAACAAAATAATAATTTCAGCTACTTAGAGATGTGTTTTTCAGTGTAGATAATATCATTTTAAGTCTTTGAAACTGTGTAATGGAGCAGAGGAAAAGAGTGTCCCTGGATGTGTGGTCATTGGTGCTGCATTTCATTCTGTCCCCACAGCCCTAGCAGGTTGATGGTCAGGTATATATCACGTGGTATCTTTGCTTAGCTTATTTCCCTGAAATAAAATTCAATTTAGTGTCTACTAGACTGAAGCAATACACTGTGTGTATTCTCACTGCTAATGATCAAAGCGTATACTCGCTATGTGCTACCCAGGTTTTAATGAAGAGTTCTTCATAACTTTTTATTGAATCTGAGTAGTTCTAGTTAAAAATTCTGCTCAGTAAATAGTTTTCTGACAGTGGGTTTCACAATTACAAATTAAAAAATGAAAGTTATAGTTAACCAATACTTACTTGCACCAACATTCATGAAAACATCTGTGTTTGAGGGCTGCATACTCAGGGCATTCTTACTTTTCTAGGAAATTTGTCTACTCTGACTGATGTTTGTGTGCTCCTGTATCTCTATTTGCTGATATTATGTTTGTATTATCAGTGAATAAAAATAGTTTTTTCTAGTTAAATAATGTCTTAAATGATGAATGAGAGAACGTTCTGCAGTAAGAAATGCGCTGTAAAATGTTTTATGTTTTTGGGTAACTAGCATTGGCATTCAGAGTGTTTTACAGAATTAGACACTAGTTGGTGATATCTAGAGCAGAAAACCTTAAATATAAATTAGTGACAAGTTCTTACTTTTCTTACTTGCTCTTACTGCTGTTCCTTTCAATGCATTCCCTGCATTTTTCCAGGTGGGAGTCAATCTGTGGCTTCAGAGGTGTAATTTTGGGCTTGTTTTTGGTTCTGATTTCACCTCTGCTTGGCTTCGCTCCTGCCTGAGTCACAAGTACTGCTGTTCCTTGTCATTTCTTTAAAATGTGCCACTATTTTGAGTGGGATGGGAGCAAACTTACTCCTTCTACTAATGCTTCATCCACTACTTGCTATCCATCACATTGGACTTAGAAGACCAGCATTTTGGTTCCACCAAAAGTAATCTAGCTAATGATGAAAATATGTTTTAGACTTAATTTTCTTATATTTATAGAATGTTGCACACTCATAGCTAGGGCTTGAAAGAATCTTAGATTCTGTTGTGTTAAGGAGTAAGTGTTGCAAGCATTTTGAAAAACCTAGTAAATTCTAGCAATTTATCATTTAGCAGTAGGACCATATGAAAAACAGCAGCAATGACAGCAGACAAAATAGAAGGCCAGTTTGTAAATTTGCATTTAGCGATGTATAAATCCAAACAGAAACTGTTTAATTTAAAATTTTAAAACAATGGAAAAGTAGGTTTTCCCCTCCTTCCTGTCATACGCGTTCTTACTTGTGTGAACATTTGCTAATTTTGAAGGTTATTTTACCTTCTAGGTTGCTTCAGGGTGTTTTTGAGTTTCTCTTGTTTAATTAAAATTACAATGGTAGGAAAAGAATGTTATGCTTGGAATGATTGTCGCTGTGTTGTACACCTCTGGAGTTTGCCACTCCAGATGACTCAAGAGGAGAGCTGCCCTTTAGGACAGGTTTGTACAGCTCATGGGAACATGTGGAGCTGCACAGCCATGGTGGTTGACACTGTGCTTCAGTTATTTGCATAGGAGGTGGGATCTTTCTCTCTGTCAGGACAGCTTGGACAGTACCAGTGTTTCTGACCCCAGATCAGTCTTCAACTCTGGCTATAAAATGGGGGAAGAAAGAAATCACTAAGGAGCCTGAAATTACTGGCAGACTAAAGCTGCCAAATCATTTGGAGTCAGAAACTTCCTTAGTGACGTAATTCATTGAGGAGAAGGTGGATAAAAGAGCAGAAACAAACAACACAAGGAAAAAGTTGTCAGCAGGACAGTGCTGGGAAGGGGAGTAGTACATGAAAAACTGTCACAGTAAGTTGAGTTTCTTCTACAGTAAAGCTAGAATGAACATTGCTTGGATTGATAAACTTACAGGTGCGCAGCTAAACCAGTACTTATGTTCTTTAAGGGCTAATAATTGAAAGTATTCTGATTTGGGAGGGTCAACTAAAAGAATTGAAAATACTGATTTATAAAGGATGCTCAAAAAAAATGTTGTATTGGAGTTTAAGGTGTGAAGGAAATACACTGCTGCTGCCCTTGAAGTAAATGTTTGCTGGCTTAAATTAATGATACAATCACGCTTGAACAGAGAATGGGAACAGCTTTCGTTTGAAATCAGGGATTTTCCATCATTGAATGTCAGAGATGACTGCTGGGAGAGTATGCCATAAATGTGCAACAGAACTTTAGTTAGTTTTGAAATCTATCTTCAATTAAAGCTTCTTATTAATAAACAAATTATCAGCATACTTGATACTTGAGACTAGACTAGGTCAGAGAACCGGTTTCATCTCCACTGCAGTTCTGTGCCCTGCCCTTGAGAGCCTTGGGTGCTGTTCCTCCTGCGTGCAGTAACCGGTCCAAGGTCCTGCACCTGCGTGGGACAATCCTCAGGATCAGTACAGCTCCAGCTCCACTTAGCGTGATGAGAGGGAAAGGAAGGGGATGCACAAGTTACAATAATCTTTTTTAAAATCAGCTTTTATGCAGTCAAAAAAAAGCATTAATAATTACTAGGAAAGCAATCATTGTCATGGCTAGGCTTCGCGAACGAAGATTTGGGAAGGGCTCTGCCCACACTAGGAAAGCAACAGATTATTTTTTAGAAGTATCATTATGGAATTGTATAAATCTGTCATTTGTCCTCCTTGGGAGGAGACTGGTGTAATGGTGATACCAACTTTAAACCTCTGCATTAACTGTAGGAAAAAGCTAGAGCAGGCTGCAGGAATGACTGGAAGTGTGGAATGGTGCTGAAGGAGAAATCATTTGAGTGTACTGGTATTTGTCTGCCTGGAAGAAAGACAGTTCAGGGAAAAGGAGACAGTGCAGTTATGGGGTGAGGCAGCGTTGGGGTAACCTGCGAAGGGTGCAGGTTGCAAAAGAAGGGCCGGGGTGAGTTGTTGGAGGGAAGATCCCATCTAGAACTCCTAAACAGCAGGTGACCACTTCTGCCTCAGGGAATGATAAGGCCCTTAAGAGCAGTCACGGGAGCCTCCCAGGGTCTGGCTTTCCCTTACTTGGATTTCTCTCTGCCATTTGCTGCTGATAAAACCCTGTGCCAGATGAACTTTCCATCAGACCTGATTCAACTGTCCTACACTTCTGGAAAAGAACTTCTGTTTTGCAGATACAGTTCATATTTAAATGGATCCTTTTTCATCTATGGATTAATTCATGTGTTGTGTTCTAGATTAGTGCATGAAAAAAAAGTACCGTAAATTCTCCTGCTTGTTGCAATGTTGTCTGTCAGATTTGCAAGTCACTTCCACAGCAGTTTGTGAGGAAGAAAATTCAATAAAGCGTCTTCTTCCCAGCTTAAAGCATGAGTATTAAAAACACATCCTGAAGTTATTTCCATTTTGAGCTAGTGTTACATGACTGCTACATGTTATTCTGGTTCTTTTTAGAATGATTGTTTTTTGTTGTTGAATTTTGATACATTTGATTATACTTCTGCTTACAAATGACAGGTATAGACTATTGTCTCCTTAAAGGATGTTAATTTGTTTCAAAGAAGTGTATTTTTGGCTGTTTCCAGCAGGGCCAATGCCCCTTATCTTTGTTAGGCAGCAGCGCTGGACGAGCCCCTTCTGCTGATGGTCAGTTCTGAACTGGTGGCACAAAAAGCAGAGTCAACTCAAGACTCTCTACTAAAGTTGTAAATATGTCCATATATGACTGATGTTTCCTGCCCAGCATGTCTTAGCTAAGAAATTGGGTTATCACCATGTTCCCATATTGCACTTTTATATGGAAGTCTGAAAGAGCAAGTGGGTCCACCCAGATCATTCTAGGGGAGTGATCCCCTGAGATGGGGCAACCAGGCCTTCCCAGCTCTGTGACAGTGTGACCCAGGGAGCCTGAGGCCAAGGAGGAAAGAGATGCAACTTTTCTTTCAAAGCTGTCATCAGCCTTAGAGTGCTCAGGAAAATGAACAAGAAATCAATGTAGTTTTTAGAGACTTAATGCAGCATCTGAGGCTGCTGCCAGAAGGAAAGATGGGATGCTTTGTGTGGCTGAAATGTCACATTTGAATTATACTGTGGGGGTTTAATAAGCAGAGTGTGGGATGTCTGGAAGGGCTTTGGATTGCCCTTGAATTCTGAGCCAAGGAGAAGGATGCTGCTTGAAGACCCAAACTGCAGACAGGAAAGCCCCTTTGCCAAAGGGCATGTGTACAGTTGGTGTGAACCCTCCAGTCCCTCCCCAGAGCTCCCTGAAGGGGCTTCACTCTGTTCGGGTGAGAAGTGCAGACCAGGAGGAGGAACAGTGTGAGCCAGAGGTGCTGTCCTGAGTTACACACCAGCAGGGGGGAGGAAGGGAGGGAAGCCAGCTTGCTTGAGTTGCTTGCTGCTTACACACCACATGCAGTGGGTTTCTTTTCCAGAAGACCTTATGTTCCAAAACGCCCAGAGTGTGGGTTTCTCACAAGAGTGGCATTGTGGCAGCTCACACAGCAGCTGTGTGTGTAAGAAGTAATTCCTCTGCTTTTTTTTTTTTTTTTTTGCATCCATCATAGAGGATACAGGACACAGGAAACTTGTGATCCCTGTGGGAAAAGTTGGATCAACTCAGCTCATTCCCGTTGCAGGTCCGGTCAGGAAGGCCAAGTATGTGGAAAGCCCCCGAGTGCCCGGTGAGGCAGCTGTGCCCCTGCGGAAGGGCCCAGACCCGGGGGAGCACGGCCCCAGTGGTGAGTGGGGCTGCAGGGGGGCTGCAGGGGGCTCTCTGCTGACCAGAGGGCCCTCTGCACTGCAGGCTTGCTTGCTGTTGTACCCACGTTATCTTCATAATTGTCTCAGTTCTTGGAGCTGGTAATTTAAAGGAAACTACAGTAAAAAGCCAATGTTTTCTTTCAGAAAAAAGGCCCTTATTTTTGATACTTAGTAACAAATGTAAAACTAACTAGAATAGTTTTCACCATCTGTTTGATATGGTATAGTTACTCTAGTCCCTCTTGTGCCTTCAACTTCACAGCCTTTATAATGCTGGCATTAAAGTTTTAGGTTTCAGCTGGGAGAGGATGAAGTTCTCATCTCCCTAATCTAAAGGTGACCATGTTGTGACACTCCTCTCACAGAGCTGTACTCCTGGGCAGACTGCTGGGGATCAGCACTAACCTCTGCTGTGTAAGGATTGAACAGTGCTTGTTGGGTTGAACACCTCAGGCTCCTGGCTTTGGTCTCTGTTACTGACTGAATCTGGTACCATGCCTAACATTTGCCAATGTTATATTTTCAGTATAATAATAGATGTTGATTTTGCAACTCTGTATCTTCCAGGATTCTGACTTTTAAGATTAATTATATACTTTAAAATGGCGATTTTGTAGAGCAAATGTATTTGCCAGTCACATATTTGAAGGCCTATCAATTTGTGAAAATTCTGAGATAAAAAAAACTTCTGCTATTTGCTTTTGTAGACTTCCTCCTTTTGGGATTAAGTGAGAATCAGAAAATTCAATCTTGCAGAGTAAAACCTGTGCTGTTTGGGAAGTGGCTGTGCAGGTGCTCGAGGGTCTCTCCCTTGTTAGTTCCAGGGTTAAGTTCTTGCTGGCCACTGGTTCCCAGAGAGGAAGGATGATGCTCCTTATTCAATTAGCTGTTTATACCTGAGGATGGGAAAAGCCTGCTTTTTTTTTTTAATGGACAACAGAAATGAATATTCTGTAAATATTCCTGGCAGAGCAGGTTGGTGTGTGATGCCAAACTGATGCAGCTGAAGAAGAAAAATGGCTTGTTTGTGAGATTCCATTAGCCAGAGGAGTTTGCCATGGGCACAGCTGTGCTATCTGCTTTTGGTGGAGGTTGCCTCATTTTGAACTTGGTCTTGTTATATCAGTTGAATGCCAGATGACGTTTCAAAGCATTGTACTGATAAAATGAAACATCTTTGGAGCCAGAAGAGCTGGGATGTTTAGAACTGATGTCACATCCTTTGCATAGCAAGCAAAACAAAAATGTATGGTATTAGTTATTGTGTTAACTGAGATTACAAAACATCTGTGTTATTAACCTCCACTTTTTGCATTCTAAGATCACAGAATCTCAGCCTGCCACTAAGCTTTGATAGCATTGAGCTTAGTGCTGCTGGTGGGAGAATCATCCTGTTACGTCACTCATCAGTACAGGGATGAACTGGTTGCACTTGACCATTTCTGTTTTGACTCGCAGGGTGAGTTTTAACTCCCCTAGATTTGTGCAGATATGCAGAGGATCCAAGACCCCGAAGCAATTAAAAATTTGATGGACAATTTGGTTGTACTCTTTCTACCTCTTTTAACAGTTTCCAAATACAAGATTGTAATCTTCACTAACTATTCTCTCTCCAAAGCAAAGCCTGACAAAGACTCAAGCTGTTCTCCTGCAGCGCAAGAATTGATGACAAGATTGGGTTTTTTACTGGGGGAAGGGATCCCGACTTCTGCTCACATGGAGGAGAAAAACGAAGTTATGGTAGGATAATGAAATATATTTACTTTTCATCCTGTTTCAGAAAGGACTAATGTTATTTCCTCTGTTTTCTAGTGCAGTTACTTGATCCTTAACAAAATACAATCCATTTTAATAGACATAATAATAGAATTATACTTTAATTTTAACAACTGGGTTTTTTTAAAAATGCAAGATCAACTCGTGATTTCAAAACAAACAAACTGAATACACTCATCATCATTTCTAGAAGTTAAATCTAATCTTCTATGAACGTGAATAGCTTCTGGAGTTCTCTCTGCCTTACTTTAGTATTTAGGAGGAACTACTTCTGTTTTCAGTAATGCCTGAGAATGCAAAATGACAGTGTTGTGTTAAAATGGGAGCATGCCTGGGGAGAGGGGTGTGTTTTGTGTTTTCTGAGAAGTTCCTGTCAGTCCAGCAGTCTTTCTTTTGCCATTTGGGGTAGGGGATTAGAGAGAAGCAAGCAGCTACTGTCCATATGAAAGTCATCTGCTGACCAGGACTTCACAGTAACTGGCAGCCTCTGCTCCTTCCTCTTACTCTCTCCACTTCTAGTCCTAGTCCTCGTAAATCTTAGTGCATCAGTTTGGATATTATTGATAGTGAAATGTGGATAAGACTGCAATTCTAGTGTTTTTACCCAAAGAATAGCTACAGGACACAGAGGGGAGGGATATCCAATAAGATGTTTGATAGAGAAGAAATCTGCCTCACTGCAGCTCTTCCACTGAACTGTGAAATTCCCTTTTTTAGTTCAGAGGTCACTTTTTAAGAGTAATATGAAAGACTAAGATTCCCAATGTAGAAAACACTTTCATTTCTTGAAGTTTTTCCTTGAAAAATGGGCTCTTTGCTTTGTTCTTACTATGCCTCCCCTCGAGGTGTGTAGTTCTCAGCCGGGCAGTGTCCTGCTGCTGTGAGTGAGTGTTCCTGCTCTTCCCACGGCAGTGTGCAGTCCCCAGCCGAGGAGTGAGTCCCTGTTCCACCCTGACCAGCAGCACAACGTCTCCCAGCACAGACAGCCCCTGCTCCACCCTCAACAGCTGCGCCGGCAAAGCGGCGGCCAAGGGCAGCCCCTGCGGCACCATCAGCACCCCCAGCTCCACCCTGGAGAGTAAGGACAGTGGCATTATAGGTGAGCATCCTGATGAGCCACGCAGGTAACAGAAATCAGTTTCCTCTTCGTTGTACAAGTCTGAACAGCTGCTTCATGTGCTTGTGTGAGGTCCTGTGCCGTCCATACATCCTGTTTCAAATCCTCTGTGCCTGAAAGATCACAGTCCTGTTCTTGACTGTAACAGTTGCTCAGTTGCTATTGTTAGGTGTGTATTTCTCTTATTTTCCTGGTGCAGTGCTAATTTCTCCACATTTTCCTTTAAAATAATTAATTTCCTCTGTTTTTCCTCCATTTCTTATTTTCTTCTGCCTTTTTTTTTTTTTCCATTATATAGGTCTCTTCAATCCTTCTCATATATGTGAAGCACAGCAGAGCTTGAAGCTGGTTTAATTTCCAGCTGAGGAAACAATAATTAGTGTGACTACTTAAGAGAATCAAATCAAACTGTTTTAAAATAACACAGACTTTTGAGGAATTCGCATGAAAATTAAGATAAAATGGGGCATCGTGGAAAGAAGTGTAATTTCACCCTCCACTAAAAGATGACTGAGCTGAGGGTGTAGGTGCATCTCCTGTGGGGAGTTGGTGATCAGGAGAGGCAGCCACCCTCACAGCCCAGCTCTTACATCCTTTTAACAGATAGATGAGTATTTCACTCAGTCTTCAGTGCTGCAGAAAATACTGAATTCCTTTTCTGCCTCATTTGTGCCATCTGCCCTATTTCTGCTCTCTGCCTCAGTGGGTCTCTGTCTCTACCACTCCCTGCCTGCACCTTTGGGCACTTCAGTGACAGCTTTAATGTTATTTTCTGGAAGGTCAGACTGAGATGTTAAAACCACATTTTTCATGTTGTTATAAATTGCTGTAGGAAGGTTTATTCTTCTTTATTGGTTTAGTCTTTAAATGCTGATTCTTTAACCAAGTGATTCCTTTTAAAACTAGTTTTTAACAGCTGTTAAGCTTGCCAACAAAAAGGTCAAAATGCTCCCTGACACAATGCTCTCTCAATACACAAAAGTGAGTTTTTGGTTTTATTCAAGTCCAGGTGATTCACTGAATTTAGGGAGGCCAAAGAACAGAAGCAGTTCTAAATTTGAAATGCTTGAATTTGACAAAGTAACCTTAAGACATGTCATTGTTTCTGACTGTGAACTTAGTGATTTTCTATTTGCAACTTCTGTTTGGAGAAGGAATTCCAACTGCAAGTGATCTCTCCCTGCTGTTGTGAATTCTGCCATGACGATCACTCTGGTAACACTTCACTGATTTTGGAGATGCTCTTGCATTTTATTATGGAGTGAGGTAATTAATAGTCATAAGTAATTACATAAATTGTTGTTACAGATCCATTACCCTAAAAAACATGTTTGTCATTTGTAGACTCTTTTGTATAAAACTTCAGTGCTTCAGTTTAAGAAAATTATTTTGTGAACTCATTCCACAGCAGATTATGTGGTCAGCTTGGTGTAAGATCTACTTTTGAGACAGTGTGAACATCTTGATGTAAAGGAAAGAGTATACCAGAATTGTTTGTCTTGGAAAAAGAGCACAAATGTAGATACTTTATACTACTGAGGCTTTACAAGCTTGAAATAGTCCAACAAAATGTCCATGTTCTAAATAAGGTCAGAGCTAGCCTCATGTTTGTTTAAAATAATATATTGGCATGACAGCTACATCATCATTTTATAACCTTGCAAGTACTAATATTTTAAAGAAAATATTTTAGAACACAGTGATAAAAGTTGCTTATTGAAGTACTGAAAAGGAAGGAGTTTTAAAAATAAAAGAAACATGAAAATAAGTCCTTTATTATACAGGGAGAAGAGAGGGTGGTGGAGTTGTGAAGTGTGTGAGAGCAGAGTGGAGAAAACTCCTAGAGCAGGGGGGGATCTTCTGTGTAGCTTCTTCAGGCAATGTGTGCTTCATGGTTGGGGACCCACGTGAAAATCATCTGCTGCTGCTCTGTGGAGCTGTAACTCATGTCTCAGATTCAGGTAGAATTTGAACACACTCTGGCCACCCATGGCAGCACCCCTTTCATCTATAAAGGTATGAAACCAAGAAGGGAAAGAGGAGGCATCTCTCTGATAAGAATATGCAAGTGTGTCTGTGCATTCAAATTTGGTTTTAGTAGCAAATGTGCATTTTAAATTATGTTTAACAAGGATATGTTTTCTGAAGTCTTCAACAGCATTCATCCAGCCATGAAAATATCTTGCTCTTTCATGCTACTTACGTGGGCTTCCTTTGTATTTCTACTCACACTGTTTTCTGGGCCAGCAGACTGATGGGAAATCTGTCTTTTCTCCCTGTCCCTCATTTTTAGTTACGGTTCAGGTTTCCTTTAGTTTTCCGATGTTCAACTGCTGTAGCTGAATCCTTCTTTGCTTCTATTGAGTTTGACATAATAGTAGTGGAGGCAGGTTTTAGTCATCAGCAATGAGCTGAATAGGAGAAATGATCGGGCTGCTGGCCAAAATGTAAGCTTTGCTGGATCCTTGCCCCTGTTTCAGTCCAAAGTCTTCAGCAGCCAGGTTTCCTGATGCTGTATTTCACTCCAGAAGGAATCAGAAGTTTAAAGATTTTGTAGTTCAGATGGAGCCAAATTTTTTTGACACAACCTTCTAAATGAAATAAGTTTGTCATACAGAAGTACAATTTGAGCCATGTGCAAGGATTAGTGGAGTGCCTGGGAAGCTTTTTACTTCTATTGCCTCTAAATTGTGTGTCATATTATTGATATTTCTTAGAATGCACGCACTTGAATTTAAGCATCAGATTCCTTAGAAAAATGAGCCTAGCTGGAGGAATGCAGAGTTATATGAGTACCTCACCATCCTCCAAGGTCAGAGCTGCAGTGCAGGTGGTGTGAAAGGAGGGCAGTTGGTCCTTCCCCTGCCCGGACCAGGCTCAGTTCCAGGAGCAGCTCATGTGGTTGGGTTTCATTACAGCTCCAGTGTGCTGGAATGTTTTACTTAAGGAATTGGCCAGTTGAGTGTAGAATTGCCACATACATAGCTTTAACTTTTAAATTGTTAGCTTGGAAAGGACCCAGAGTTCACATAGATACTATTACCTGAACTGGTACTGATTTGTTGTTTTTTTAACTTTATGGTTTTTTTTTTTAATCCTTTTGTTCTTTTTTTCTATGTTGTATTTTCCTCTCCTGATTAAAGTGTCCAAAATGCATTAAGTGTTGGCTTAACCTTTAATGAGTGCTTGTTCAATTATTTTGTGAGAGTTTAAGTATTTCAGAAAGTTTTAAATGAAACAGAGTTTCAAGATTAAACATACCCAAAAAGTGTGTATCTGTTCTTAGACAAAGAGATGAGCATAGTTTTATGAGGTGCTTGAGCAGGTCTTTAGAAGTACAAATTCTTCACACCTTCAGTTATTGCAGGAGGCCTTGATTAAATGCAATCTCAGGCAGCTAATGACACACCCTGATAACCCTCAGCCACCAAAGCGAAACATTTGGATCCCCTGGATAATGCAGTTGGTGTTGTCTCCTATTGAATGAGTCACTGCAGCAGTTGAAGACACTGCTCTGTAACAGCATCCAAAAGCACCTGTGTGATTTCAGCTGCCTTTAGCTGAGGATCCCTCCAGATCTGTGTTGCTTATTGTGCAGCATCAGAAATTTTTACAGCAATTAAAGCACATCTGACTGCCTAAAGGTTTCAGGAAGTATAGAGAAATTATTTGTAAATGTTTTCTGGTTGGTTTAAGGTGACATCAGAAACACCCCCTTCCAAAAAGCCTGGATTTGAATCTCTGATTTACTTCATACTGCAGCACACTGAAATACTTCAAAAACCTAAATCAGTATGTTTAGTATCATCTGAAATTTTGTTAATATACTCTGCTGGTTCTGATCCATTGTGCATCTGGCCTTGTTCTTCCTGACGGTGAAATGTAGTAGTAGCTAAGAAAGGAGCAGTAAATAGCTCAGTTTCTGGGAGGTTTCTATCCAAATTAGTTTGCCAGGTATGTGAGCTCAGGCTGATTGTCATCCTAATGTGATCATGTATTTGAGGTGAGACTGACCTGAACAGTATTCAGTTTTTATTATTTATGCCTCACGATGCTGTTTGAGAGTGAGAGGTCTATCACGTGTGTCCTGCATTCCTCTGGTGTGTACTTTAGTTGGGTTTTTTTGCTCTTTTGCAGCCACTATAACAAGTTCATCAGAAAATGATGATCGTAGTGGTTCCAGTTTGGAATGGAGCAAGGATGGGAGTCTCAGAGCTGGAAAACATCATGGCATCAGTCGTGATCGAAGAACAGATAATTGTTCACCAGTTGCAGAGGAGGAGACCATTGGTTCTGCTGAGAATTTCCCAAAAGAAGTACCAACAGGAGAGGGTCCCCTTCCTTATGCTCAAAGTTCTGGCTCTTTAATAATGCCACGTCCAAACTCCGTTGCAGGTAAAGTCCTGAGGTAGAAACAAGGATTTTTTTAATGGTAGGACATGTCTCTTGAGTCTTTCTGTAGTGTTACATTGTTAGTATGAAAGTGTCCCTTCAGGACAAAAAGAAAGAAGCCTCTGTTCTGAACTGAATAGATGAGCATTACTTAAGTTGTTTAAAATTGTCATCCAGAGGGCTGTTACTGTGCTTTCTAGTGGGTATTGGTTAGGTCAGGACTTGGAATCCAGGAATCAATTTGGGGTCAGGATTAACAGATGATACCTGAACCTGTTCCTGACAATTCTGCCCTTGCTGAGGTGGTTGTTCTCCCAGTGAAAAAGGAAACTCTTAATGTGAGAACTGTTTGCAACATGAGGAAGTTAGGGCAGATGTGAGGGCCATCTAAATGGGTAAAACCCCAACTAAATCTTCAGTAAACTTGGTTGAAAAGCATTTCATAAGTGTTATGACATGAATGACTTTTCTGCCATTGTCCGGAAAAACTTCTCTGTCAGTACCACATGGAGGAAGAACTGTAATAAATAATAACGCTCTTTATAACTTATGTGGGGAGAAGAATAATCTTCAATCCTTTAATACTCTAGCAACAAGTTCAACCAAACTGGAAGATCTGAGTTACTTGGATGGCCAGAGAAACACTCCTTTACGCACCTCAATTCGCTTGCCCTGGCACAACACGGCCGGCGGGAGAGCGCAGCAGGAAGGTAAAGGCACAGAGGCTTCAGCTGCATGTCCTGGCACAGTCACACAGGCCTTCAGTGGTTTTGTTGTGTGCATGAGTTGTGATCTTCGTGAACAGCCCCTTCAGAGTGCCCGACACATCACTCCACATGTCTGCAGATAAGATGCTTGCTTACACTTTTTCCTGCTATGGTTCGGAGTTTGAATGCCTCTGCACCTGTCACAACCAATGACAATTAAAAGCAGAAAAATTTAAGTAAACTCCTGGTTTTGAGTTCATATGTAGACACTGTACTGTCCTCTTTCACTTGCAGCTTTTCATAGTCATAGAGTGATGCTGAAACAGCATTTGTGTAACATTAGATTTGGGTAGTGAATCATTAGAGCATTTTATTAGTGAACATGATTATTCCCACAAATTTTTATGCATTTTATGCAATCGAACCCCAATTCTTCTCTAAGTCATGAGGTGTTTGCCAGATACATAGATCAAAGTAATCAAATGTGTAACTTCTCATCTTGTGACTTCAAAAGTATTAAAAACAAGGTAGTAAATTTTTTTATATTACTTTAAAAAGAAGGGTTTCTTTAAAGCAGAAATATTTATTTAGTCTCTGTACCTTTCTCTGTTTCTCTCTAAGTGTCTTTACAGATCCAAAGACCTATCACTGAGATACTCAGCAGCATAGTTCACTCTAAACTGAAAAATATTTGGCACTTCCCCATTTATAGAATTATTAATGCATTTTTAAGAGAAGTTTTTGGATCTGCAACTTGCTAACTCAAGTTCAGTTGAAAAAAATCGTCAAATTACACTTGTAGCTTCTTACCTCTACAGTTTAATTCATCCAGGTATTATGGAGATGACCTGAACCGAGCAGATCAGTCTTTATTGTTTTCATGATGAAGGCTCTAAAAAAAAGTCATTGCGACCAATAGCAATGCTAAATGCCCTTCTGTTCTGAAACTGTGCTGTTTGATTGCATGTTGAGTTTCTTCTGATGAACCTTCCTCCCTACCACCTCTTTCCAGCTCGATTCATCCCCTACAAGCCCCAGGACATTTTGTTGAAGCCACTGCTGTTTGAGGTGCCGAGCATAACCACAGACTCAGTGTTTGTTGGAAGAGAGTGGCTGTTCCAGGCCATTGAAGAAAAGTTGCAGAGTACTGACCCAGCAGGGAACAGGGGAGCAGTCATCACTGGAAGTGTGGGATTTGGGAAGACTGCCATAATTTCACGGCTGGTGGCACTCAGCTGCCATGGGAGTCGCATGAGGCAAATAGCTTCAAACAGCCCTAATTCATCACCCAAAAGTAGGCTCCTTTTCCTTGTTTGGGTTAGTGTGCTGACATGACATAGTGTGGCCTCAACTCATCAGAGAGGTGGTAACATGAGACAGTGTGCAGGATCTCTTCCCTGTGCTAGGTTGTGTGTACCCCAAACTCTGAGATTTGACTGTACTGCTACTTGGTACTGCTTCTTCCCCTACAGACACTTGAAATACTACTATGATTAATAATAACAATGATAAATTGTTTCTATTTCCTAAGAGTTCAGTTTGTTAGTTTAAATGAGGCATCATATGTATAGTTTTTTGAAGGAAACTCTTCACATCAGCATGGTTTTGCTTTCTGTAGTTTTGTTCTAAAAGTCAGTAGAGTTGTTTTAAAATTAAGTTGCAAGTGTTTATCAGGACTAATTGCAGGTTTCTTGTGATGCTTTTTCTCAGTTTTAATTTTTACTCTAGCAGTAAAAATACTTCATGGTGTTTTCCTAGAAAGCAATCTGCTACCAGTAAATTTGGTCTCTTATTTTATTTGTTGACTTTAAAAACAGGTGGTGACTCCTGCCAGGAGATTCCCTTAAGCCAGTTACCCCTGTGTGCCCCTCCAGCAGGTGACACCAGTACAGTGAAGACTCTGACTTCTCCTGAATACAAACCTCAAACGGGAGATGCTGTGAGACGCCTTGCTTCAAAGGTGAGCTCTCACTTCCTGAGAGATGCTCAATGTGTTAGGAAGCTCTAAGCTGGGGTCACTGCTGTGCTGGGAGAGGGGCAGTCACCTGGGTACCTCTGTGGGATGGCTCTGTTTGCTGCCTGTCAGGGCATCACTTGGACCCTCCCACTGAAGTGCAGGCTTTTTGTTTGCTGTGAATGCCATGTTTTCCTTGTAGTTGGATTCCCCACCCCCCCCACACACCAAAGAAATACGGCTTATGTCCTGGTTTATTTTTAAGTAATACATACCTTTGCAATACTCAGAATAAAGCCCATTTCTCCATTGACTTATTGTGAGCATGTCTTTAATAGCAGTCTGTCATTTACTTCTGCCTGGTGATGATCAAAGTAGTCCTTGGGTGTTACAGTGTAGGACACAGTGTTGTTAGATTACAGCTATTAGGTTGCTTAGTCAGAGCCTCAAGTTACTCTCTTGTACTGCTTAATTAGCTGCTTCCCTTCTGCATCCAAATGCCACAAACCCAAATTCCTCTTTTCCTGCCAGAATATGGCACTTTGGTTTCTTTTCCTCTCTGCATGCCCTGTGAGGTCAAAAAATCTATTCCATTGCCTTCCTCCCTGTGTTTAACAGAGGCCATCAGAGTTGGATCTGACACTGAAGAGTATTTTGTAGTTGAGAGAGAAGTTTAATATATTCTAAGTGCACTAACTAGTAACCAGCTGAAATGCTGAGAAGGTAATACTGTTTGGTTTTCACGTTCCCCAGGTGGTTGCTTATCACTATTGCCAGGCTGACAACACATACACGTGCTTGGTGCCCGAGTTCGTGCACAGCGTGGCCGCCCTGCTGTGCCGCTCCCAGCAGCTGCCAGCCTACCGAGAGCTGCTGCTCAGAGAGCCCCACCTGCAGAGCATGCTGAGCCTCAGGTCCTGTGTCCAGGACCCCGCCGCAGCGTTCAGAAGGGGGGTGCTGGAGCCACTGTCAAACCTCAGGAAAGGTATGTTAAGCAGGAAGTGACTTGGAAGTGGAATCTAAGCTGCATAAAAAGTGGAAAAGAAATAAAGCAGATCATTCCTGGAGAAAGGGATTCCTTAATTCTGGTAGTTGTTCGTAACCATAATAGGTGGGTTTTGAACAGTTGATTTGTGTTTTAAATTAAAATTCTATGAAACTTATTAAAGGTCACTTATTAAAGGAAATTTTACATTTACTTTTTTGCCAGAGAACTGAAGCATAGCTGTAGCTTGAAGTTAAGGCTGTACATTCACATTAAAGGATTTTGTTTTCAGATGCTTTTGAGTTTTGCCACATGTTTTCTCTTTGAATTTTCTGTGCCTAAACATCTGCAAAGGGGATGAGAATAAAAATTTGAGGAAAAAAATGTATCATTTAATGGTAGAATTTGTTTTCATCCTTTGCTTTTTTATTTTCAAATTTCAGAGCAGAAGATTCCTGAGGAAGACTACTTAATTTTGGTAGATGGTTTAAATGATGCTGAATTTCATAAACCTGATTACGGTGACACAATTTCTTCATTTATCACAAGTATAATCTGTAAGTTTCCTCCTTGGCTGAAGCTCATTGTGACTGTAAGAACTAACTTCCAGGTAAAATCACCTTTTAACACTTCTCTTACCCTTAAAGACTAAATGTTCACTTACAGTGATGCAGCTACATTATTACGAAAAATACTGGGTTTAGAGGAATTCAAAGTCAAGTCTCTTGGGTTTTTATCTTCCTTCGTTGTCACATGTTTGTCTGCAGTGCACAAGTATGATATCAGATGCCTTTTTCATTGTGAATCACTTTCTTGGGTCTGCCAGTGTTATTGATAATACAAGAAATGGTGAAATTGGAGTCTCAGGACCTCAGGAGTGCAATGGCAACGTGCAGATGTGCTTTAGTACAGCCTCCTGGAGTTCATTTCATCTCTGCTTGCTTGCTAGAAAAACTCAGTGTCTAACTGGCTGAAGAGTTGATTTCTCAACTTCTATTTTAATTTTATTTTCTGCAGTGGGGACTGTTGCCTCTCTGGGGACATGTGTGTCTGTGATCAAAACATCTCACTAGTTTGGCAGCTTTTTGAAATCCTTATAACTACATGAAGTGGAATAGAGAGTTTTTGTGTTGTGAAAATGTAGAGAAGTTTGATAAACCCTTCTGATATATACCTCTATGCAAGAAGTTTTAGTTCCAAAACTTTAATTTTAGAAATTTTAAAGTAAAACTTCAGAAATTTTACTTTAGGTAAGAAGTTTTAAGTTAAAAGTTGGAGTTTTTCTTTAAAATAAAGATATTTTGGATCTTTTTTTTTACATAAACATAAAAATGTATTCAGATGAAGCTGCTGAAGTGTCAGACTGTGCCATACTTGGCACTGGCCTTCAGCCACATGGGGCTGGGGATGTGTGGATGGTGCCTTTCAGATATATTGTTACTGGAAGGTAAAATGGAAAGGGGATTATTTTCTCTCTTGTTGTTTGTGATACTTCTTAATAAGTCTTTCCTACCTAATAAATCATTTGTCTTACTTGCTCCTTTCCCTGGCCTGTCTTAGGGTCCAGTTCTGGGGGGCTTTTTATTGGTATTTATTCCAGTTTTCTGTTCCCTTAGTTTTGAAGAGATCATTTCTATGGCTCATTGCCTTCAACTGCTGAGCTTGGTCTCTGAAATATTTGATACCTTCCTGTGGAAAATGATAAAATATAGAAATGCTGTTCTACCTGTTATCAGGGGGCAGTATTTGCAAAGCCACCAAAGGGATATGAAATTGCTTTTTTAACCTGTCTGGTACTCACTACAGAAGAGAAACACAGCAGAGAATGCATGATGGAGTTCTCAGTGCTGGAATACTGTAATGCCTCTGGTTTGTTGGTTTTTTTTCTTTCTTTCTTTTCCCCTCTCCCCCTCACAGGAAGTAGTAAGTTCACTACCATTTATTGCAATATCCCTGGACAATTTTCCAGACAACAAAGAAATTCATGATGATTTGAATGCTTACATTCAGTACAGAATTAATAACAGCCAGGAAATCATAAACAACATATCTTTAAATGGAAAAGCTGATGCAGCTACTGTTGGGAAAGTGAGTAACCACCTGATCATGAGAAGCCTGGGATCTTATCTCTATCTGAAACTCACTCTGGATCTTTTCCAAAAAGGTCACTTAGTAATCAAAAGTGCAAGCTACAAGGTTGTTCCTGTGTCTCTGTCAGAGCTGTACTTACTGCAGTGCAATATGAAGTTCATGACAAACTCTGCTTTTGAGCGAGCCCAGCCCATACTCAATGTGGCACTGGCATCCCTGCATCCCATGACAGATGACCAGATTTTCCAAGCGATTAATGCGGGACAAATAAATGGGGAGCAACAGTGGGAAGACTTCAGCGAGAGGATGGAAGCCCTTTCATGTTTTCTGATCAAGAGACGTGACAAAACACGCATGTTCTGCCATCCTTCCTTCAGGGAATGGCTTGTCTGGAGGGCAGATGGTGAAAATACTGACTTCTTGTGTGAGCCAAGGTAAATAAAACATTCAGGAATTCAATTTTCAAACCTTAATTATGTTTTGTATAATTGATTGCAACAGTCATTGAGAGGAAAGAGTGGTGTTAAAACACAAGTATGCCTAATTTTTTCCAAAATGAAAACCTTTATATGTTTAGAGGTAGGCTTGACTTGAAGTATCAAAGGTTACAATGCATAGTTGACTCTGTAGAAGTCACAGTTTTGCCTTTGACTTTGCTACCTTCATGGAGAAATGAGAGTACTGTGTTGTTGTTAATAGAGTGAAATTGTTAAGAACTAAGTGCAGCAGTACCTTGTCTATGTAGAGTGCAGGAATAGAAGGGGCAGATCATTTGGGCTCTTGAAAACATAAAAATATTAAGACATCTTGTTCTGTTATTATATCCTCCTGGAATTGTTTGTTTGTTCTAGCTCCCTTTCTGTGACTTGGGGAGCAGGAGTTGGTGGAGTTGGAAAAATGGCTGTTACTGTTCGTCACATTCTCGCTGTTAGTTCCTTCCATTTTGTTGATGTTCTTCAGGGTTTACAGTTTTTGGGTTTTACGAAAGAATAAATAATGCTGACATTTGAAATTATTACCGGCCCAAGACTTGTCTGTGTTTTCCAGTGGCTGTAAAAGAGCCAGTTCTGTAGGTGGGACTGGGGGTTTGCAGCCTCATGGCCCCTCTGGTTCTACCACGCTGGCACTCCCAGCACCTGCCCCAGCACCAGTGGGGGCTGACTGACCTTAGGGAAAGCTGCTGGCTTTGGAAAGTTCTGTACAGAAATTTCTGAAGGCAGTGTGAGAAGCCCCATGCAACCTCACTCCCAGCTGAAGAGTCCAGTTAGCATATGGTTAATTGCCCCTTTCCAGTGTATATCTGATTAAAGAATAGTGTGCGATAACCTTGTTTTCACAGGCTTGTGCCACTGCCACTATTTCCTAGAACAATGACCACCACTACTGTAGGTGTAGAATTACAAAATACACATTTTATCACAAATTTCAAAAGGATCCAGATCTGTGCTTCTGGAAGAATTGAATTCTCTCTCAGGTGCCTGCAGTTCATGGCTCTGACAACACAACAGGGAGCAGCAAACCAGTGTCAAAGCTGATACAGGCACCCTGCCAGGGGACAGCAGAGAAATACCAGAACTGTGTTTCAACTTCAAAATTTGCCTTTTTTTCTCTTTGTGTTATTTTGTTATGGGAAGAATTTTGTTCAGATCTAATGGTGTGTTTCAGTAGTCTGACAAAGTTGAGCTGTTACAACAGCCACAGAGACATGTTAGGATATTTACTAAAATACAGTTATAAAAATGGGTCACACTTTAATCCTTTTTACTAGGAATGGACATGCTCTGCTGGCTTTCATGTTTTCTCGACAAGAGGGAAAGTTAAACCGTCAACAAACTATGGAACTTGGTCATCACATCCTTAAAGCTCACATTTTTAAGGTAAAGTTTGCAGCTTAGTAGCTTTATGACCTACTCATATGAATGGGTCATAGAGATTCTCTTCTGATTTGCTTGAATAATTTGTTAGGAGCTTATGCAAAATACTTGGTAGTGCCAACAATCCAAATTGTTACTTCTCTTTTTACTGAGTTGTAGATAAAAATAGTGTTTCTAATCCTATAGAGATATCTCCTGTTATATCATTCCTGTTAGGGTCTGAGTAAAAGGACCGGAATTTCTTCCAGTCATCTCCAAGCCATGTGGATTGGTTATAGTACTGATGGACTGTCCACAGCCCTGGCTTCTCTAAGAAACATCTACACACCCAATGTGAAGGTAAGAAAATCAGCATTCTCATACAGTCAGCGCTTCATCTGGTGCTGCTGCTGCTGGTTGGTGAGTGTTGAAGTCAGTTGTAGCAGAAAAGCTGCTCACACCTGGACCTGAACTCCTTTGTTTGCCACACCTTCAGGTGCTTTTGTTAGTTGTGGTTGAAGTCCAGATCAGTTTTTCTCAATGGTTTTGTTGGAAAGAAGGGTTTGCTCTGGTTCTGCTGTAACCATGCTCTGCAGCACAGGTGGGTGTGGGTGTATTTTTGGGGCTCAGATGTCCCACATGGCCTTGCTGGGCAGAGCACAGCCCTGTTTGCTGCTATGGGAATGTGACAGTTGTAACAGGGGGAAATACTGTGAGAAGAAAGGATGTAAAATGCCATAACTTTGCACTGTTATTTGAATCCCCCGGTCATGGATAGGGAAGTCCAAGTCGGTGAGCTGGAATTTGAGCCAGCTGCTCCTTTTGGTTGGAAATGCCTGTGCACATGAACAGACCCCCACACACATGCAGGCTCTGGTGATTTTTTTGATATTGCTTTTTATGCAGTCTGGTTCTCTCTTAATGGAGGCAGTTACATAAATCTGCAGAGCAACACGTGCATTTTTGATGAGAGTAGTGAGTTTTCAGGGGAGAAACGAGTCTTCTATCAGGAGTGCATTGGTCAGTAATACAATAATTGTTTACTACGAGAAAATTTCCAACCCAATCGATTCTATGATTCTACATATGTGATAATGTTGAGGTCTGCCAGTAAAACCTGCATCAAAATTAGGGAGTAACATGATTATCTGAACAAGGTGTCAATTTCAGACAAATCTGAGGAAAATACTGTTTTGTTTAAATTAATCTTAGGTGAGTCGGCTGCTGATTTTGGCAGGAGCAAATGTGAATTACAGGACTGAAGTACTGAATAATGCTCCAGTGCTGTGCGTTCAGTCACACCTTGGGCATGAAGAAGTGGTCACTCTTTTACTAGAATTTGGAGCTGCAATTGATGGAACTTCAGAAAATGGGATGACAGCCCTGAGTTACGCAGCCGCTGCAGGGCACATGAACATTGTGTCACTGCTGTGCAAAAGAGGCGCAAAGGTGAGCTGATGCACAGACTGCAGAGTTTCCAGCCAAGAGTCAGGCAAAAGCCTAAGAAAACTCTTGTTGATTGCAGAAGTATATAATTATGAGAGATAGGCCTGGGGGGGAGTCCAGACTTCTGTGTGAAGCATTTTCCATGTGCTGTTGATCACAACCCTCTGGCAGTTCTGTTCAACCAGTTTTGTGTGCACCTCACTGTGCACTTACATGACCTGTTCTCATCTGCTTCTCTCTTGTCTTACTGAGGGAGTTTCAGAGCCCTCTAAGGTTGAGGTTGAGAGCCTCCCCAGGTCTCCTCACTCCCCCATCCAGTCACCTTGGAGTATCCCCAGCTCTCCCTTCCCCCCATTCCATCCCCTTGGAGCATCCCCAGCTCTCCTCACTCCCCCGTCTCATCCCCTTGGAGCCCCAGGCTGTCCAGCTGGCCAAGCCTGATCTCGCCTTGGAAAACCCATGCTGACAGCTCCTAGTCACCTGCTTGTCCTTCCTGTGTTTGGCAGTGGTTTCCAGGATTCCGTTTTCCATCACTTTCTCAGGTACTGTCTGGCCTGTAACTCCCCAGATGTCCCTGCCTGCCCTGGAAGGCAGGAGTGGCAGCTGCTCTTTCCCAGTGCTCAGGAGGTCACCTCTCCCGGCCTTTCACTGCACTTTTTAACCCCAAATATTCCTTTTCTTCCATGCAGGCCGACTGTGCAGACAAAAAGGGCCAGTGTGCCTTGGTCCATAGTGCCCTAAGAGGGCACCATGGTATCCTGGAGTACCTGCTGGGGCTGGTGTGGGTGACTCCGTGCCGGGAGCAGGACGTGCTGCGGAAGCGCCAGGCGCTGCTCCAGGCACTCACGGCTGCTGCCAGCATGGGGCACTGCCAGGTGGGTTGGGAGCTCACACACTGCCAGCATGGGGCACTGCCAGGTGGGTTGGGAGCTCACACACTGCCACACCTCTGTGAATGAAGCGGAATTGGGCAACAGCATCTGCAGCTATTTTTGAAAGAGGTCTGGAAAGAATTACTGAAGCTGCTGATGCTGGCCATAGTTTGTATCAGCAGCTGGTATAAGTGATGTCACTGACTACCCAATAATATGGCTTCAGGATTTGTTTATATGTAATTTTCTGCCAACTTTTTTCCTCACTGTTCTTGGAAGCTGTACTAAATCTCTAGTGGTGATGATGATTTTTGGTATCAATGATTCACCTGAGTATGTTTCTACTTCAGGGTGATTTTTTTTTTCATAGTATAACAAATTTGATATTGCATATAATTGCATATGCTTAACTTTTCACGTGATGTACATGTCAAGTTACTGACTTGAAGTAAATGTCACTTTAGACAGAAATTTGGTAAGGACAGTAGAAGTAAACACATAAGAAATAGTCAAAATGCTTTAGATATTTAGGTAATACAAGTATATTTGGGAAAATAAATTGAACCTTGATGTAAAAGTAACGAGTAAGGAAAGGTACTTAAAGAAAGATCACACTAAGCTGAGGGTATTTCCTCTTATGTATCAAGTGATGTGCCAAAAGCAGGGGAAAAAAAAAATCTCTTCAATAAAGCCATTTCAATACTTCTTTTAAATCTATTTTTAATTGCTATAAGATCAAGACTCTGATCTTTAAAGTTGTTTTGATGATTCATATATAGAAATGCCTACATGCAGTCAATTTATGATATCGTATATAAGCCATTGCTGTTTCACAATATAAACTTGCGGATTCTGAACTATGGTTAAATGGGATTAATGGATAAGTCCTTCACTCTTGTAAAAGTTCTTGTTTGCTATCCAGTGATTAAATGAAACCAGTCAACTCCTGGATATCAGCAGAACAGATCACATTAATCATACTTAACTGAAAATGTCCACGTTCTCTATCTTAAGACATTAAGAAGCTCAATTATTCTTAGCTAGAAAAAAGGACTTGTGTTGGGTTTCATGAATTTAAAAACAAAAAGTTCTAGCATTTCAAATTCTAGGATTTTCCATACATTGTATACAACAGTTTTCAGACAGCCTGAAAATACCCAGATCGTTTCTCTTTTCCTGTAGCATCCCAAATTTCTGTTAGTGTGATTCTCCTCCTTCACCTGCAGCCTCAGTGATCATGTGCCCTGTTAGAAAATCTGTTTGAAACAGCCATTAAAAGAGGTTTTAATTTAATCATCTTTCAGCAGCTGGTTTTAAAACATAGATTTCCTTAATAAAATAGTAACACAGCAAAACTTAATTTATAACTCATTTCAGCTTTAACAGTTACTAATGATCAGCATATATGTTTAAACCATTTGGGGGAGAAATTTAGAGAAATGGGTAAGATGTAACGATGTGAAAGGAAAAACCAAGGAGTTACTATTTTGCAAGATGTATACAAATATTCACTTTTTCATCCTTTTTCTGAGACAATGGGGAATTTCCTCACTGAACAGGGATGCTTTGTTTTTATTTTTGGCATTATTTTGATTATTCTGGTATATGTAGGTCACACAAGAGCTCATTAAATTATAATCATGCCAAATCACCAGTTCAGAGAAGGGCACTTTTTAAAACTTTTTTCAATAATATTCACTCACCTTCTCGTCATACTAAAATCCTACTAAACTTGCTTTGAATAATACTGATTTTCTTCGATCATAGGCATCAAGAGAGAAAGGCTCTCTTTTTTTTTTTTTTTTTACATCTTTTATAGTTTGCTTTCTCTTGCAAGTGACAACTGATACTTTAGTGGCTCAGCACATCTCTGCTCCCTGGTTTTGTAGGTGGTTCGCTACATCCTGACAGTTGAAAAGGACCATGACATGGACATCAATGACACTGATCCCTTGTGGGGAGAAACAGGTATTTCCTTTGGCATATTTTTCCTAATGAGGGTTGCTCGTTTGGGCTTTAGAAACTGGAGGGGCAAGTCCTTTGCCGATCTTGCAAAAGTCACACAGATGTGTCTTCTAAACAGTGTTTGCGAGACTGGTGTGACTTCAACCCAAATAACAACAGAATTCTCATTTCAAGCTCCATTTAAAAGACAATTTGAGCAAAATAGACGAGGGGGGAAAATCGTAATGGAGAAAGTATTTTCTTTTTTTTTTTGTTCTTTCCAGCTTTCAATGAGGGTCCCAGTGAAAAGCTGAAACAAGGGGGAATTCAGTAACACCTGCATGGGGTGTGTGTTTAAAGGTTCAGCCAGCCAACAGCTGGTGCTGATGCAATGCTTTCTCCAGCCCTGACAGCTGCTGCAGGAAGAGGGAAGCTGGACGTGTGCGAGTTCCTCCTGGAGCGCGGGGCAGCCGTGACAAGAGCCAACAGAAGGGGGGTCCCTCCGCTGCTCTGCGCCGTCCGGCAGGGCCACTGGCAGGTCTGCACAACCTGGGGGATCCCTTGGGAACTGGGCCCTGCATTCTCATCTCTCTAGTTCTGAAATAAATTAGTGCACATTTTCTAATAGGTGTTTGCATCAGCTTCCCTTCCGCACCCTTTGTATCACTTGAAATAACTTCGAGAGTTCATCGGCTGCATGACAGCCTTAGTTGTAACATACCTGAAAAGTACCACGTGAGTTAAAATATTTTATTTCCTAAACCAAGATGAGAGGCCATGTCAGATCTCTGAGATGCTGCTGTGCAGATAGAGAACCTTGGAGTCAGGAGTCTTCTGGTGCTGGCCACTCCTGGCAGGACAAGGCCCTGGACTGCAAACAGGGCTTGAGCTGCTGCACAGGATTTCCCAGTGATTGCTATAAATAACACCTTAGTCCTCTATTTTAAAAGTTCACAGTATTGTGAAATCTCAGTCTGCCAATTTCATAAAATCATAGTGTCACTAAGGTTGGAAAAGCCCTCTGAGCCCATCAAGTCCAGTCATTCCCCCAGCACCACCAAGGCCACCACTAACCCATGTCCCCAGGTGCCACTTCCACATGGCTTTTAAATCCTTCCAGAGATGGGGACTCCACCACTGCTGTAGGCAGCTGTGCCAGGGCTGGACAACCATTTCAGGGAAGAAATTTTCCCAGTATCCATCCTGAACCTCCCCTGGTACAAACAGTATATTTTTAAATTGCTGTTTTCTGTTTCAGATTGCTAAACTTCTAGTGGAGCATGGGGCTGATGTGAATTTAAGTGACAAGCAGGGCCGAACACCACTGATGGTGGCTTCTTGTGAAGGACATCTGAGCACTGTGGAATTTCTACTTTCTGAAGGTAGGAAACAAATAGTGGATCAAGGCTGCACAGATACACCAGAGACTGCATCTATGTGCTAGACAATTTTTCCTATTCTACAGAATATCTTCCTAACAAAGTTAATTCTAATTTTACAGGTGCAACTATTTCATCTCTGGACAAGGAAGGACTGACAGCTCTGAGCTGGGCATGTCTGAAAGGCCACAGAGAAGTGGTTCACTATTTAGTAGAGAAAGGTGCAACAACTGATCAGACAGACAAAAATGGACGAACACCCCTAGACTTGGCAGCTTTTTATGGAGATGCTGATATTGTAAGTATAACAACAGATAAATTAAGCATGTACTAAATTTTCCTAATACAAAACAGAGCTTAGAAAAAATATTGCCAACAAAAATGGAAAGAAAATTTGGGGAAGTAGTCAAGATGCTTACACTGCTCGCATCCCAACTGCAGTGCAAGTGTTTGCTCAGAAAAGCATTTTCTGGATGAGGTAGAAGCCCAGAATTATGCTGCAAAACCATGATGATCCCCTGACAGGGTCCAGGTGCCTTTGTACAGCAGAGACCCCAGGGAGAGGTGTAGGAAGAGGAAGGTACTATGGGCAGATCCAAAAGGTCAGCAGGGAACTAGAAGGAACAGCACATGCAGCCTCTCACACATCTGTATTTTGGAGTTTGCAGACAGTGTTGTTTCAGAACAGCCCTTCCAGGTCTGCTGTGCAGGGAACTCACTGTAGCACTTGTTCCTGTTCAGCCTTTGCCAGAATTAACTTCAAATTGTAAATAAGCCCTCAGGTTCTGCACTGTCTTTGGCAGGTACCCAACACTGTGAGTGTTTATAGGTGACACTGAATAGACTGCTGGGGAGTGAAGGGTGTCCAGGCCCCCTCCTGTTCCTGTATTTGCTGTAGGTGGCTTGGCAATTGGCAGGGCAGGACAGTGCCAAGAAAGAGGATCCTGAGCAGGCCTGTGGGTCATGGGGGCCCATCTGGGCAGGACTGTTGGAGCCTCTTCCCTTCAGAGATCAGTGCTGGTCCCACGTAGGCAAGTGATGGCCTTGGAAAAGGACTTTTGCTTCCATCCAGCCTGCCACTGGATGTTGCCTTCAGTGGATTTCACATGGCTGTACTGGACTCTGGAACATCGGCTCAGTGTACTTCTAGGAGGATATGGGGTAGTTTAAATATTTCACCTGTCTGCCTTTCCTACCACTAGTCATGTTACAAGGCTTGTCTCATTTCTGTTCCCAGGTGCAGTATCTGGTGGAGAAAGGAGCAATGATAGAGCACGTGGACCACAGCGGAATGCGGCCACTGGACAGAGCCATCGGCTGCCGCAACACCTCAGTTGTGGTGATGCTGTTGAGAAAAGGAGCTAAGCTGGGTCAGTGAAACTGCCCTGTACCAGGAGAAACAACTGCCTTCTGCTCTGCCAGAAGCAGTCATTTCTCTAAAGTAGATTAAATAACTGGAAACACCAGATTGTTGCTGGTTGCCTGGTTTGCAGATGCCCACTCAAGAGAAACAATCTTCTTTAAAGTCAGACACACAAGACTCACTGTAGAAGTGAGGAAATGAAGGAGTTTTATTCTACTCCTTTCTTTTTAGTGTGCTGAGGGAGAAGTCTGGAGGAGTCACTCTGTAAACATGGTTACTATGTCATGATACAATTAAACAAGAAAATGATGATTCACTATTAGTGATACATAAGTTTGACACTATTAATGATTTAGATTAACAAGTTTTACATTTAAGTAACATTCTTTTAATAAATTACAGAATTGTATTTTTGCAAAGGGTAGGCAAAAAAACATGTATGTCTAAGTCATGTATTATCAGTAGGCAAGTACATGGTGCAGTTGTGTATGTGATAATTACTGAAACTTTAGACCTTTGAATCATTATTTCATATTATTTGTGTAGTAAATGTGCCCAAATACAGGTCCTTACTTAGGCCTGAGCTTTATGGTGGGGGGAACAGGGGGCAGGTAGTGGATAGATGCAGTTTAAACCTATGTGCACACTGTAATGATGGTGGTAACAGTAATACTAGTTCCACACGGGTGGATTATCTCCTGAAGTAGGATTAGGCTCTGATCTGATTCACAGCAGAAACACACTTTCTTCCCTTTTGTCAGAGATCCTTAAAATTTAACTTGCAGGAAATGCAGCCTGGGCAATGGCCACCTCAAAGCCTGATATCCTCCTGATTCTGCTGCAGAAACTGATGGAAGAAGGAAATACACTGTACAAAGTAGGTAGATTTGTTCTTTTTCTGATAGCAGAACCTTGGACTTCTGCCTGAAAGTAGATTAAGTTTCTTTTTACCTTATTTTCATCATCTGATAATTTACTGGTCTGTTTTTAAAAAAAAAAGTGAAAGAAAAATGCATGTATCATACATGATTTTTTCTGGTACTAGCAATATGTATTAATGCAAGTATTATCCTGGTCAGATACTATTAAACATTTTGAGTTCAGAAAGAAACACAAACTCTAGTTAACACAGTTCTCTCACTGTGCTTGTCTGCCAATGTAGTCCATACTGTATATATTTATTTTTAAAAAAAATCAGTTTTCTACTTGAAGTGCACCTCTTGGTAGATGTCAAATATAAATACGCTTTTTTGCAACAGCATTGGAATATTAGAAGTTTGTGAAAAGTCTCTTGTTCCCTAAAATCTGCAGAAAGGCAAGATGAAGGAAGCAGCACAGCGCTATCAGTATGCCTTGAGGAAGTTCCCGAGGGAAGGCTTTGGAGAGGAAACGAAAGCCTTCACCGAGCTCAGAGTTTCATTGTACCTGAACCTGTCACGATGTCGCCGAAAAACAAATGTAAGATCTTGCAGTTCCTCTGCTGCCTCTCTTGTTTTGGGAATCTGAGACTTTTCTCCTACTGCATTGTTGGGGTTGTAGGTGGGCATGTATTTGTGCTATTTTAGAATCCTTTTCACTGTACCCTGATTTTGGGCTTCGTTGGGCAGCTCATAAGATGGGGTCATGTTGCAGTGGGGGGTCTATTATAGCTGGTCTTAAGCCACCCAGTTATTTTGGAATGATGAATTACTCGGTATCTGTGGTACTTTTAAAAAACTGGATGGAAAATGCTGCCGCCACCCTTTGTTATCACACAGCCCGGTCTGGTGTCATGGCCGTGCCACGGGTGCTTTCAGGGGAGGCAGAGCCTGTGCCATGGGCCTGCCTGCACTGCTGGGGCTGGATGTGGACCCAGAGCCTCCAGCTTCCTCTGCCTGTTGGCGTGTAACCAGTGTGTTTGGTTCCATTGTCAGGATTTTGGTATGGCTGAAGAGTTTGCTACCAAAGCCTTGGATCTGAAGCCCAGGTGTTACGAAGCCTATTACGCCAGAGCAAGAGCCAAGAGGAACAGCAGGTACTGTTTGATTCTATGCATCTCTCTGTACAGATTTTTTTAACTTAACATTTTTAATAACTTGTTCTCTTCTCCTAGTTCTGTTTGGAATTTACAAAGAAAAGTTATTTTTTGTGCACTTTTCCATCTCTGTATGAGTTAAAGCCATTACACCCAAACAGCAATATTGAACACTTGTTTATGTAATTACTGGCAGTCCAGAAAGTAGCAAGTTGATATGAAGAGGGATTATTTTAAGAGTGAATGGGTCTGCTACTGACATGACTCACCAGAATGTGGCCAGCAGTGTGCCATCCAACCTTATCATTGCATTATATATTATCAGGTTTATTTATCATTTATTACTGGCTAGTTTTATTGGGCAGGATATGTTGAATTATTAGCAGTTGAAAATAAAACCAAGGGGAGAGAGGAGGAACTATCTCTTCAAGGCTGGAAAAATACTAAACTATAGAGGTATAGCTGAAGGACAGGGAGAGGTGTCTTTTTGATTCACAGTGTCTCTTCTAAATGTCTAAATGGTCATGAAGTGGGGCTCAGCAGGTTCCCCTACTCTGGAGGTTACTGTGAAGGGCTTGTGAGATGAAATGTCTGCTCTTGCTGTTCCCAGCAGAGACTTGCTGCCTCCCTGCCTGGGCTGTCACAACACTCAGGGAAGGGCTTAGGGCTGGGTCTGTGGTTCCACCATTGGGAAGAATTTCCTGAGGTGGAGAATATCCAGTTCTTACATTGTCACTACCTGCAGCAAAAAATGACACATCAGAATATTTCTCTGCTGGTGGTGGAGGTGGATTAGTAGCAGGCAATTTTCATTTTTTACCTTTTTTTTTTTTCCCTAAACAGAAAGCTACTTGCTGCTCTTACTGACCTACGTGAAGCCACTCAGCTGTGTCCCAGCAATCAGGAAATAAAACGTCTCCTGGCTCGGGTGGAAGAGGAATGCAAACAGTTGCAGAGAACACAGCAACAGAAGCATCAATCTCCACAGCTACTGGAGCAAACCAACAACTCCGATAATGAGGAGGGTATTGTATCAGGCATGAATGATAATTTTAATCTTCAAGGGAGGGAGGATGAACCATCACACCCTGATGAATCTGTTCCCCCTTCACAAAGGCTGCAATGTTCCTCAGCTGCTTCATCATTCAGCAGGACCCTTCAGGAAGGTGTTCAGAAAGCTCTGTCTGTGTCCCCTCAAAGCAGGACAAGCAGTAAGTACCTGAGAGAGCCAGGCTTGATCATGCAGCCAACAAAGCAGGCACAGATCGTAAAAACTAATCAGCACCTGAGCTCCATCCAGCCTGTATCTAAACCAGGAAGCAGTCAAGGTAACACTAAGCCACAATCATCTTTGCAGCATCTTCCCCAAAGTCCCTTGCCTGTCCGGCACTCTAGAAGTCAGCATTTGGATGGGTCAAGCACATTGTCAGCTGGAAGTCTTTCCACAGATCCCAATGCTGAACTGTGCAGTGAGAAGTTCATGTCCACCCAGTGTTCTCATCCACAGCATCACAAGACTCTCTCTTCTCATTCTTTTGCCAGTAAGTCTAAACCCACTGACAGCTCAATAGCCCCTGCTGAGTTGAATTTCAGTAACACGAGACAGCAAAGCCCTGTACCTGGTGCTGTCTCTCCAAGCTCTCCATCAAGCAGTGTCATTCCGGCCAGCTCAAGCAGCAGCTTCACTTCAGCCAGCAGCTTTTCAGGCAGCATTAAGGGGCTGGGCCCGGATGTTCGGCTCAAGGAGAGTAACATCAGTCAGGCTCAAGGTACTGAGCACCGACCTCGCAATACCCCATTTATGGGAATCATGGACAAGACTGCAAGGTTCCAGCAGCAAAATACGCAATTCAGTCGCACCTGGTACTCTCAGGCATCAGATGGATTATCCACAAACATTGCTCCTGGGGGCATCCAGCCCTCAAACTTTGAGCAGTTCTCAATTAAACAGTTCCAAAGTAAAATCCCCTCTCTGGTTGCTGCCCCGGGAGATGGCAACCAGAGCAGTGTGCAAGTGAGAGAACGTGAGGAGCACCTGTGCCCAATCCCTCCCCACTGTCCAGACAAATCCCCCAGCCAAGGTTCCCATTTATACCCTGATGCTGCAGCCAAACCACCGTCCCACAGCAGCCAGGACGGGCACCTCAGCCACGGCACCACAGCAAAACCAAAGCGATCCTTTATTGAATCAAATGTATAAATACTACTTTAGAGTAGTTACAGGGTAAACCTGGCTCATCACAGCACAGAGTGTGACTGCTCTAACAACACTCACTGGCTGGGCACAGCTGGCTCCCAGGGACCAGTCCATGCTGGCCAGTCCTTACTGGGATACAACCACTTCAAACTGTTCCTACCAGCACAGGACAGTGACAGTAACTGGAATAACAGACTTCTGTAGAAAGAGTCAGTTAGGTTTGTCCATTCAACAGAGTAAGACCCTGAGCAGAGAAATCCTTTTCATCACATTTTACCTTTAAATAAGAGTTTCCTTTCACTTAGGGCTTCAGTCTTGGCTTTTGGTTCTGTTGCATCTCACACATAATACTTGTGCCTCTCAAATGCTTACTTCTCACAGCAGTGTTAAGGAAGATAATCTGCTGCAGAATACTCAGATCTAAACATGCATGTGTTTTTTTAAATCAACGGTAGTATTTTATCACTTTTCTAGCGGGATCTAATTTGGGTTGCATGATGTACATTTAGGAAGCATAAATAATTTGTGTATGAGTAAACTATAAGCAGCCATCTTTTGACATGTAAATATAACTATTTTTAGTAACTAGAAAAAAAATCAAATAAAATAGTGACATTTGCATGTGTATTAAGAGGCTTTGACCATATTGGTTATTGCACTGAAGAACACAATATTATGGCCTATTAACAATAATTGCACTTTATGTAGGTTATCTAATCACCTTTGGGTGCTATCTTAAAGCAAAATGATTTATTATTTGTGAAAAGGTACAGCAATTAAATGCTTACTAAGTGGTTTTGTGGAAACCCAGGAAATGGATGGAGTGAAGGTGAAAGTTTGAGGAAAAGTGTATGTGCACTTGCATGACAGGATGAAGTTGTGAGGGGTTTTTTTTTGCTTGTTTGTTTTGTTCGGGTTTTTTTTCATTTTGGAGGAAATAAGGTTTTATATTGGCAAGAACGTTATGAAAAGGAACAGCTCCGGAGACATTCCTATGAGTGCAATTCAGTTGGAGAGCTCACCTTTACACTCTGCCCATAGTGCTTGGTTACAGCATTCTGTGTACATTGTAAACAGCTGTACCCAGCTCTACAAGTCCTTTTGCTTTGGCTTATTTATTGTTTACCATTTCTTTGATATTTTGTACAATTCCTATATTAGTCTTGTCTTGTAGTTCTATTTTTGCACAGCTACTGTATTTTTTCCATGCAAAATAAAGATGATTAATACACCTGTGGGATGAGATGCAATCCCTGATGTGATAAGATGATATAGATCCTACACTTTGCTATTTCTTACCTTCTGAAAGACTGCAGACTCAAAATGTAGTGAAAATTTTAAGAAAACTTTATTTGAAAAAGTGTGATTGAGTACGTCATTTTTTGAACAGAAATACCACAAACAAAAAATAACCAATAACTTTAAAATGGGAGCTTCCACCAATGAAGGTTTTCTTTGAAACAGCCACAGATTAGAATACAAACAGTACTTTTTCTTTCCAGTTGCTTCTGACACAATTAGCTCCTTTAGCCACACAAAATCTCAATTAACTTTAACAACCAACTTCAACGTGAAGTGGTTTAATATTTCTGCTGTGTCTCCAGCCAGCGACTGATGGCCATTTTTAGTGTCCTGTTTGGTGTGAGCATAGGAGAGGGGAGGGGAAGATTGGTCATGGGACTAGATCGTCTTTTATTGCTGATCCAGTGTTCCATTGCTTCCCTTTCATAGGAATAGCCATCTAAAAGAAACCATCAACAAGTGCTCCTAATATAGAGGCTTGGGCACTGTGGCACTCCACAAATTTTAGCTACTTAAATGTAAAAGGGAGATAAGGAAATACATCCAAACAAGAAAATTGAGGGTTAGAGGAAGTTCATAGTCTTTGAAAGCTTTCCTGTGAATATAAACAGTTCAGGCTAGTTTCACGTTTCTATCTTTAACTGCAAAGCACCAATATGCACATGTTAAATAAGACTTTCTTTTCAATTTGAATGATCATTAAAAGCTCATTAATGGCAAATGGCTAACACAGCTAAAGCCTGCTGCCCCATGAAGACTGTGGGTGCCCACCTGGCTACCCCAGCCCTGAGCTGGGTCCCTACTGAGCCCTCACCACCTGTCCAGTTTCAGGGCTTCGGCTCTTGAGTTGGTATCTAAAGGCATTACTAAAAGAACAGAAATTTGGCCCCAGCTAAGTGTTACTTAGCACAATCACCCAGGAATCTCTCTGATGGAATATAATCGTGTGTCCTACATGTCTCCTCTAACACAGGGCTACACTCCTTACCCTGTATTCAATAAAGCCCCTGTCGCTCCAGCAGTTAGCAAATGTCTTCATATTTTGAACATTTTAATTCTCAGAAATCTGGCCTGATACCTCAGCACTGGATGAAATTCATCACTGCATCAAAAAAAAATAATTATACTGATCCTCTGATGACTGTATGCCCCCTCCCAACACTTCCTTCCCCCCTGCACCCCAAGATTAGAACTACTAAGCATGAGTTCTTCATAAAATGTTTTAACTATAGAACATCTTATGCTCCAGGTGTATCACAGTTCCAAGAGCATGCTGAATTTTAAGGAGTCTCATTCACTACAAACTTCTAAGTGCCCTTGAGATGGTGCACTAAGTAGTAACGAGCCTGGGGGTTTTTTTGGCTTTTTGCCCCACTGTGCGCACTACTCTATTTTGCACTTACCAAGCCAAAGCTGTAATTAGACTTAAATTTGCAAAGGCACATAAAGGAAGGCACATGAAAAAAGGAAAAAATTGCTTGATACAGCATTTTTCTCCCTATCAGAGATGTCATTTGGGAAATTAAACATTTTCCACAATTCTCTTTTGTTGCAACAGCTATTTAGAATAGTTTCTGGTAAGACAGGCCCATTTTAGTGTTCCCATACATATCTTTACCCTCAAGTAATTAATTTTAATCCTTGTCATGTAAAGACATACCTGCAGCAATGACAGGATCCTTCATAAGCTCCCTTGTTATAGGACACAGGAACTCATCAGGGACAGGAGGAGAAAGTGAGATCATTGTCATCCTCAGTTCTTCAATTTTCTGGAGAACTTTACTGCGCAGGCCTAGAGACTCTGAAAAATTATTTATACATGAAGTGGACAGCACAGACAGCAGCTGCTATAGGAGACGCAGCTCCATCCCACCACCCCCCACATCAAAAACTTCCAGCCAGCCCAGCCCCAGGCTGTCATTCCTGCTGCCCAAAAGGAACTTGGAGTAAGGAGAACAACCAGTAAAACCAACACAGGTGCAGCAGTGCTGCAGAGCCATGGCTGTGTGGTGGAATTTGAGTAACACTGAAAATCTTGTTCATCTTGGGCAGACAGTATTTTCCTATTTTGTAAATGCTTAAGCCATGGCAGTTAGAGAGCAATTCTTCAAGTCAGTTTTATCAGGCCATAATTTTTATACCTTTATCAATTCCTGTCCCGACAAGAGAATTCTATTTTCAGCAGGTCACTCAATTCTCACACAATTTTCTAGTCAGTGTTAATTGATTAGCTTCAGCTCCTGATGCTGGAACAGAGTTTTAGGCTACTTCAGTGCTAAAGAAAGCATGCGGAAAGTAAAGAAGCCAAGGTGTTTTTCATGAAAGACAATGCCTGTCAGCTTCCCAACATCTCTGTTATTTCTAGAATTCAACAAAGCTGGTGGATACACAGAGATGCTGTGACCTGATACAGACCAAGTCAACACACACAAAACAATATTAATGAAATAAAAAGACATTTTGGGCGGGGCAGGGCAGGGCAGGGCAGGGCGGGGGGATGGGGAGGAAATCCATGTATGGAACTGCTAACTTTCTTTTACTACAACATTTCAAAATATTTCAAAGATTTAAAACTATTTGGATTTCCATACTCTTACCAATTTTTAATTCATTAGCAAGACTTTCCTTAGTAAGATTCAGTAGTTCCTTGCCATCAATGTTATTAATTTTGAAAAGCCCAACAAAGTCTGCTAAATCTTGTGCACAGAGCCAGGCTGAAACATCATCTTCTGACCAGTCCTCAACAGCCACCTTAGATTCAGTTTCTACAGTACTTCCTTTGGAAATGAAGAAGACAGTTAAAAAAACAAAACAAACAAAAAATCCACAACAAAACAAAACAAAACCCCCCTCAAAATCCAAAAAACAAACAATAAAATCCCCCAGTTCTAAGAAACAATATTATTAGTTTTTAAGTGTTCTCAGTATTATACATTCCCCATCTAATAAAAGAAATGCTTGTTAGACATTATTGGGAGGGTGGAAGTGGAAAGGGGACCACAATACTTTTTGTCTTTTACCTATCAATTTTCAGAGTGTTGAGGAACTTAATCTCTCAGATGCCTACATGTCTGTCAAACCTGAACTGAACTGAAATCCAGAAAAGTGTCAGCAGACACTGGAGCCATCTCACACCCCCACAGAAAGCAGACCAAAGCCCAAACTTACTCCTGTGTTTTGACAAGGTTGTAAGAACCTTTATTCCACAAATTTTGGGTGCTGATGTATTTTGTAACGATTACTCTGGGTTTTTTTCAGCTATAATAACTGGTAAGCTGTTTTTCTTCTTGACAATTATGCTTGCAATTAGCATATTTTCTGTTTAACTCAACACAAATGATGCTTGTCCAAAAAGTCTTTCAGCACTCTGGCAATAATATTCATCTCTTAAATGCTGTCCAAAGAGTAAGCAATGGCATGTATCAGAAAGGAAGATACAACAGATTAATCAAATCAAGATACATCTAGTATATTTTCTTTAAGAAAAAGAGAATACACCTCTGTAGGACCTCAATCAGGTCAATTTAGAGAAAAGACAAATAACAGGCACACAATCCTGAGGCTGCACATTAACTGCAGGCAAAATGTGGGGGCTTTCATCTTCAGAAGATGTTCTGAATTTAAAGAACAGATTCCAAATACTTCACACACTGACCTGCACAGGATTGCTTAAGGTCCAACTGCCATATATGCACAGTTTTATCCATTGAGCCTGTGGCAAGTAAGTGACTATGTGGTGCGAAGGCACAAGTTGTAACATATCTACAAATAAAAATGTAAGTGTGAAAATTCATGAGAAAAAGATATAATTGCTTTTCTTTATTAACTGTGAAACAGAATAATCATACTGAATTCTTACCTGGTATGCTGAGACAAAGTATGAAGGGTATTGCCAGTACTCTGCAAAAGAGTCTGTGATTTAAAATCTTAAAGAGTAAAAAGATCATGCCTTCATTTGTATACTTCCTCTAAAAATAAGGAATATTTCTTCTTGAAAGGTGACACAAGTTACCTTCAGAGAAGTTACACAACCTTGACAAAGCTGATCAGCAGTAGAGGCAGAAATGCAACTTGCATTTCCTGCTTGAAACCCCCACTGGATTCCCTGGAGCACCACTACCCTTCCCAATCAGCCAGCATGGAACATGCAGGGGAACAGTGCCAGAAACACCAACTGAATGAATCACATCCATATTGGTTGGTTGTTCGTGTGGATAAAAACATTTCTTCTACAAATCTGGTATTTGAAATGACCAAAAGGGAAGAGAATCAAGCCACAGTCCTTCAACTGGACCAGTAATTAAGCACACCAGTGGTTCTCCTATTTGGCCACTAAGTACCAGCTTAAGATTGAAAGATCTTTCCTCTTATGAAAGATACCTTTTTTGACAGATACAGACAAATTGGAAAGATGATGAGCAAAGTTATTCTGAATCACTAATTATCTGTCGGCACTCCAGTATTTCGAGCTGCCCAATATGATCAAAGTACCTTATTTTAGGCTGAAATCTCTCTCTGTCCCATGAAGGTCCCCACTTTCCCCCACAAAATCACAGGGGACCTCTGGAGATCGCCTACTACAGAACCCCTGCTAAAGCAGGGTCACCTAGAGCGGGTGTCCAGGTGGGTTTTAAGCATTTCCAGAGGAGAATACACAAGTAGAAAAGTTATTGTCCCGTTTGATAAAAACCTGAGGCCACAAAAGCTGAAAAATAGTATTAAGAAATACTAATGCTGTGGTTTTCTGCATCTTTTCAATTTTCTGAGGCTCCAAAACTCTACAGGACCTCTTACGTATCTGTCTAAACTTCAAACTACTAAAATAACTGGGCCAAAAACTGTGCAGGTATATCAGCCATTTTGGTGAAAAACTTTAACACTAATTTGAAAATTGTATCAATACAATAGGTAAGTGCGGAGCAAGCTGAAGAAGCTTAAAACTTGTTCATCCTTCATTTTCAGCAAAATTAATACAATTTTTAGTACTAGAAAGTACTGGAGGTAAATAGTACTTACAGGTGAAGCATGAAGGATGTAGTAACATTATTATATAAAATGCTTAAATAGTATGTTTTAAAGAGAAGACACTGTATATAACATAAAAATTTTCCTGAATTCTTTATTATGCTTCTATTTTATATGCACTTTATATATAATTAACTAAAGAATTTCCATGATCACCGTTCCTGATTTTATGTTCCTTGCTTTGGAGGCTAAGCATGTTAGGATAACAAAAAAATCCTTCTGCTTCAATATTAACATAACTTGTAAGTATGGAATCAATAATACCCTACTGTGGAGAAATCAAATCATGAATCCTCAAAATGTAGATAAAAAGTGAGACTGATCAATTCTCAAGAGACACTCTTCTCCTTCCTCCCCCCAAACACACAGTAAATATTTTGGGATTGTATCATTTCTATTCTTCAATATTCCTTCATGTTGATAAGACACTGCAGAAAGTGCTGATGTTTAAAGATGACAACCCAATGAATGATTTGCATTATGCTATACTTACAGTTTTATGGATTATGACATACTTGTCCACAGACCTTTTAAAAAAAACACATTGACATTATAATAATGAAGAGAGGAAAAAGGAAACCGTTTTTCATGAAAAAAGGAGGGAAGACCCTTTTCCACAAACAAAGTAAGATCAGGCAGGTTTCAAAAACTCTGCCTTTGCATGAGAATTCCCGAGGCAGAGGATTTGCACAGTCCTTTTGCAAACTGGCCTCACTGTCTCTACTATGTCTCTACTGTATGTCTTTGCAAGCAGCATCTGTAAAGCAGAGGCACAGTCTGGCTATCCAAAATCTATTCTCAGCCCTCCTTATTTCTGAGGCCTTTCCATTTGCAAAACAAGCCAGAGGAAGTAGTGTAATGCAATACATAAAATACAGCTGTGCAATGCAATCGGTGCATACATATTTCATGAAACACAAATTACATGGTTCTTTACCATGGCGCAGTGTTTCCTGAAAGATTTTATGGGATAGACATTTCACTAATGACAATGTAAGTGAAAACAATAATCTGTATGTCTAATGGAAAACAAAATAACTCTACATCACAAACATTCACAATGATCTTCAAATACTAAAAAAATACTCCCTTAGAAGAATATACAGCAAAATGTCAAAGCAGGCTATTGTCTCCTGGGGTTTGTTTAGTCTTAAGTTTATTTGCTAGCAATTGCAGTCTTTTTTCTTAGCAAGACATTAATCTTGCAGTTCAGAAAGTCTTTCCAAAAGACAGTTAAAATGTAGAGTGGAACTACTGTATTTGCTACTTAGTTTAGAAGTGATTAAATACTGTTCATGAGAAGACCAGAGTAAAAGTATACAGTCACTAATATTCATAAAACCATAAGTGATTATATCTACCTCATTTATCGTTCCCTCTCTCAATAGCTTGATCCCAGAGGAAAGCCACTAACAACAAGCTGCTAACACTAACAACAAGTCCTTTGAGTCTGACCATGCCATCACTTTTCCACACAGCACCCTGTTCTGAGCCTCCCTCCCCTTACAGCTGGGCTGTATTCCTGGGAGCCTGTGTCCAAAGCCAGCAGCTCTCTCTGTTCCCACAGCCAGCCTTTCTCTCACACATGGCTCAGTCTGCCCTTGGTCACTTCCTCATGCTTTCCACAAACCCCTCGTGCTTGGAAGTGCCTTCCAAGCACACTGGAAGGGTTTGATCCATGATCTTCCCACAGACTTGAGTTTGGCTGACCAGCCTGCAGCTCCCTGGATCCTCTATCCTGCCCCTCTTGGACATGTGATATTTGCATCTTCATCGGGAATCCTCCCACCGTATTCACCCTTCAGGGTTTTTCAAACAGAATACAGTGACCTTGCAACAACACTGGCAACTCCCTTATCACCTTCTAACAAAGCCTAATAATAATATTTAGTCTCTAACTGATGGTTCATGATTAAGTTTTTGGGTCTTAACCATTCTTTTGTACGGGGCTGACATCAAGAATACAGATCTACAGTAATTTTAATCATGCACTTTTCATAGAAAAAAGGCTTATGTTGCCATACTCTGGGTGTGAATCAGTGAAGCAATTTTCAACCAAATCCATCAAACACAAAATCTCAAGATGTTTAACTTTCTAAAAAAGTTTTTGAAAGGTGTGAGAAGGAAATCCTAAATGCTGTCCCAGAGATGCTAAGAGTGCAAAGTAGATTTGTATTTTCAAAAGATGCTGGTGTATGCACATAAATGACCACATAAATGCCCCAAAACCAGGAAATCATGAATCTTCTTACAATACTCAAGACAACAGAGCTTGTAAAACCCTAGATTTCAAACTCAATCACCCATAAGACACATGCCCACTTGTAAAGACACTTCAATAGCTCTGGAGGTCACAGAACTACTCCTTAATTATTGCTAGTAAGTATTTAGACATCTACCACTCGTTTGAACTTTCTGTTTTCTTATACTGAAGTGTGGATCTGGACAGCCATCTGCATGAAATTTAAACAAGATGCTGCTTACCCTGAGACCAACATCTGCCCATCATACGAAAAGGCACAAGCCAGAACTGGGGCAGAATGTCCATTCAATGTGCATTTATATTTTAATTCAGCACCTAAAAATACAAAAAGTAAATTATTACATATTGGCATATCTGATAAGGTACAACACAAGCTGCTTTTAGCAGTGTAAAGCTCCACCAAAGATATGACTCTATGATATACTATCTACAAATAAGGGGATAAAATATCACAGAGACAACTTAATTACTTAATTTTAACATCTCTAATGTCACTTTGTAGTCTTAGCATGTCTCACAGGGTTTTAGATAACTAAATGTGTAGCTGCACACACACTATTCATCCTTACAGACTTTTATATAAAAGAGATTACAAAAAAGTACCCACTGAAAATGTTTTTGGCCATTTACTCTGTCTCTACACTGCAGTTTCAGCAGGAGCCAACACTACTTTCATTTCTCCAGCACTTGCTCAAGGCCCAGGATACATTGAAACATGAAAGCATATCTCTCCCTGGCCTGGCAGATTAAGAGGTTTCAACCTACTGACCTCTTCAAAGGCCACAGTAGAATTTTTTTAAAAAATCTTTACTTTTACTATTATTAGTAAATAGATGGCTAAGTAAAATCTAAATGGTGCAGCACCGCCAAGTGCTGAATGCCTCAGCTGCTCTCCTGCTAACAGTTCAGGAAACTTTCAATTCATGGTTAGTTCAGGTGTGAACCCAGCAGTATAAATTTGATCTTCGATTTAAATTGTCACTAGAAACTTAAGACATTGGTATATGAAAAAAACATGGCTATACACACCTAAGAAATCTGCAAACAAAATAAGCCAGAGTTTGATCTGATTATCTTGTCCACAAGAAGCCATCTGGAAGTATTTGAATCCATTTTCACTCTCTGATAAAATTAAAATACATTAATGGGAGCCAGAAACACTGAAAATAACAGCATACCAGTAAACTATATCAGCATAACAATCCTTGCAGAAGTTCTAAAATCACATAGAAGAAAGTCATCATTATCACTGTTATACTATTTCCTGAAAAAGTAGATGAAGACCAGAGCTGTGCTCATATTTTAGGTTTTCTGAATGGTAAATGTTTGATTCTTCTATCTACTGAGTGCACCGTCATACTCTTTTAACCCTAATTATATGATTATATCCATATTCTCTACAGTTCAGTAGTTCTCGAACTTAATCACATATGCATGTACAGAATTTGAGAGTATCTGACAGGGAATTTTCATACTTTCAGATGTTCAACTTTTCATTTTTATAAACTAAGTGACATTCCATGATGGGAATCCAGCCAAGCACTCAGTAAATACTGCATTAAAGTACGAAATCCAGTGGTAATAGTTTTACAGCTTCCCCCTCTTGATTCAGTGGATATGAACATTTCTGAATTACCATGTTCCATGAGTGGACTGTTGGATAAGAAAGCGATTGGATGGTCTGAGGAAGCCCCCAGGACCAATCCAGGCTGGGAATGAACAGATTGAGAGCAATCCTGGGGAGAAGGATTTGGGGGTGCTGGGGGGGAGAGAGGCTGGACACTGCATCCTTTGCTAGGTTCAGTTCCAGTTTCACCTTGGTTTTCCTCACCCCATCCCTACACAATCATATTTCATCTCTAGACTCTTCCCAGGTTACCTGCCCTTGTTCCCATTTTCTGTGCATTTGCTTCTGTCCTACAGATTGACCAGCAGGTCTCTGCTGAGCCATTTTGGTCCTTTGCCTTCTTTGTCCCATTTCTTGCTCCTGGAGATCACTGGTTCTTGTGCCATATGGAAGATTTCCTTAAAGATCTGCCAGCTCTGATCCATTCCCTTGTCCTTGAAGTCAGCCTCCCAGGAGATCCCACTGACAATCAACCTGAAGAGCTGGAAGTCTGGCTTCCTAAAGTTCAGGAGCCCAACTTTACTCCTTACCTGACCTATATTCCTCAAGACTGCAAACTCCACCAAACCCCCACAACTGCTCTAGATATGACGAGATTCTGGGCAACTGTGACTGAATCCACTTCAAAGGCAGGAGAACCACTTGTTACAGCCTAAAGCACAAAGAACGCATCAGATGCTCTAGATCGAAACTTGCTCTGAATTAAGTAGGTAAAGAGTGTCTCAATCTAAAACTATCTCTACTTGTACTGGATAAGCTCTACTTGTACGCATTTTGTAATGTGCTTTATCTGCCAAAAATCCCAGAAGTCTCAACCCTTCTGATTAAACAGCAATATGCAAAAGAAAATATGTTGACTTTCAACAACACATGCATTAAAAAAAAATCAAGAATGATCATAAATCAGCTAAGAAAATGCACAGTGTCAGAAATACATACTTTGCTGCTTGTTTCTCTCTATCTTGACAGAAAGCTGAAGGGTTGGTCACTTTATTTTTAAGCCAAGAGAATAATCTGAATATGAAATGGGAGTGGTAGAAATTACAGTCTGATTTGTTTCAGCTGCAACAAATTTTTTTTGCCCTCAGATGCAACTCTTAGTTCGTCATGGAGTTTTTTGTATGGTATTTTCATCAAGAAAGATTCTACACCTCTGAGTGGGCACACACATGTTTGATTTGGTATCATCAGTCACTAATTCTCTGAACTGAACTGCATGCTCACATCCTACTTCTGCAGCTTCCTCCTGCTTCTGTCCTGCTTTCTTCCCTGCTGCTTCTCCTGCTGTCTTCCTCCTCTGCACCACTTTCTCAGATAAGGGGGTACACAGACAGCAGTACTTCTTGTTGGGTCCAGCACTGCAAGATTCAAGTGGCTGCTCAGTTATAGCTTCTGGGGCTTTTGAAAGGGCAGCTTGTGTACTCTAAAAACAAAGCCTGCACATCTTGATAGAGACCGCTTTGTCTCGACATCAGATCCAGAAAGCACAGCAGTACACGTATCAGGTTGTTCAGACAAACTACAGCATTACTTCCTAAAGTTGACAATGAGGCTTCTGCCCAATCTCCTAACCTCCATTAAAATCAGATGACTTTGTTGTCAAATGCTAAAACAGCTCTAAGCCTTTTGATCACCTTAGTGGGACACAGCAGTTTCTGGGCTCCCCCAAATCCTCCAAGAGAGAAAGTCAGGTACAAGAAAACAGTCTATCTATTCATATCCCACAGCTCAAGCATTGGGTTTACAGTTCTCTGCATTGTTTTAACGCAGTCCTGCTCCTTGGGGAACTAAAGTACGAAAGATTAAAATGGGAATGATAATCAAGCACCGCATCTTCTAACACCCCTGTCTGTCCCAGAGATTGGCTTCATTTACAGACACTGCCCAAACATTTTCCAAAACCCTGACAGGATAATTAGCTACTCAAAGTTATCACCTTGTCTGTTGACCTAGTACACTCCTTGCCACCAACCTGACCACAACTCTTACTTGAAAATATTCATGATACTCTAAAACCAACTCTTCCCAAGGTAATTTGTATCACGAGAATCAGTGACAAAAAGAGTATGAAAACAAAGAGTTAGAATGAAATAAAACAACTCTTTTTTTAAAAAAAATGTTCCTCCCCAATGAGTTAAGTAACTAACCAGATACTGGATGTGAAGAAATATCACAGCAAGTAACGCCAAGATCATGTGCTTTTTCATTATACAGGCATCTCATTTTATCATCCCAAATGGTTAAATCACCACTTGATGATCCAGTGACAAAGAAATTTCCATTGGGAGAAAATGCACAAGCCACCAAAGAACCATCTTTAACATTCCCAGACCTGAAAAGCAAGGGTACACAGGCTTTGATTTGAAACAAGCAAAGTTCTGAGGAAGTGATCTCTCAAATACAATCTGATATACCAAGCCAAACTGTTCTAAGTTTTGCATGTTGGAACTTAGTAATAGAAGGAAGAGAACTCAAATCAATATGGAAAGAGATGCCTAATAAGCACTGCAGCAGAAACCAGCCCTGCTCTTTGACTGGAGGAGGAAAAACGTGAGATGGCACCCCAAGGCAATAATTATAACTGAGTGATAAAATCATTTTCAAACTAAAGATAATTGCATAGACTTTATATTTAAAAGCAACATTCTATATGGCAGGATACATTTTAAAAGTCAAAGATAAATGCACACTATCACAACACAGATTTACATGTACACAACTAAGGGGGAAAAATACTCTCATAATTCCTCTGTTCTGTTTTTAATGACTAAGCGGAACATTTACTAACCCATATCGCAAGCTGCAGCTGAGAAGAATACTTTGTGATTTATGATGTAGGGTTAACTTTGAACAATATATAGAGAAGAGAAATAAATGTGGAAAAGAATTTCTCTATTTTAACTAAGCCAAAGCACTTTGTAAAACTGATCTTTAAATAAAATTTCTAGCAGATACAGATGTGTGGTCAGCCCTCGTGAAGGAAGTGGGGTGAACCTGATATCCTTTACTTGATCTTATAATAACCTGAAGTCAACTGAAAGTGTCTCACTCCTTCTAATGGAGAGCCAGTCCAACTCAGTATGCTAAGTTAATCTTTAAGTGCAGGAAGAGAATCACAGCCATAACAGTCATAAAGCAAAAAATGTCAGTCTTACCTTACTCTGTCATTGTATCTTGTAGAACAGCTGCTCATTCTCTTTTGCTGATAGAAATTTTATTTACTGTGACAGGTGTCAAACAATGCCACAGAAGTCAATACATTTTCCTGCGAGTCTTGCTAATCAGATCCAGGACCTTCTAAAAAGTACTGACTCCCTTAATTCTATCATTAAGAACACTATCAAATACACTACAGTGCTTCCCATTTTCATATCTAGAATCTCTTTTCCTTAGTGCAGCTGTCAAAACTTTCCTTCTTTCACATAAAAAGCTGCAGATTCTGCTCTGAAAATGTAACAGTAAAATAAATAGCCCTGTACATGCTCAGAGTATGCATTTAAGACTTGCAGGCCAGATATCAGTATGGGAACTACTGAACAGAAAAGAGAGACCACTGAGAAATACACATAAATTAACTTGCCTTCACGTTGTTGGTATTCATCACAGAGATAGTGCAAGATAACTTAGTAAAGATTAAAGCTGCTCAAGTTTGCATTAACATTAAAAAAAAACCCAACCAAACCAAACCAAACCAAACAACAAAACCAAACCAACTCACCACCAAAATAACAAAAAAAAAACCAACAAAAAAACCCCACCAAAAACCCCAAATCTCCCAGTATTTGGGTCTTCTAAACTCTACCCCCATTTCTTCACGATACTCATGCGTCGTGTAAGTCTGCAAGTGTTGTGCACAGTACAGCACACTACTCAGATTATATTCCCTGCAAACCACAGTACTTGCCAGAAAGCTTTTGGCACTGACCTGTAGGATCTCAGCGACTGCGTGTTCCAGAGAACGACGGTGCCATCGGCAGCCCCCGCGAGCAGGCAGGTGTTGCGCGGGGAGAAGCGGCACACCCTGACGGGGCTGGCATGGGGCTGCCCCAGCACCGCCAGCCTGCGGCCGTCACGCGTGTCCCACAGAGCCGTGGTGCCGTCCGTGGAGCACGAGGCCAGCACGCGGCCCGACGGCGAGAAGCAGCAGCAGTGCACGGCATAGGTGTGGCCTCGCAGGGGCGAGTACGGCAGCTCGGCAAAGTCGCTCAAAGAATAAACACGAACTGTTTTGTCCAAGGAACAAGTAGCCAAGCATGATGATGAGAAGGCACAGTAGTTGACATCATCGCTGTGATCTGATAAACTGTGAATTAATGTCGCCATTTTCAAAAAAAAAAAGAATCTGAAAAAGAGTTTACAGTCAGACTTAACTTTCCTATTTCATAAATAAAACATACTCCCTTAACAAGACATTCTCCAGTGGGGGGTGGGGGGGAAGAAAAAAAATTCATACGCTAAAAGCAAGTTTTTCATCTAGGCATCATTTAAGCATAGAATCATAGAATGGTTTTGAAACAGAAGCTCGCTATATTGTAACTTACCTAGGGAGTATAAGGGGACCTCGCTCAGCATGAGGACGACTTAGCAGGATGCAAAAGCCTTTAGAAAAACAAGATGTGCTAATTGGTAAGCTGTAATCACTAAATCAGCCTTGCTTTGGTCTTATGCAAGGCCAAAGATAAGAAAGAACAAAAGAGCTGTTTTTTTAAAGCAAGATAAGAAACTGAGACACCGGAGCTCTCTATCAGTAAAACCATGAAACCACAAAAATGTGAAGTCATAAAATGAAATTTAAAGGATGTCTTGTGACCAGGCAATTAACCACGAATGTACGGTACCATTAGTGAAATTTACAATATAAACTGGCTGAGATTTTGTTTCTGCAAAGTTGCATTTGAAGGGCACAGGACCTGTGCACTTCCCACTGGTGTTAATAAAGGTACTTTGGCTTACAGTCCAGCTGTGGGTCGATTCTTTTGAATCAGTCTGGGTTGGAAGGGACCCTAAAGCTCATCCCATTCCATTCCCCTGCCCCAGGCAGGGATATTTTCCACTATCTCAGGTTGCTCCAAGTGCCGTCCAGCCTGACCTTGGACACTTCCAGGGATGGGGCAGCCATAGCTTTTCTGGGCAACCTGTGCCAAGGCCTCACCATGCTCACCAGGTTCCTAATCTCTAATCTAAACCTACTCTCAGTTTAAATCCATTCCTCCTTCTATCAATATAAGCCCTTGCAAAAAGTCCCCCTCCGGCCTTCTTTTAAGTGTGTGGCTGGAGAATTTCCCATTGAAGATGGGGACAAAGAAGCCAATGACTACCTCAGCCTTCTCCGTGTTCCAAGTAACCACGTCTTGGGTTTCCTGGCAGAGAAGGCCGCCATTTTCTCAGACACCTTACTTGTTGCCCTTGACATCCCTAGCTGGATTTAATTCAATCAGGACTTTAGTTTTCCCAACCTGATCCCTCGCTGCTCGAACAATCTTTCTATATCCTCCCAGGCTACCTGTCCGTGCTTCCATTCTCTTCCTTTTTGTGTTTGAATTTGTCCAGGAGTTCCCTTCTACTTCCTTTCATATACACCAATGGTAGTTATGGTAAAACATCACGGCAATAACAACAGGGTTTTGTTGGCAGTCCAAGGTTTGACATGAGCGACTAAAACATTTAAGTCAAAATGTGAATATTAATTGGGTGATCAGAATCTGAACCTCCCAGGAAATCGTATTTGCTGCTACACAGAACAAAAGAAAAGATGAACTTCATACACATTTTCCCAGTATTTAAAATTGCTGGAACCAGTTCAAATTGCAGCATCAGACAAGTGATTTACACTGCTAAGGTCTGGGAACCCCCCTCAAAGGTACATTCCAACCAGCCACTCCCATGTTGCAGATCACAGGCAAGCTTCCTGAGAATAAGGAAGCATTGAGCCAAAACAAAGTGCTTATGCAACTCTAAAAAGCTGTTTATAATGAACAAAACCAGTACGTTAAATAACAGTCTGCTGGTTTAGGTAAGTATTTAGTTCTGAATAATTTCAGTGCTGAGGTACCTGCAAATAAACCCATATATATTCACACTTCTGTTACATATAAATACATATACACGTGCACTTGTATATATGTGGACATATAAGTATGTATAAAAGTACACATACATGCACAGGTATGTATAGACACATATAGACACAAAGGATATATAAGTGCAAAATCCCTGTTCTCAGGCAGTTTATGGCAGCCCAATTTAGTTAAAGACCAACCACTGCATACTCCCTGTGGTAGCCTCAGGATTCTCAGAGCTTTACTACTATTCTCTTGAAAACCATTAAAGAGATGTAGTAGTGTCAATAACATGTCTTATCTGCAGAAAAAAACCCAAAAACGTACTTTCTTCAACTATGAGAAACTTTAGAGTCAGACAAAGCTTGACATTCGGAAAGATGACTCTGAAAAAGGGCCCTTAATCCCACTGTTAAGAGACTTTCAGGATGTCACTGCAGGAAAGCGAACCTAGGAACAAGAGGTTTCAGTATCAATAAACGGGCTGAGAGAGCGAGGAGCACCGGGAGCGTTCGTCACCACGGCATGACCTCCTCTGGCAGTTACGTATTTTTTCATAATCCCTAAGTCCCCAGCAGCTGCCCACAGAAAAAACCACAGCAATTCTCGATACGGCAGACAGCCCCTTCCCTGCTACTACCGCGCACAGCCCACGCCCACCCAGCTCACCCCGCTCGGGCGGGCGGTGCAAACACCACCCTGCCCGGCGCTGAGGCGCCCCGGCCAGGTCCCGGCGCTGAGGGGGCAAGGCCGCTCCCGGCGCTGAGGGGCCCCCGCCCGGTCCCGGCGCTGAGGGCGCACGGCCGCTCCCGGCGCTGAGGGGCCCCCGCCCGCTCCCGGCGCTGAGGGCGCACGGCCGCTCCCGGCGCTGAGGGGCCCCCGCCCGCTCCCGGCGCTGAGGGCGCACGGCCGCTCCCGGCGCTGAGGGGCCCCCGCCCGCTCCCGGCGCTGAGGGCGCACGGCCGCTCCCGGCGCTGAGGGGCCCCCGCCCGCTCCCGGCGCTGAGGGCGCACGGCCGCTCCCGGCGCTGAGGGGCCCCCGCCCGCTCCCGGCGCTGAGGGCGCACGGCCGCTCCCGGCGCTGAGGGGCCCCCGCCCGCTCCCGGCGCTGAGGGCGCACGGCCGCTCCCGGCGNCCGCGGCTCCTCGGGCCGGAGCCGCACAGCAGCCGCCAGCGCCGGGGCTGCCTGACGCGGGCCCTGCCGGCGCCCGGCTGGAGAGGGCGGCGGGCCCGGCGCTGCGGCCGCGCCCGAGCCCTCAGAGCCGGGCCGTGCCCAGCCCCCTCACAGCGCCCGCCGGGGATGGTCGCAGCCCCAGAGCAGAGCGAAGGGAGTTCAGCACCTGTCAGAAATTCGCACCATCGCCCTCTGCACATCCAGAGAGACGCTCAACAACTCATGCAAAACAAACAGTTTATCACCGCATCTGCTTTTTCTTGAGGAGGGCACAGTCACTGGGCCCAGAAAGCATTCTGTGCTATGTAATAATCTCCCTTCCGTGTACCCTCTGTACCATCTCGTGTTCTGTTTTACGGCACATTATGTGACTGCACTGTGTGATTCACTGGCTGAAAGCTGCCCTTTTATTATTCTGAATCCCAGGTGACTGCCCGTATTCCCTCTTTACCAAATGTGCTGCACTGAATTAGCAATCTGCAGGTTTATACTTGGCTGAATAAAAACACCTTACAAAGAACATAGCAATTGACAAAGACTCTGCTACCAAAGAGAAGTGTAGACAGTCTGAACATTTCAACTGTGTGGACTTAAAACTGTTCTTATGGACAGGAAATCTGAAATTACTTGCATTGTAAATCAGTGATATGCCCTGAAATTCAGCTATTATCAGTTCTAGTAACAGTGGTTTGTACAATACAAGCCACAGGAATTTGTGTAATAAAACAATTTTTGCTGGTTAACTTTGAAGTTCTAAGATCAAGGTTGTTTGAAAAGAGTTACATAATCAAATAGCGTAACTGTGGCATTCTGGACTTCAGTCCTTAGTCCTCGGTTTGCAGGCACATTTTGGGAAATCTAAGACATCTAGGAACGACACAAGTTTAGCACTAAACCAAGTCCCCTAAGGCCACCCTTCAGCTTATTATCTAAAATGACTGTTCCCCACATGCCCGGGCCCATTCACAGTTAAGAGAGCACCTCTACCCTTCTAACTGCCATTGGGGAAACCACTGAAATCATATAAAAATATTAAAGAGAAAGCTTTAGACCTCATTTTAAAGATACACATTTTGCCCAAGACAACTATGACACCTGATTTTCAGCTGCTTTTATATCATACAATTTTTCTCAAAGGGATGACAAGAAAAAAGAACCCAAACTCACCACCAAAACATTCTTCATTGAGCACCATTACAGTACTTTAAAATAATGAGTTTGAAAGCTTGGGAGTAAATTCTCTAAACTAAGACCAGCACACTTCCTTTAGAAAAGAAGAGAACACACTGGAAAACTTTTCCTCTAAGAAAATAGAAACATCAGTAGGAGAGAAAGTTAGCATAAAGGTGTTAAGCACATTTTTCTAGTGGTGAAATCCCTGTCTTTTCTATGGAGATATATGATTGTCTGTGTATGATTCACACTTGCCATTCAGACGTATTTCCTGTAAATTTAATTTTACTGCAGTAATACTGAAGATACTGGCTGTCACTGAGTAGAGCAATACACTGGCCATGTCAAGTCAGAGAGGTGATGCCTGTCTCAGTGGCATCACTGTAGAAGCTGTTACTGCCTTCAGCTTCTCAGCTGTTGAGCTGAATTAGGATACAAGCTGAAAAAAAATCCAACTGTGTATACAGTGTAACTAGTAACCTGGCTCTGGCATTTGAGAAAACTAACAGATCTAGTAGAGCAGACAAAACATTGTCCAGTACAGAACTTGAGAAAAAAATAGATTGCTTTTCATCGAAGAACTAGTTTTCTCAATTATCTAAGCATCTTTATAATACAAGCTTACCATCACACATTCAAAACACTGATTAATCTTCACACCTCTAGTACCTGTCAGCAAACCTTTTTACTCAAGTCTTCAGAAAGGTTATGAAAAGGACTGTGGAGCAGTCTGGGTAAGCTCATATTATAATGTAAAACTCTGTCAACACTCAAACGTGAACTTTTTATTCTGGGTAATAATGGATTATTCTAACAAGACTTTAGAAAAGAAAAATATCATTGCACAAGGTATTCTGGGGAGGGCAACAGAAACAAACATTTCATTAAAAAATAGGCACTGAGTGTTCTTTCTCAGTAGAGACAAGTATAATGGCAAGGGTGCATATAAACCAAAGCTCTAAAACTCAAAACATGGAAGGCCTAGTTTAAAAGCAAAAAACACCCCTCCCAACACTGCTCTATGAGAGCACTATAGGTACATTAGGGTTCCACAATATCCCTTCGTTATTCCTCTGTTTTCTTCAGTGACAGCAAGGATTATGACAAATGCCCTTCTACAGGCCAAAACTTTATATGGACAGTGGTTTTCAGACACATTATCTGTGGCATGTGTTTTCATGACATGTGCACTGCCACCAAAGGGCAGTGACACCCCAGCCCTGGGGACACTCCCTCAGTTACTTACAGGTTATTTACAGGTAGGACCTGCTCTCTGACTGCTGGCAAAGACAATTTGGTTCCTTTGGAAACACCATTAAAAGGCCAAAAGAATTTTAGATGTATCGTAAGAGGAACTGAATGCTAAATACAAGACTCCCAAGATATTAAAAAAAGAACCAAAACAACCAAAAAATCCAACCCAAAAAACCTGTATACACAGGATCTGAAGCATTAACATTGCAAAGAAAATCTGGTTTGCAAAACAGTCTTTTATTGTATCCGTGCCACACATACTAGTGAAAAATAACACTCCTAAAAAAAGGAAAAGAAAAAGAATGCTACCTTTCCACAACATTTCTTTTAAATAAAACTTCAAGTACTCTTACATTAGTACAAAAAAAATTCTGATCTATCTGCCCCAACAGGCCACCACAACACACAGTAGATAAAACACAGTGGTTACAAATGTCTTTTTCTGTTATTCTGTGGCAAGGCAAATGGAGGGAAATGTTTCTATGAAAAAATACTGTGTGCGTAGGAAATTGTCACAATTTTGTTCCACGTGGATACAAATGATTATACTTGAACTTGAGGCCGTGGTGGCTTGAAATTATATAACAAAATAGAAAAATGGTAAACTAATATCCCCTACACCCTGTTTTAAAGGCAGGCACTACCAAGATTAAGGAGACTCCACAGTGTTGGTAGAGGATAATTACTGTACAAGCCATAGAGCTATAATTACCTTAAGACTAAAATAAAATGCTACCATCCTCCTAAGGCATAAACAATAATGTCTGCAAACAATATGTACACATCATACATATTTAAAACAAGACTTAATATAAACAATAATGAACAGTATATACATGTCTCAATTTTTCTTCACTGCCTTGAAATACAATTTAACTACTCAAGTGATGCAGCAACATATATATATAAATGTACTTACTCTACAGTAAAGTTTAATTTTTAGTGCTTTCACAGCACATCAGTGTAAACAGTTTTACTTGGCTTTGTTTTATATTTTAAAACATTCCTTGTTGTATTTTCAACATTTAAAGCAATTTTCTAATTCTTCCTTTTCACAGAAAACGAAGATTCTGAATGCTGTATAATCATAAATAATTCATAAAATTAAATACATTCACTAAAAAATAAACTACAAAGTAAAAAAAATGAAAAATAGATATTTATTGAAAGGGAAAAGAGAACCATTTCCCCAAGTAGAGCTCTGGTGGTTGAATATTCAGTGCGTTTTGATAAATTGCTATTGCACTATAACACCCCTTTCTTTGAAATTCTTTGGGTGTGCTTCCCTGTTCTACCTAAATTAGTTTGTTGAAACACACAAACCAATAACCAAGGGGCCATGGTTGCTGTAGGAGTGAAGCCTTTAAAACTAGTATCACAACTCTGTGATATTTTAAAGGAAAAAACCCAGTCATTAGTTATGCATGTGCCTTGCACTTTCAGTAAATAAAGTTCACATTGCTGGTCTCATCAGTCCTCATTTGATGGGAAAGAAAAAAGAAAGAAAAAAGAAACAAAAAGATTGCTGATAGCTTCAGCTCACTTTGAAAATCTCTGTCCATTTTTTTTCAAAATACTTCCTCATGTTGTGGCCAGCCCTGCCTATGTCAGAATCGTCTTCATTGAAAGTTTCACAGTTGTCAAAAACAAGCCTGACATCAAGTGAAAATGCTTCAAGATTAGGGTACCTGGAAGAAGAAAAAGGTGAATGATTTTTGGAACATAGAGAATCAAAGGGGAAAAACAACTACATGAGAAAGAACTATCTTAACATCAGTGAATAGTAAATGAATGTTTAACATGTTAATTATATTTTTAAGTTCTAAATTAAATATTTGAAAATTAATTTGCATTTGTTATTTCCCTCAAAAGCTCTGTAAGGTAGGATTTCATGCCTGTACTGGGAAACAAACTTATTCAAAACTAACTCCCCTTTCCCTTCCATAGTTTTCTAGTTGAAAGGCTATGGTTGTGTTCCATTTATGCATCTATTCTTGGGCTCAGAGGAACAAATGGGCACAAAAAAAGGCCACCCAGATAATTGTGAACATCACCTTTGCTATTCTTTTTATTACCCCAAACATACACAGTCCAAAGAGTTTTCCAATATCCACAAAATTATTTTTAAAAAAAGAATAAAAATTACAAGTCTACTGACACCAATGAGCGTGTGTGAAACATTTAAATCTCATATTCATGGGAGAAAAAGCCTGAAGAGGTTTGAAAGCCCCTTGTGCTATCCCAGGAAACTGGCTCCATGTGGAGCTGACAGACACTGAAAGGAGTCAGTCTTTACAGATGACAAAATCTGCCTTGGTGCTGGGGAGTCATTAGAGCACAGGGATATAACAAGGAGGGAAAGCAAACAGAGGAATATACTGTCTTGCTCTTTTTTAAGAAGTTGTGCCATCTAATTCTAGGGCTATAGAATGATTAACCACCATTACTGGAATGATGCCACAACAGAGCTGCCAAGTCACCCCACAGCCACATCATCTACAGAGACTCCACTGGCTTAATACCCCCCCAGCTGGTTCTCTCTGACATGTAATAACATTAAGATGCCTCCATGAAAAAAAGATGAGGAAGAAGTTTTTCCTGTTGATTATTTTGGTGCAACTTGACCTGGCAGTTTTACTTTTTTCAGCCAGTTCCACAGGGTCTCCCACCTAACATGGTATTTCACTTGGATATGGCAAAGATAAAAGCATATTATTAAGAATTTTTATTTTAACTGTAAAAGCAATCACACGGGTGTCAGAGCAGGCAGATCAATAGAGTTTAGCTGATTTTTAAAAATGTACCATATTTCAGTATTTAAGTATTTTTAAAAGGTAAGGTGAAATTTACAGTAGGGTTACTTACTGTCCACTACTTAGCTTGTCTCTAATGGTTGAAAAGTCCATAGGTTTTTTAATAACTTTCTTATAACCAGGAACAAGTTTCAAGTTTACAGGAAGTAAGAAAGGCCAGGCATCTTCATGAGTTTCCAATTCTGAGAGTATCACGCTGAATAAAATAAGGTTTAAACCCAATATTTTTAAGCTGATAATACATTCAGAGGTTTTCCACTGTTCTATAAATGCATCAAGCACTTCCAAACTATTCACTTTATAAAAGGAAAGCACTTTATTCTGTGCCCTGTGCAAGGCTGAGAACAAGGTATATAAAGATAGACAACTGAGTAATTAAAATACCATTAAGTTCTCTCCAGGCAACCTATGAAATTCTAATGATCAACATTCCAAAAGAAAAACATGGCTCTACAACTTTGATCCTCAATGTAAACCATTAGCAAACCAGTAAAACAGGTGCTAATACTGACTTTACAAATCTGTGATAAGGGTAAACTGAATTGCTTTTGACTGACCAACAGTGGTATGACAGAAAATGATTCTTGTGTCCTCGTTCATAAAGCAAAGACCTTTGGATATAGTGGAAAATCATAGTGGATAATTGTCTTCGCTACACCAGAGAAAGGTGTCATTACCACTGCAACTGGGGTTTGTTCTTCCCATTCTTGGAAGAACCATTATGGTGTTATGTGTCTGTGTAATACATACATATATACACACACAAGCACACACACATATATATATATATATATATGAGACAAAGAATCGTGTTCTTGTTCCCCAGAACAGAAAAAAAGAATCAGGCACTACTTATTTCAACATAATTTACCCTATGTTTAGAATTTGACACTTTACCTGCAAACAGCCAGGTCCTTGGAGTCATCTCTCTTAGGTTTCTTAACAGCAGTGCAATTTTCTTGCTTTAACTGGCTTACAGAGACATTTTCATCCATTTTTCTTTTTTTAGGGTCTGTTTTTCCTTTTTTTAAGGAGGTGCTTGTAGTTGCAGAGTCTTCATCCTCTGTTTCTCCTGCTAATTTCCTGCTTCTCTTTTGTTCATTACTTTTTTTCCCTTTGATTTGAAGTTTTTTTATCTTTAGAGTTTGACCACTTGCCTACAACAGAGAGAACTGAAATAAGTAATAACCAAGAAATTAGAGAAACCTGTTACTGCTGACAGGCAGCAATGAAGATCAGAAACACAAGCACCAAAACAAATTAAATATTTAATATGAGAGATTATTCACTTTTTGCTGTTCTCTGAAGGCAAATAAGGCTGCAGAAATTCCTGTTAGTAGTGATTGTGGTTCTCAGCTTGTGATAAAACACAAGCCCTGTCATTCATATTGGTAAAACAGAATCTCCTAACAAACTGGGCTGACATCATTTTGGACAAACACATATCTATTCCTAAGACTGATAAAAACACACAAAAATTGAAAAATAAAAAAGTATCAAGTTTTTTTCTCCGATTTTTATTTTAAAACAGAATCTAAGACGTTGGTCTGCCAATGACAAAATTTGCAAGACAAATACTAAATAAACTCTAAAAGTCAAATAAACTATGCTATTGAATCAACATGAAAACTCCTACCTATTTATATAAAAAATCCCACCGTTTAGAATAAAAATGTAGCCTTTACTGCCACTAAAATCCAAGTTAAATAAAACTGTTAATCTCATCATTTAATGGTAGCCTCACATGAAACACAGACCATTATTTCAATTGACAAAAGCACCTGTAACTGTCCCATGTATAAACAGGTCACTAAGCCCAGGCCCGTTCCCCCTGCCAGGGAGTGTTACCTTTGCTATGCAGGCAGGGCAGAACCAGTCCCCGTCTGGGATGGTGCTGATCTTGGGTCTGTGGCAGTAGGTGTGACAGCCTTTATCACAGCCATCACACAGGAGCAGCAGTTCTTCATTATCTCCCTTTCGACAAATTTGGCAGTACTGTAATTCAAGAAAAAGAGTTTTAAGTCAATTTTGAACTTTGAAACACAGGAATTGGATCTAAAGTATCACTCTCCTCCAAATATAAAAATTCACTCTCAAAATTCCTTTCATTTTACCCCGATTAGAATCTACTAATGATCACATCTGAAAAAGAGTACCTGGACTATGTGAAGAACTAACCTAAAGGCTACATTTGGGAACACACTGGAAAAGTAATTCATTCTAAGATGGGTGTCCTATAGCACACAAAGGTATGAACACTTTTTAAAATTCATTATGTCAGTGAGAAGTAAAGGTATCTTATACCTATCAAAACCCCTTGTCCCACACACACAATCTCAGTATCTCTTCATTTATGCCCATACTGCATATGTAAGTTGCTAGTTATTAAAGATGATTTATATTTTACCAAGAGTATTTTCAAATAAGGACCTTATCCAAAGACTGCCATGAACAAATTCAGTAAGGCAAAACAAATGATCCCAGTGCTTCCTAAAATTCACACGAACTTAAAAATATCAACAGGATTGTCAATTTTCTTGCATACGTGGTGTGATCCTGCTACTCCCCTATACCCAGACATCTGTTTCGGGACTTGAAAGAACTCCAAATGTTTTCACCAAATACTTGTATTTACTGTGTAATTAAATGCAGAGAATATTTCAATCCAACTGAGAATGATACATTTTTTTCTGGATAATAAATTACAACATCTTGAAATGTTCAAATGGCTTTTCAAGTGCTCCTACCAAATTCATAAGCTTTTTGCTCTAAAGACACAGGTTTAAACCTACAGTTTTATAAACTCAAATATCCAGCCTTACATTAAGCCCTATATTACACTTTTTATTTAAACCATCCTTTAATTGTCCGAGTGTAATTAGAATCTGTAAAGGACTGGCATAAATTAAAATACTAGGAAAAAGACCACAAATGGAAGAATCACTTTTTCCACACACTGTACAGCATTGGCCATACTTGATCACATCAAAATCACTATTGCTATAGTCGTAGTTTTGTTTTCAGAACTTTGAGGTTCAGAGGACCATGCAAATTCTGACACATGCCCTCTGCATACTTTCCCTGTATATGCAGTTAACACAGATTGACATGCCAAGTGTACAAGGAAACAGGTATTTCAGCCTGTCTGCTCACACCTGCCCTATTTGTATGTTCAGTTGTGAGAACTGTGCGTGCAAAGAAGCCACACATTGGAAGCATCTCAACTTCTGAAAAATGAAGTCCTTAATTGTGGTATGTGATGTTAAACCTCCATAAACCTTGTGTCATGGATGAGATCAGAAACACTCCATTGGACAGAGTACCTTCCATGGAGCCAGAAATTACTCTCTTTTACCTAGATGTCATCATCAAAGAATAATTACCATCTTAAAGTAACCAGTTACACGGGCTTTTTCTATCTTAGGAAGTTTAGGATGCTGAATTTGGCAAGAAAAGGACAGTCTTTTCCATTAGGCTTATTCATCTATGCACGATGTTCAGTTTAACTGTGTGAGGTTTCACGTGAAGTAGTAACAAATGCATTATTCACCTTGGCAACTTAAAATGTCTGAAGTGGGAGAACAGGATATAGCAATAGCAGTTTAGATACTTACAACTTTCATGATAGATTTTTCCCATGCTATTGATTTCTGTAACTGCTGAATACACAGAGCTACCTGTGCAGCACTACGTGCTTCTGACAGTGCCCTTCTCCACACCTTCAGCCCTGGAGCAATATCTTCTTCAGTTCTGCATTGAGATACAGGGAAATTAAGTAGGTCACATCCTGTTTGCTTATTTGAAATGTGGAACAATCATTATCACATTGAAAGCCAAGCAATGACAAAACATACACAGCCAATAAGTATAAGGCTTAAGCAACTAAATTTCATGTAGTGCACAGACTGTGGCTACGTGCCTCAAAGCTTAGTCACAACCAGTTAAATGTAAGATAACTTTGCAAGATTATCAACAAACATAACAAAAAAATCTTTACAAAGCACCATGCAGAATAACATGATCCATATGGATCACAGACATACAAGAAAGTACATAGATAACAGGCAATAAGAAAATAGGCTCCAATTAGCAAAGAAGCACAATAATTTTTCAAGTTAATCTCAATAACCTACCCGTCACCATCACCACTAATGGATGGTGCAGGAGCAGGGACAGTAACTGTGCCCACATTATCCAGTTTGATCTGAATGGTGGTACTTAAGGGGCTCTTCAGATACCTTCTCTCTATGTTCCGCTCCAAGTCAGCCAGCCTGGTTACAGCTATATCTAGAGGGTTGTCACTCCTCCGCTCTACAGAGCTGGCACTGCCTTCTCCGCCTCCAGCACAATCCCCATCATGCTTCTTGTGCAATCTAGTAATTGACTTAGGGTCACGATATACCAAGTCGTCTCTCTCTGATGCAGGTTCAGGACACAGCCAACCCTATGTCAATAGAAAGGTTTGTGCATTTATTGGATGCCTCTAACCCAGTGTGTAAACAGAGGAACTGTTCTATGGAATCAAACTAAGTAACTGAAGCGCTGTTTCCAGTAGATCTTGGTTACTTGTAATCCATCTGTAGAGACAGTTTCCAAAATATGCAGAGAACTAAAATAATTAATCAAAAAATACAAGCATTACCAGACTTTCTGAAGGGACCTTTCCGCAACATTCTTATCCCCTTGTGAAATACCCATCAAAACAGGTCTATCTGTCCAGCAGTCTCACGAAACAATATATCAATGGGTTACACAGAAATAACATCCACCTCATGCCCATGTTAGATCCCAAACACTGCATCTGTACTATAACCAAACACATGCAACTTGATAACCTTACACCCACCTTGGAAAAACTCCAAATTCCAGAGAATTCTTAACTCTATCACACTCACAACCATCACGTGTTCTCCACGCCTCTACAATACTCAAGCAGAGTATTATGATGTGCTTGTAGGCTTTTCTGAAAGCATTAACAGCAATAGTCACACAAACTGGGCAGAACTGTGGCAAATCCCCTGAGAGTTAAGCAATCTATGTGCAATACAATCTTTGCTTTCATAGGAGGTTAACAAAATGTGCAGGGAACTGCGCTGCAGGAGAACACTCCAGGAACTGCCATTCTGAGCACCCTCAGTTGAAGACGGAATGGTAACAAAATGTTTCAAACACAAATTTCCATGATACTGCAACAATGTATTTGTTTTATTTGCAGGCAATTAGGATGGAGTAAGAAGGCACTTACCACCAGCAAAAGGACTGTTACCTGCTTTAAATTCTTACCGCTTATTTTAAAGAAACATTTTACTAAAAGTTGATTTTACCTTAACTTGTAAACTAGCGGATGCAACTCTCCTCTCTAGATCTTCCACCTGCTGAAGAATAGCAAGATCCGTCTCCATTGCTTGTTCTTCTACTGACCAGTTTTCCACCACATCTCGAGTTACCTGGTTATCTTCATTTTCATTGGTATCAATAATTGCAACTGTATTTGAGAATCACATTTTTATTATTTTAATTAGCATTATAACTTCTCTGGTAAATTCAAACTGATTTATCCATCACTCAAGTCAAATGCTGAAGAACTGTTACAGAAGTGTACTATCCTTAAAATACCTAGTACAGACAATAAATTCTGTACATTTTTAAACTTCCCATTTAAAGGCAAGATGGGAAGGAAAGGCTGAGCTCAAGTGTTACAAAGACGGAAAGAGCTTCAACACTTATGCCACTAGAGCAACTTATATGAACTGGCATTTCTCCAATCCAAGGCTGGTGAAAATGCAACTACAGACAAGGAGACCTTTACCTTTTTTCTCTAGCTGTTACTCTAATTCTGTTCTAAACACATCTCAAAAAGCTCTCTGCAGCTGTCAGATGCCCCAACACCATGTGTAAGAAATATCAACTACATACCATCCTTGTTTTTGATGCAGGCCAGAGTGATATAATCCATGTGTTTCTGTATTTGCTTCTGTAAGGCCTTTTCTCTTATTCCCCTGAGATGCAGCACTTTAAGCAAAGATTTTAGGTCCTCCGGATCAGTAATCCTCCACCACCCATACTGCATTTCTAAATCAAGACAAGCAGGCATTTTTTTATGGGATCACACACAATCAGAAAATCAATAGGAAAATTATTACAAAGAAAATAAATCGTAACAACATAGTGGCACTACAGAAATTATCCTTCACACAGTTCCATATTATTGTTATATTGTACTTACCTTCTGGTATAGGCTTTGGGTTAGGATAATCTACTGGCTTGGCCACTTCAGCTGTTGTAGAAGGGGCAGAAGCTATTTTTTCAGTTTGTAGTGGTGATTCACTTTTACTTGCAGAAACACTAGATGCCAAAAACGAGTTACCATTCACTTCTGATAATCCCAACCCTGATCCAAGAGCAGGTAAAGGAGACGGAAATGGGACATTTGAAGTAAGAACTCCCGTAGGCCATCCGCAAAACTGAAGTCCCATTATAGGTAGTCCAGTCTTCATCTGCTACAGAGCACAACTACTATTACTGTCAAGAAACCTGAATTAGGATTAGGATGCTACTTGTCAAACAATAATCAAAACATAAAGGAGGCCTTTATTCAGTACTTTGATTAGTTTCAGCAAAACTAATATAACACTGGCGTGTGAACACTTCTTATTATGACCCTGTTAATGCTAAAAAATAACAACTTTTAAAGGTAGGGTGTGGTGTGTCACACTTCTGAAAAGTAGTTTTTATTTACTTGTTTTTCATTTAGCACTAGTGGCCAACAACCTAAAAGCCACATCAAATCACTGAAATACATGTACAAAATATTACACATTGATTAACCTGATTTTACGCATCTTAATCTAGTATTCTACAACTTCTGTAGTTAATTAACATTTAGAAACAGAAAAAAAAAAAGAAGAAATGAGGATATAATAACTGCATGTCTGTGAAACAATTTGTCTAAACAGAAATCCTGCCCGAATAAGCACTGAAAATTCAAACTATTTAAAAAATTATTTACCTGTAGTGGTGACAATGCAAAGGGACTTAATCCCATGGGACTCTGTGCAGAGGTGGAGCCCAGGAGAGGCGATGGTACAGGTGACGGGGACTTGGATGGTGGCTGTGACTGAGGGGTGGGTGGGGCTGCAGTAGCTGCTGTGTCTATGTTTGTCACCGAGGTGTCATCGCAGGGCACCCGCGGTAACAGGCTGAACCACTGCCTACGCTTCTCAGTCAGAGTCTTCAGCAACTGATCGTTTGGACCTAGTGCAGAACTGTAAAACTTCGCTGTCCCACTTGCATTAGGACTGAAAAGATTATTAGAGTCAGACTTCTCCAGGGAGCTCTGTGACAGAGTGGGCTGCAGACTGCAGAGAGAGGGTTTGGAGTTGCTTGGGTAAGATAAGGTGCAGCCATTTGCTCCATTGCCATTAGGCTTTGGGGACATAATGTCAGATTCAGGTGGCATTTTTGCTACTTCTAAGAGTTTGCTTAATTTCGAAAATGACCCAGGCTTTTGTAAAAACAAATTAGTGCTGTCCTTTTCTTTCAGATCTTCCTTTTGGTCACGAGTTGTAGCTAAACAACGTAATTTTTCTTCTGTTTCAAATTCTTCCTCCTTGATATGCATACTTTCTTCCTTTTTCAACTTCTCTTTTTCTTTAGCAACTTCTTCTAGACCTAAAAATTGTACAAGAAACAATTAAATATAATAGCTAACTACTTAACATAGTTTCAGTCATCAGTTAAATAAAAAATAACTTCACTTTGGGATCCAGCCTGTGTTGAGCCAAATGTCTTGTTGTTGTTGCTGTTGTTAATGAAATCATTTCTCACTCTACAGAAGGAAACAAGTTTTCAGGCATACGTATTTAAACACTACTAGACACCTGGAAGAAAAATAACCCCAATTTAGCTAATGTACTACAGGATTCACCCATCAGAAGCAGTTTGCCAGGGCCAAGTCTTTGAAAGGGACACATTTTTGCCAGCTTCCTTTGTGCATAACTCCCTATGCTTTCTTGAAAAGCTCCTCTGTTGATATCAAGAGGGTACAGCCTCTACAGACTTAAGTTTATTTTTTGAAATAATTTAATTCACACACCAACTATGAAATACAGAACCAAAACTCCTGTTGTGAAATCAAGTATTCCCCAAATACTGAAACACAACATTAAATATTTTACCTCTTTCAATAAAAATCATAAACAACTTTGTGAAATAATCTCAACATTCTGGAAAGTTTACCACCCTTTCAAGAGCCACCCAACATGACAACTGGAACTCTCCACATAGCTAGCAGACAGTGTAACATCTAAGCAATTTAAAAAACAACAAGCAGAAGCTGATTGCAAAACCAGGTTTTTCAAACATAGGAGCTGCAAAAGATCTGAAGATCTACCTTTTATAAAAAAAAAACAAACAACCATATTTCTGTCTTCTTTGCTCTCCTACTCTTTCTTAACCAATTCTTTTCTACTCTTATACTGACTGCAAACTTAGACAAAAAGTCTTTGAAAGTCAAAAATGTGATGGAAAACTGGCAGCAAAAATCCAACATTCCAACTTCTTAATTTATGTTCATCAGATCACAAATAAACAAAGGTCCTGCTTATGGTTCATGGCCAGCACATCCAGAAATGTTTACTTGCTCCTTCTGAAAAATCCTGATTTCTACAAAGATAGTTCACTGAAAAAAGAATATCTCCTTCAATTAAAACCTAAAAATGTGTCCACAGTTATAGCCTGTATCAAGATATAAACCACTTGAGTAGCAGCATAAGGACCAAAATGGCTAAAGAAAAGGGATGGAGAATTATTAAAGTGCTGAATGATCTGTCCACTTATGTCTCTTATTTTCAATGTTTAGGTAAAGGAATTGGAACTGGATAAACTGTAGAATTTACTGAAACAGGGCAAACTAAGAGCTGAGGGGAAGAGGGAGTAATTGAGAACTTATGAACACCTCTGTTTGGCTATCCAGGGAGATTAAAATTTCATTAAGACAATATAAAAAAACCAGGAGTTTTCCCAAAAGCTCTTGACTAAAACCTTTGTGTGGGTTTCTCTGTGTGTGGGTTTTTCCTATTTTAAGGCAGATATGTGTACGTCAATTATTTTTTTTGTATACAATTTCCAAAGCATTTAGGGATTCATCTAATCAAAATATAATGAAATATAGCAAACCAAAGGAATTCAAGTGGCACCGTTTTCCTCCTGTATGCAGCTACTCATGTGCAAAGCAGTTCCTAACAGACAGCATAAATTAATGCAGAGCAGGAGACATGGAAAAACTAGTTTTTATGCTACTCATTTTAGAAAGGTAACTTGAAGATCAAGATCAGATTTAGGAAAATTCTGTTGCTTATTTCTGTGTCCAAAACAGGGCCTGAATTTCGTACCATGCTGTACTGTTGCAGTTAATTAAGCAACTCTCTAGAATGATGCAATTCTCATGAGATCATGGAATTTTGGTGTGCATCAGATTTTAATTTGGTTATTTTTTGAGGCGAAAAATATGAGAGATTTTGCTTCATCTATATGAAAATTAGAAAGGATTTTTCTGTGACCAAAATAAAGGCTTATGTTGAAAAATTCTAATAACAACAACAACAAAAAGTCAGATTAATACATATTTTCTGCATCTATCCAATTTAAACTGTGTGAAAAATTCAATCACAACTAATATACAACTGTCACAACCCAAAATTACATTTTAGTTCTAGCAAAATAATCCCAGTATTTGCTGGTTCAAGAAGCATGGACTGGTAAAATACAGAAGTTAAATCATGCGGTTGATAAGAATACACAGTACTTCACTGCATGAAAATAGTTTTCATATTTTTGCAGACACCTGTTACATCTTCAAGCACAGAAGCGTCTGTGTATGTGCAGAAAATCTAACAACTGAAGATGAAAACCATTTTCTGCATTCTACAGCCATCCTAATTTTCACACTGAAAACTTCCAAAATAAGCATCCTCATTTTGAAAGGTATTAACTGATCTTTCATAACCAGAAAGAGATATCAGAGAGAACCACATGAGTAAAGAGGTCTATTGACCTCAGCCTGTTGAACATCTGGTTGAGGGTGAAGACCTTGCTGCACAAAAGCAGCGCCACTGAGATGAGCAGCACGTACTGGCCTGGTGTGCCTTTGTGGGCCATGACTCCTTTATGGCTCTTACCTTCACCACTTTCCATGCCTTCCACAAAAATCCCCCCACACTGGGGCAGAATCCAGTACCGGCGCCTGTAACGATCCTGACCAAACATCATCGAACGCAAACAGTGCGAAGCTTCGAATAACTTCTTTCTGTACTGGCTTTGTTGCTGTTTTAAAAACAAGAAAAGCATTATGATTTAATAGCGGGAGGTGGAGGGCACCTCATTATAACAGAAAACATCTCCTGGCTGCCAGACTGAACAGAAGCTCAAGGGTCAGACAAGGAGACTCTCTCAGAGATTTGGGGTGGGGAGGTGTCTGTGTTACCTGATGCTCTACTCGCAGCTGCTGCATTGATGACTTTACTTACAGAGCTTCCTTCAAAAAAATCAATTAAATCACTTCCTGGTTCAGTCTAAGTTTATCAGTCATCCTCTAAAAACACATGATAGATCCTGTCTTTTTAACCCCGACTCTCAAAAGATTTCATTGCACAAGAACAGCTGGGATCCTATCAATTATACAGTATCAGCAAATGGTGAACAGAGCCCTCAAGACACCTGATAGTGCAGCCCCTGATGGGAAACTAATAAGGTATTTTAACTGCTCATAAATGAATGACGACACATGGTACAGAAATAAATTCTGTCCTCAAACATAACACAGTTCTCTGAGGAGGGCCAAAAGGACCTTCATTTTGTTTATTCAAGTCTTACTCTGCTAAACTGGCACTGCTGGAAGTCAAGTGAAATTCTGGGCTGCTAATTTACAGCAATTTGGAACATGAGAGAAACCAAAACACGAAGTCTTAAATGACAAATTTTCTAACACAAAGAATGAAAACATGTGGCATGAGTACCCCTATTTCCACATTGTATTGTTCACATTTACACTTCTCTTCCTATTCCATTGCTGCTTCTTTCAAAATGTGAAGCCCAGACAGTTCCATCTTGGCTTGGAGCTGCAGAAACCAGCCATGGAAAGGAGGGCATGAGAACCACAATCCACTGTATAATAGAAGCACTGCTTCTCATACACAAGATTTGTCATTGCTTGCTAAGATCAACAGACAGATCAAATTGGTCTGGATAAAAATTACATTACATTTTATTATCAGAAATGAAAACATATTATCAACTGTTATTATTAAACTGCCTTTTGAGTGACATCCTCTTACTGCCACCAGACTAAACTTACAATCCTGGTGTCATGAACAGTAGCATCATTCATATTTTCACAAAACAGAAGCTGATCCTCATTTCAATTTATATTAAGTTGGAGCATTGAAAATGATGGTTAACATTCTGACTCATGACATCCAGGGATCAAATTTGTATGACCTCTCACCTTTGTCAGTTTTTCAATCTGCTTCTCTAGTTCTTCAACACTTGCTGTCTGGTCCCCATCATCCTATAATCACCAAATACACTGTCACGCCAAATCTATTCCACGATAAAATCATACTACCATGTCTTATTCATTATTATAGTAAAATGATGTAACAGAAGGTGAGAGAGAAATACTAAGGAAAAAATAAAGTTCAAATTGTGTGCTTGTTCAGTATATTTGACTAGGAACAATGTAACTGAAAAAAAAAGATACACCTTTAATCTTTTCAGACCAACCCAGATGCATACAAAGGAGAAGGCTCATGGACAAATGTTTGCTGAATGTATTATTTTACTGGAAGAAATAATTCAGCTCATGCATGAACACTTAACACTACAGAATTTAATCTTAGTCTCTATGAAGCTTTCTGAACATTCAAATTCATTTAAATAATGGCATCTCTTAAAATCTTATTAAGCAGTCTTTGGACAGTCCACATTTGCATTTTACTTCAATGACTGCAAGAAATTGTAGAGCCACTTTAAATTACAACTCTGCTATAAAAGTTACAGCACCAACCCTGCTGATTTTTGAAGAGGAATGCACCCATGATTAAATCTAAGGTTGCCTTCTCCTTGACAATTTAAAAATGGGAGTCTTTTCCATAAAACGAGTTTTAATTTAATTTAAGAAAGTCTTTGGAGATGACAGTAAGTTTACAAAAGAAAGCAACCAGAATCATCCAAGCCCTCAGATACAGGTCTTGTGTTTCTTGGCTCTGCAAAAGTGTACCAGAACGAAGCGTCCTGAAATACCACACAGAGTACGAATGAAATGGAACTCCTGCTAGATCAGAAAATTAATTTCTCTACCAAGTTACAGGAATTTTGCCTATGACATGCCCAGTGCCCTGAAAGAGGAGATTGTACATGACGGAAAAGGACTAAGGGATGGATTTGGGATTAGAAATCTAAATATTACTTATTTTTAATTCTGAATTATTTGTAAGAACTTTGTGCTGTTCCTCGAAGGTAGTCTCTTAAATTCATACACATTCTAGTACTTTAAATAAAGTCAAAATAACAGCACAAAGGGCTGCTCCTACCCTAGAAATTAGTTGGCTTTCTAATAAAGGGTGTTTGCAAATATCCGAGTTCACATATGCTGGACACATGCATTGTTCAAGTGGTCTTAAAAATTCACTTTGAACCTTGCACAAAGGGATCATTTTCTGGCAAACAGTGCAACACCCTGTGCACTAAAATGTAGTTTGCCTGTGCATTTTTATTAAAAATCAGCTCAACAAGTTAACAATGTTTCAGTGATCCTTCCTGCTTTGTATCTGACATTGACCAGCAAAATTTATCATCCTGCAATCAAATACAGCCAGACAGTGACTATCCCAGATTTGTGGGGAAAAAAAAAAAAAGAAAAAACCACAAAACAAAACACAGAAAGGCCACAGTCAAGCTTTTTAATAATGTTAAGTGTAACTTTACACTTTTATTTATTAGTTAATAATAGAAACTAATAAAAATTTAAAAACATTGGAGGTAGGTTATTCTTCCCTCATTTTTATGGCAACATTTTGGGGAAGCACTGCCATATTACACAGAAACAGAAGGAAAACAAGTTTTACCTCATCCTCACAAACATCTGCCTTCTTTCCTTTTTTATCATCTTTATCCTCTTCATCCTCATCCTCCTCATCTGCCTGGTCCTCACTGTCCTCCTCGTCGTCGTCGTCGTCATCGCTGTCACCCTTCCGGCGGCGCTTGCGGCCGGGCTGGGGGGGCTCCAGGCAATGAGGCTCCTCGCCCCCCTCGCCGCCCCCCGCCGCCTCTCGCTTACCCGTCTTCTTGGCATGGATGATCCTAAGCCTGGGAACACATGGGAAGGAGGGGAAACTATGGACTACATCTGTAGCACAAGCATACGTCTCTTCCTTTGTGACAGAGAAAATCACTCATTTTAGACTTAAATTAGAGCTTCTGTTCTAATATGACATTTTGTTCTCTCAATATTTACTGTCACTAGGCAATAAGAAAAATTGAGGTTAGAAAACCCCTTAACACTCTTCATTCTGTTCTGAGTAGACCTTTTTTTCTCCCAGGTGATTTTTACTGAATAACTTTTTGGAAGAAATGAAACACAGGTGGGATATTGAGAAGTCAGGAAAGACTATTAGAAGAAAGAACCATTTAAACTACCTTATCTTTTATTTAATGCATTTAAGGATATGATGACAAAATACTGTGCCTGAGGAAGGAGGGAAAGGCAAAAAATCCTCAGTTGGAAGTGTGAAATTATTTGCATTGAAACAGCAAGGTTAGTTGTTTTGGTTTGGGTTTTTTTCCTTCCCCCTCAAGATTTTTATGGATTCTTAATATTGCTTGACTCTAGCCCTTTGGCTGACCTTTCCAGGATATACACTTTTTTTTTCCAGAAATCTTAGCTCCCTCAACTACCAGCAGATTACTCAAACTGTCATTTTTCCTTTTATGAAAGAAAAGGGAAACTTACATACCAGTAATTATGGTTGTAGTAGACCTTCTTCTTCTACAAAACCCCTATAAGACAAGATTCCACACAGCAAAAATTACAGTTCCACCTTTCAGGGAGCTAGCAGGCAAACATGCTGAACCACAGGAGGTGTAAATAGCCAGGCCAAACCAGTCACTTATAATGCAGACCAGAAACGTAACTGACTTAGAAGAGATTCATAAACATATAGAAAAGACAAAGATTTTGTAAGAGATGACTGGAAGAAGGTAGGATGGGAAAAGTAGGATGGTAACGACAAACACAATTACCAGGATGTAATTTTTCCTTGTCGTACTCCTCTCTCTTCCCATCCTACAGAACAATATTCCATACAGCAAGTGACTACAGGTGTGATGAGTGCAGTCCAAGCACTGGCTCCGGGGCACTCCAACAAAGGGATCAGCCCTCGAAAATGCTTCTGGACAGAGCCAGTACCCAACAGCACAGCCTGGGACAAAGGTGCCATGGTTTGACTGGGAGCAGCACTTCTGAAAAAAAGACTGTTAGGCAAGAAATCTTCAAGGGGATGTGAAAACTGCTGGGCTTTGTTTTTTTGATGTGGTTTTGTTGTGAGTTTGGGTTTGGTTTTTATGCAGTGGTAAATCCACTGGAGAATTTAGCAAATTTTATACTTTTATTTTTCCAAAACAAATGGATGTTTACCTATTTCAGCAATTTAAAATACCTTTTGACAAAAAAAAAAATTCTCAAGCCTCTCAGTGAATTTTGAACCAAAGGACATTTTCAAGTGTGGTCTAAAAAGCCTTAGTCTCACTGAGCATCAATACTAGTCACACTACTGAATTAAGTTTTTTAGAAAATAAATTTCCTTTTTACAAGGATAACTTCAATCCTCTTCATGTGGACTGGAAATACCAGCCTATACACAGGAATTAACTATCACAGTTGCTAGTCAATAACTGGATTGACAGCTGCATGACTGATTTCAGAGACAGTTTAGACTAAGATAATCTTGAAGACAATTCAGTAATAAAGCTGGCAAGTGGAAGGTCAATGACCAGCAAACACTTCTTTCATACACCTAAAAGAAATGAGAAGAAGCAAAAAAAGGCTACTTTTGCTGAAAGCAAAAATAGAGATGTAATGCTGTAACACTAACAGAAGCTTTGCACGACGCTGCAAATTATCAAGGATGGAAATGAACGAAAGATGCTCTTACAGCTCTAAGAAGGCAGCAGTCTGTATCCAGAGTAGCACAGAGGCAGAAACATGACAGCACTACTTAAAAAAATGTTTAGGTCTTTCACAAGGCAGCATAATTTTCCTGTCACTACCTACACATATGGCTCACTGAGAGAAGAAAATCTTCACTCAGGAAACTCTTCTGTCTTTCTCACTTTCAGATATGGACCAAAACTACATCTGCAGCTGCTGAGAGAATCATAAAATCTACTGGCCTATAAAAAGAGTGGGTGGCCCACCACAGAACCAGATATGTGACTTAAGACTGCTCTAATCTAATCTATATGTTTACTAGATCATAGAATAAAAATTCATCTTCTGACTTAATTTTCATGCCTGAAGATCATAATTTTTGCACATAAGTACTAGGTAGTCCCAGGGCAAAGAAATTCTTAACATCATACTTCTAATACACTTCACCTTGGGTCTCAAAAAACGAAAAGTTTCACAAATCAGCATTAGCACCTCCTACCCAAACTCAGGTTATAGTTTCTCCCTTTTGTGACTGCTTTTCATATACCACCATCATTTAAAGTTGAGATGGCTTCATTCAACAGAACTTAGAGTATGCCGTAACACTGGTGTGTTGAAAAGAACACTGTTGCAGTGAAAAATTTGATTTGCAGTATTTCAAGTCTTGTAAAAACAACCAGATATCACCTAACTCTTTAAGTGGCTATATTTAATTTTTTTCCATTTTATATTGATCAAGCTACAAAAGAGATGCCAAAGAGAAGACATGTAATGGAAAGGGAGATACTGAGACTGATTATCTAGTTAAAAAAAAATCACCGAATCATATCCGGTGAGACAATCTTCTGACTATAGCTATCGTACAGAAAGCACAAAGAAAGATACATCGATTTTGTGAGGCAGGTGCCTTTGCAAAAATCGTGATTAGTATCAAGATTCACATCTAAATGTGATAGACAAGGAATTAAATGCAATCTGTCATTGATCATCAGCTAAGCAGAAACAGTCCAGGCAGCTCAGAATTCAATTTCCAACCATCTGTATTATACTTATCAAGATACTTGGGGGAAGGACGAGAAGAGGGGGGAGGGTGGAAAGGGGGAGGGAAAAAAAGCACCCCTTAAAATAAAATAGAATGATACCTTTTTCCAGCCTGGGATTTTAATGCTGCGTTTTGTATCTTACAAGCACAGGCTTCCATATTTTAGTTTTGTCCCCCTTCCCAGTTGAGAAGCTTATCATTAAAAGTGAGAACGTAAGCACAAAAATAAAAAAATAAAAAAATCACTAAGTGAAAATGCATGATGCAGGTAGAATCTTTTCACATCCCACTTGGATACACTTCTAGCCAGCCTGGACAGAGTGGTATGAAGATTCACCACAGCAAACACTGGCAAGCCAGGCTGAGATCAAATAAACCCATTCCTCAGCACCCATTATCCCACGCTAAACTGTTTGGGACTGGGATGCTTAAAACTTAGACTGAGATGTGAATGGATGAGGAAGGTAACATGTAAGAATGAAGTCCGGAAGCAGAAAAAAAGATCAAAAAGAAGACTGAAATGTACAGATTTCTCTTCAGAGAAACCCCAGAACAGTTGTAAGAGTTTATGAAAAACACCAACTGACATAATAAAGAAGAGAACATTGTTTAAAATTGATCAAAGGCGGCTCTTCTAAAAAGTTTCTTAAGAGTTCATCAGAAAAACAGTGGAAAATCCAAAAATTTGAATCAAGGATGAGAGAGATGAATCAGGCCCAGTAAATTCACAGCAGAAGAGCAACATTTCTGACCTCTCCCACAATACTTACGCTCGAAAATAGGGTCAGCACTATTGGAACCCGAAATCCATACAGAAGGGGAGGAAACAAGAAATGGAAAAATGATTGTTGCAAAGAAGAGGGGCTTGGAACTTCAGGGTATTATGCTCACTATTTGAAATGGAAGAAATGAGAGATTACAAGGAAAAGGGAAAATCCTACATCTACAAGTACTTACAGTTTGATGGAGGGAGAGAAATACTAAGCAGGCCCTAAGAAGACAAGGACAGGGGAAGGTCCCATTCCACTAATGGTAAGTTGGCTACATCCGAACTTCAAAACCACTTTTTAAACTATATCCCATAGAGGGGATACAGATGAAGACAGGAAAAGGTATTTGAATTATCCTAAAAGATAAAATATATTAACCCTGTGCAAACTGGGATCTGCACTATTAGCAGAGAATTTATTTTTATTGGTCTATTTTTTATCTCTACCTCCCTCTCGTCCTTCTTCTTTACTTCTTTCCTTCTTCCTTCTGAGATACATTAAAGGGAAAAAAGGGAGACACAAAATTAGAAACAGAAGTACCTACAGCAAGGACTAAGAAAGGGTTTGCTGTTCCTAGCAAGAGGTAAAGATGACAAAGAAAAAAAAAAAAAAAAAGCAGAGTCTGGCTATGCATTTTTACCCCCTGTGATTCATTAACTGTATGCCATCCAGCTTCCTGGGAGTTGGAGCCGTGTGCTTGCTGTATGGAATTTTGTCTTGTAGGATGGGAGAACAGTGAATATGAAACTGACAACCCTTCAAAAGTCCTAATTTTACCTTAAATAAAAATATATAAAATATCTCAAAGTTTGCATTCTACGTCTAATCCCTAGCTATAGGGAGCAACACAACATTGACAGATGGGAAACACTAAGAAAACATAAATTAACAAAATTAAATTAGCAATTGTAGGAAAATCGTGTCATCTTAAAACGCCTTTCAGAATGAACACTGGGAATTATGGTAGGTTGAAATAAACTTTGAAACTGTCAAGAGTAATTTTACAGTTCCTTTAATATTCCAATTAAAAACTTCTTACGTTCGTCCAGAGAATTCAAAATGGACTTGACTTCGCTCCAATTATTAAGGACACTTTCCCTCTGAATCTCATGCATCCTTAGTAGACTGTAAAAGACCAGTGCTGCACCATTCTGAATCTACATCCATCTTAATTAAGCAGTTTGATTGCTAATTTCCTGGTAAACCTGTAACTGCATGAGCTAACTTTGTCCTTAGAAGCAATTCCATACATAGCAGCATATTTGAACAAAGGCAAAAAAGCAGTATATGGTAATATTTAAGAAAACAAAACTTACTTCCGAAGTTTGCCTTCAACCATCCATTTATCTCTCCTTAAGTTTGACATATAATCAATATTTTTATCAATTTCACTGTCAAAGACAAAATAATCCATTAACTGTGAATTTACATGGGTTTTTTTCTCACAGACATTTATGTATACATACTTTGCCTCGAAGAAACTGTTAAAATTCAAAAGAAACTGTTTTAAAGCTAGGAAATTTCAATACCAGGAACGCTGATGCAGTTGTACCTATGTCAGTCTTTAGCTACAGTATCGCTTCAGCTTCTTTCCATAAGAAGCACTTCCACGTCTGTGGAAGAACAGGCATTCCAGAGACTGGCATTTCCTAACTTTTTATTGCACATTCTTGGGTTTTGACAAGTTGTTGAACATAGGAAGGTTTAAAATTATGAAATGCAGTACACACTTTTTTTTGGATTGCTGCATCAAGCTTGTCACCTCACCTTATGACCCCAGTTAGTATTTGGACAAGAGACATCTTGAAAACCAAATGGAAAAAAAGAGTACTGCAGAAGACCTGAACAACTCTTCTGAACTATTCGTAGACTACCTAGTCCATTGTTTTGTTATCAACCTCATCTTTTACTCCAAAAATTGCTGGAGACATTTTGGTGCAATCTTTGAAGATGAAATTACAGACCAAACATGGTAATGTTCTCTTCTTCTGTCATATCAGAAGTACATAAAGGTAATCAAGCAGTAGCTCAACCAATTTCAGTTTTCATTATAAGAACGTCAATAACCCTCCTGTAACAGAACACACCATATTCACAGTATTTCTGAACCACGGCATTTTTATAATTTTATTTTTACACACCTGTTTAGGAAAAACCTTACCTTACTACACTTTTGCTGCATGCTAACTCATTGACCAGAAAAGCAAGTACTGATGCTTTCTGAGCTGGAGTATGTGCCTGGAAAGCTTTTGTCTTCAAGCTCTCTGTCAGCTCCGTTTGCCCACAGTGAGCCTCCATGAATATCTGCAGAATCTCAGACACATTGTCTCGATTGATACCAACACTCAGTAAGTGTTCCCCAAGAATAGTTTTAGCCTATGAAGAGTAAAGACATTTCAAATAATTGCATTTTCAACTATTATTTTCGTTTGGAGGCTATATTATTGTTTATAGAAGAGAGGGGAGGGTTCATTTGCATTTTTACATAAGGACTTTTAAACATGATTATTCTTTAATACTACTCAAATGTAAATCTTAAATAGAGTAACAAATTAAAATGTATTAACCTCTAAGTTTTTAAGAGCAGATATAATATTAATAGTGATTAAATGGATGAAATTAAAAAATACAAGGTCTGATTAGAAATTGATGAATACTCTTTTGTACATTGATGTTATGTAGAGTTCTGGAGTGGAAGAGAGCTGCACTGGCTTGAAAAAGAAGGCCAGTAAGAAAGAGAATCATGAATGAATTTGAGTTTTGATGAAATGATCTAGACAGCAGACTTTATAGAAAGAAATGGCAAGATTCACTGAGAATATAGAACATGAGGGTAAGAATGAAAAGGGGTGGGGAGGAGGGGAGTTAATACACATAGCCTCAGATGTGACAGTGCCCTACAAAAGGTCCAAATAAAAATGTCTGTCTGCATGTAGAGAAAGTTCCCAGAAATGCCCTTTCCATTGGGGAAAATGGGAATGCTGACAGGGCATAGAGTCTTGGAGTAATATCAGAACTGTGACACCAAAGAAAAGATATAGGAAAGTGAATGGAAAATCAAATCACAGAGGTGTCACAGAGCCACTAGGAAGAATATATTCGTATATATAGGGTGTTTACTATGGATTTTTTTCCTTCTTTTTTCTTTTTTTTTTTTTTACCTTGTATCCTGTACCAAGTCCTGGGTCACACACAGCTGCAGAGACAAGCTTCACAAGCAAATCCTGTACTTCTCCCATGCTGTCCCCTATGTTGAGCAAACCCTCCTGAAGGATGCTCAAGGAGGGGACATCCACACTCACATCAAAGCCAAGAACTTTCCCAAAGTTTCGCAGGAACTGCACTACCATGAGACAATTCGAGAATGTGCTTCCATCGAGGATGAGGCCGGGGATGCGAGGCAGCTCTGGGAAAGGCTGCAAAGCAGAGAAAAACAGTTCAAGGTTCAGCAGTATACTTCAAAAGAAACCATTTTTGATACCAGCTAAGGAAATGGGCTGATACTTATGACCTCCAGCATGACAATGCTGGAAGATAAAGGCTACAGGGCACCTGCACTCCCCATACTGCAACACATTTAGCTTTTCACAGTACAGGAGGCAAGAGATTAAGATATACCTCCTTTTTGGTCAGCAGATGCTATCAGGATCTATGCTGAGCCAAATTACTCTAAAAGGTAGTGTAGAAATATTTAAGGGACAAAGGGAAGGGATTACTCTGAAACAGAGAGGGTTTGAACTTGAGCTTTGTCAAGTCCTCAAGGACAAGAACTAAGAACACAGAAGACTGGAAGAGTAATTTTTTTTTTTGAGCAACAGCTTGTAAGAGTTGTCTGGATGACTATCTAGTGCCTGTGTATTGAGACATGATGCATATTCCTGATGGAAAAATAACTCATAGGCAAGAATGTTCTAGCACGCAAGTGCTTTTTGGGAAGCTGGCCACTTTTAAGCTAAAAGCTTTTAATTAACTAAACATGTGCCTCTGAAGCATTCTAATATCTTGTATTTGTATATATTTCAAATAGTTCTCTGATTATCTGGACCAAAACTTGAATGCTTTGGGTGTGGCTGCAAGAAAAACGTTACTTTCATGATGATAAAATACACAAACAAGAGGCAAGAAAATAAGTTTATGTTGCTGTGATTACCTTCTGGTCTGCTAAGCACATATCTTCATTAGGCTTCTTTAGCTCCTTTGCCATTTCTAATTCCAATCTTCGCTGTTCCAGTTTACGTTCTTTATTTAATCTTTTTTCATCACGTTTCTCTTGCTTTAACCGCTCTTTTTCCTTAAGCAGAATGAAAAGGGCAGAAAATAAACCCCACATATTAAACTCACAAAGGAACAATCTACCAATTTGAAAAGTACTACTTATGTAACCTTAGTAATTACCACAGCAATTAAAGAACTTGCATTAAAACAAAGGGAGGAGGGAAACTACAGAAAGAGAACAAAATCACTCAATTTGTTAAACAATCTAAGATTCGCTTTTTTCTCTCCTGACAACACAGACACGGGTTTTCAGTATGACTATACTGAAAAACTCTTTGGAATACCATTTCAGAAGATGACTGAGTGAAAAGATGGCCAAGAACTGCCATGCGAGGCATCTGATTTTAAAGGCCCCGCTTACACACCACTATCATCAATCTACATTTGCTACAGCAGAGACCAATCAAGAAACCTCTCTAAACAACACATGGCTAAAAAATTCCCATAATACATAAGCTGGATATGAATAGCTTACAAAACACAACCAATCTTTTCAAACACAGATGGATTCTTGGCTTGAATTACCATGCACTTCACATGCAATCTAAAACTTAACAGCCATTTATGTCTTACCTGTACAAGAACAAGAGGATTATCAAGTGAGACGTATCTGTTACTTGTCTCTCCCAACACTCTCTCCAGTGATGTCACACTCAATACCGCACTCCCTCTGCCTCTCCAACCCACCAAGACTGACTCTGAACTTGGAGCTCCAATGGCCTTTCCCATCCCTGGCTCCTGGGCTTCTGCAGCTACATACCCAGCACCACTGCACTGTCCTGATGACACAATTCCATACACACCTCTGTGCAACCAATATTGAGTGCAGAACATATGGAATCTGCCAACTATCAATGCTCTCTTTGGAGCACAGAACCATGTATGTACCCACAAATACACATACGCGCATGTCAGTCACGACTTAAAAACCTGATACAGTACAGTGGTGAAGACACTGTATGTGCTTTCCACCTGGGGACACAGAAGGGCTAAAGAACCAAGCCAAGCTGCATCCCATTACTCAGAATCACTCCTCACTATTCTGTCAGTTTAGGAGGTCACTCTGATCTCTTCCATTTACCACCACCACCACCTTCTGCACAGATCAGAGTGTGGGCGACACTAAATCAGGGCTCAGCTGCATTTGTATATCGTTATTAACCACTGACTTTGCTGTGGAGTTCTGGCAGGCCCCATGAGTTCTTATTCTTTCTTTTGATTCTATACTGAGTATTACTAGACCACTGGTGACTCCTGTGGATAAGCACTATGACTGCACAGAGATCATGACCTCTACTACTACAGTCTTTGGTGGATTTTATGCAAGATCAAGTTTTGTGTTGGACACAAAGAACATGTTTGGACCAGTAAATTAAAACTGGCAGAAAAAAAAAGCAACTGCTTCCTGCTCTGCAACTGTGGAAGCATCCTCTGGTACTGCCAACACAGAACTCATATCTGTGATGAGTTCATAAGGGAAACCTTGTGTAGAAAGTCACAACACACTAAAGCAGCACACAAAATCCAAAACTGTTTTAAAATGGAAAATACTCCCTGACTTACTTTTTTAATAGTTTATTGCCTTTTCTTAATGTATGTCAACATCTCAAAGCCAATTAGCATTTCCTACAACTTGTTTTTGCCAATTAGGAACAAAGTCAGAAGAAAACAAGAGATATATATATGGATATTTCTATGGCAACACAGTAACTTGCAGTTATGATAAAAAATGCAAACATTAACCACACTAAGCTTCATAAATCTATTTAATGTTTACTTTTACTGGCTGCTATAAACACTATTCCATTTCTATTACAGTAAGAACACAGTTACAGCACTGGATCAGACTAAACAACCATTTAGCCTGGCATCCTGATTTCCAACAGTGGGATGGGTGCTTAGGGTATTATCTTACCCTATTCCCTTGCACTGAAGTATTATTCAATTTTTCTCTGTTTTAGTCAGTCATTTTTATTTAAATTTATGAATACATCCAAGAGAAAAGTTTTAACAATTTCTTTGACAACTAGCTGCTAAAATTATGGTTATTTTACTTCAATATCTTAGTTATCTTTATTTATAAAAGTCTCAGGATACAGAGATAAAGAAAAGTCTCAGGATAGAGAAAAATATATAAAAACAAATAAAAAAAAAGTTTGCAATTAAGATTTTGTTGTATTTTATTTATGTTTCCTCTCAAAAACATCCAGAACTCGCAAAACTGGGCATTCTGTGCCAGTGTTCAACCACCACCCTCCAAGTAAAACAGTTTTTGGTAAGTTTGAACAGAATTTCCTGTATTTCAATTTGTGCCTATTACTTCTTGTCCTATGATGTCATGTATGCAAATGAAACTATATCTACATGTACATCAAAGATACTGCTGTTCTACAGATCACTAGAGAATGAAACCATGAAAACCTCAAACTTTCAGAGGTTAATACTCACTTCTGCTTTTTTACGGGCTTCCATGGCTTTCATAAGCATCATATGTTGTCTTCTCCGTTCTCGTTCCTATTGAAGCAGGTAACATTAGAACAAAACTAATCCACATTTTCAAATCAGTAAAAAAGCTGAGTAACAAATTTAGCATTAATAGACAAGTCACAGTAAATGCTAAATAAAGGACAAGAATGGCCAAGTCTGCATGTTTTAGTTCAGGTTTAGAAAGCAAATACAAGAACAATCAAAAGCAAAAAGGTAAAGCAATGAACATGGAGACAGTGTAAAAAAGAAGCATACAGATTTACTTATGGTCAGTTGTGATGCTCCTTCATAAGCTGGCAGAACAAAAAGCATAATGGTTGGCTGGAACAGGTCAGTTACCTTACATCTGCTATGACGGAACTTGCAATTTACTTCTTCAAGAGCCAATTCAGCTGAAATTTTATACTGATCTTTTTCAAACATTGCAAATACTAACATTTTTGTAACCAAGCAACAAATTAACATTCTCAGCTCTAGATCAGTTTTAATCAAGCCAGTGGCAGTGCACATATGTACACAACACTTGGTTTACTGATGCCTGTCCCTCAATAAATTATGGCAGCAACTTCAAATGCATTAAGGAGCACTCTTCTAGGGCATTAAGTGTGGGGATTTTGTCTTAAAAGCGGTAGAGTAAATCCTGGCCCCAGTAATGGCTATGGGAATTTTATCATCTAATTTGGTGAGGCCAGGATTACATTCTAATGTTTCACTGTATACTTGTAACAGTATGAATTTACCACTGGCTGAAAGTTAATTTGTTCAGTATCTTACAAACTCATGGAAGACACCATCCTGGTTTCTAAAACAGGTTAATTCACATTGTATTTAAAATACCTAGATTCATTCCTAGTGAATGGGACAAGGCTTGAAAAAAATTATAGAAGCGACTACCTATTAATTTTGCATTAATCCCTGATTTTATATAGTAGTCAAATTTCTACTACGACATCAGTAACATAGATCTCAGGTTAAAAACCTCATTTAGTTATTGCCATGTTCAATTTATACACATGTTCAACACATGTCCTTTTTTTTTCCTGAACAGACAAGACAAGCAGATGTATGCAATGCACTGTGCTGTAAAGCCATGCAGCAATATGTAATATGACAGCAGCCAGTGCTACATTTTATGCATTGCTATGACAACCATATCACAACCAAATCACAATGCGGTGTTAGATGTACAAAAATAAACATACCCATACCATATCTAGTCTATGCCTCTCCAACTCCTGGTAGAAAGAGTTGGCACAACATTATGAAACAGAAATCACAAAGTCATAAAACCACTTTATAATCCCCCAAAAGACCCCAATAACAAAGGAAAGCAACAAATCATAAGGCGAAAGAAAATTTGTGCAGGAATCAAACCCAGAAGTTTACAAAGAGCATATTTTGAAGATTCCACCCCCTCCCATACAGCTTAAAGTAGTAGTTCACAATCGGCATTCTGTCTGGTCAACTGAACGTATACCAACCTGATGCTTCAGAAGAACAGCCTGCTGCCTTCGCATCTCCTTCTCCTTAAACAAAAGAAAAAAAGCATACTGAAAATATCTACCAAAATTTACTATAAAAATTGCAGTTTTGCCACAGTAAAACAGCACATCTGAGTTAAATCCTAACTTCCCTGTCCCCCATGAACTGAGCACAGTCTACACAACAGTAAGTCAGGCGAGCTGGGAGTTCTATGTGAGAACACACCAAGAACAAAAAAGCAGTCAGGCAAGTACATATATACACTGTCTTTTCCAGTATTTGTAAGAGTTCTGCAGTCTTGTATGCATATAGCCCAGAAAAGACTAGGCTTGCTGAGAAACAACCAAGTTTTTTGACAGTGTACTTAAAAAATATTGTGAATAATGTTACTGAATGGACATTTTCCTGTGCAAACCAGGTGTTGTGTAAGCAAAACTCAAGGTTAAGTTTTTGGGACACAAAAAAAGTACTGTCTCTATATAATCACATGTGCATATGTCGCACATATACAAACTCCTCTGTACATGCTTCATGTGTTTATATAACTACATGTACATGTTATTGTATGCTGTCTCTGTGTGCAGTTCCCTAAGCCATGAATACTCTTCCAAATTTACTGCTTTTCATACATCAACACACATTATGCACAATGTCCTGGGTTCCTGTAGCTGAATTTTTTTTTTTGGTAGTGGGGGGGGCTGGAAAGGGGGTTTCTGCTAGAAGCTGCTAGAAGCTTCCCCTGTCCCATAGGAGCCAATGACACTTTGCCCCAGGAGGGACATCCGGCTCCTGGCCAGGACCGAACCAATTAGAGATCACAGGAACGTCTCTGTGATAACATATTTAAGAATTGGAGGTTGTTGCGCAGAAGAAATTCCAGAGAGCAAGAACATGGGATAACAAGGCAGACATCAAGGTCGCTGCAGAAGCGACCGGGTGGAGGAGGCACCTCATGGAGCAGGGGGAGGACTCAGAGCTAAACCCCTGCAGCCCATGGAGGAGC
>VWZG01009906.1:90264-115609 GCA_013396735.1 Grallaria varia | reverse complement strand
TTTTTTTTTCTCACTATTTAGTTTAGCATTTATCCTATTAGTAATAAATTTAGGTATTATCTCACTTTGAGTTCGTTTTTTGCCCATGAGGGTGGTGGGTGGATGACCCCTCTCCCTTCTGCCTAGTTGCAGAAAGGGATTTAATGAGTTCATGGAATCTGGCCAGGGTCAACCCATTACACACAATAATACAGATCTTGTTTTCAGAGCTCCTCCAAACTAACCTTTATTCGTTTTTCCGCCTCCAATAATTTGGCATTTGCTGCTTCTTCCTTCTTTTTCTTTTTGGCCTGTGCATGCAAAACAGGTCACAAAACAGCACCATCACAACTTGAGAACAATCTGACTAAAAATAAAGTTATCTGCCTTTAGAAGTTAAAAACATCATCACTTATGGTGCACATTGCAACAGATCTCTTCCCCAAAGCAGCCTTCATAATCAATCAATTCACAATTTAGTTACTTCTGAAAAATTAAGCCAGAATTTCAAGTCACACTCAAAATTGCTTCACCTGACTATTATAAGAAAGCAAGTACACAAAACCAATTTTTTCATCAATGGAAACTTGAAAACTAGCAATCTATCTTTGCTAGTACACTAGCAAACCCATACAGTGTATCAGTATATTCTATCATATATATATATATATAGTATTTTAAATCCACTGCACTTCATACAGAGCAGAGCATTATACTGTTTTAACATCCTACTACTGCAAACTTGTTCTCTAACAATGGAACAGCTCCTCTGTTAACTTTAGCACATACAAGACTTCATTTAGAATAGTCGTGAGCCTAAGTGAATGTTTCCAAGATTTGGGTCACATTTAATGTAGATTCTTAAAGAAAAATATTTTAAGACACATGTTTGAACCGGCCTTTGGAAATCCAGGTTGTTAGAGCTGTTATATTTAGTTACATTGCTAACTACGCGTGTGACTATTAAAATACCACATTCTTTAAAATGGCAACACAAAAATTATATTTGAGTCATTATTTTTACCTCTAAAATTTGCTGAGCTCGAAGTTCTTTCTCCATTCTGATTTGCTGGATTCGCTTGATTTTTTCCTACAAGAGCAAGAAAGTTATTTCTTTAAAAAAAAATAAAAATACTGAGAACATATCTTTGTTTTTACATTTGAAAATTGACAAAGTTTATACATACATGCTTTTTGTTATGAAGTCTCACACCCACTGTAGTCAGTTGCTCCCATATAACAAGGTAAGTTTAGAATTTTTATTAGCATTAGATGATGTCTGGTATAACCCTGAAGGAACCTACACTTACGTTACGCACAGCTGCGCATGTTTAAGTCACCCTAGTTTTTTATTTTAATTTTTTAGAGGACCAGATTAATGATAATGTAAACAAGCCAGCAGCATTCAAATTCTAGCTGACAGTGGGGAAGCAATTCAGAAATGAACGAAGTGTGAGCTATGCCTTCAAAAAAATCATGTATTTCATGGTGTCTTCCTGACCAAGAAATAAGATGTTCTGTCAAACCACTATTTTCCGCCTCAGGTCCTGGAGCCTTTCAGTCTATCACAGTCCCACGGGCAGCACAGGGAACCTGAGCTCTGAGAAACCCAAAGTACGTGGTCTGCCAGCAACATTCCCCCCATGCAACCGGGGAAATGTGCTCAGGTAGGTACACTTCAGTTTCTCCAGAGTTTTAAAGCATTCAGGTAATTGAGGATAAGTCTGGACGCCTTACTATGTAGTTTGGGGGATAGAGATGTAAACATGATGTAACAGAAGTAGTAACTGGAATAGCAACCACGGGCAGTACAACAAATTTCAGCATGTTTCATGTGGTGAGAAGAAAATGATCAAGCTATGTATGTGCTCCACAGACGGATGCTGTGCAACCATATTCTAATTTGTTCTTTTTTGGGAATTAGTTCCTAAAATCTGAACAAAGTCCTACTATGTTGATTGAGAAATGCAATCACTGCTAACACTGGGATTATTTCATATTCCCTGTGCTGGGTTTGTCTGTTGAATTAGCTCATATTAAAAATCTGTTGGTCCATTATTTGAGACTTTTTTATCTGAAAAGAAACTGTCTGAATGACACAGTGACTGGAAAGAGACCATTGTGAAGAGAAGTGTTGCAGTACATCCAGTTGAACTTGCTGTAAAGTTTTAATAGCAAAACCCAGATCATGGAAAAGCCCTGCAGGCTGGGAGGCTCAGATTGGAAGCCTGAAATGGAGCTCAGTGTCCTTCTCTGGAACAGCAGATCATCTCCCAGTAGTGAGGGCAAAGCCCATCCATACGGAATACACTGTTTAACTGACAGTTGGTGAGACTCTTGAACACAGACTACTTATCTTCTGAAGAACACATAGTCATACACATACTTTATCAAAAAATAACAAACCAAAGCCAAGCCCCTGAGAAAAGATAAAGGAGCAATCACAGAGGAGAAAGACATACAAGATTTCCTGATGAATAAAGATCCAATATGTGAGGTCTTAAAATTTTCAGGCAAACCTTACCAGCTCCTTAAATTATTGAGAAGTCCAGCATAAGACTACATTACCCAGCAAATTACTTTTATTTGCACCATGTGAAGCTCACAGCATGGACCTTAAGGTCTCTTATCCCCCATTACATTTTAAAACGGTACAGAAGTTGAGAGAATGTACTACAACCTCTCAGTTCCACAAAGGCTAGAGTTAACACAGAACAAACTTTTCACAAAGAATGCATTAAACACCTCTCCTTTGTCTCTGTCCCTATTTGTTTCTACACTGCCTTCTGCCATTAATATATTTGAAAAATCCCTTTGTCCCCCCAGTTTTGGCAGTTTCAACTCCAACTGAGCTTTGGCTGAACAAATTTTCTCCCTACACTGGTGAGCAGCATCTCTGTGTTCTTCCCATGTCACTTACAGCAAACTAATACTAGTCTTTATTTCTAAGTTTGGGATGCTGAGATCATATACAGACACTGAGGTGATGGAGCACATCCAGAAAAGAAACAGAAATGGAGCTGGGGGAGGGTCTGGAGCACCAGGAATGGCTGAGGGAGCTGGAGGGGGGCTCATTCTGGAGAAAAAGAAACTCAAGGGAGACCTTCTTGCTCTCCACAACAACCTGTCAGGAGGGAGGAGTCCAGGGTGGGGGGAAGGAGGAGGGTGTGGGGCTCTGCTCCCAGGGAACAAGGGACAGGACAAGAAGAAACAGCCTCAAATTGCATGAGCAGAGGTTTAATTATCAGGTAAAATTTCTTCAAGGAAAGGGCTGCCCAGCCTTACCAGAGGCTGACCAGGGCAGTGGTGGAATCCCAACCCTAATGGGGATTTAACAGCCATGTGGGAACATGGGTTAATTGTGGATGTAGTGGAGTTTAGAATTTTAAGTAACATACACTGTATGCTCTTTAACACTAGATTTAAAATATAAGCTTTGTAATCAGCATATTTAGTAACTTACCAAGTATTTGAAACACACCTCATTCAATAACTCAAAATTTCAAGGGCTCATTTAGGCATCATATAAAGTTTACCTGCTGCTTCATTATCTTTATCTGCTCCTTTTGCTTTCGCTTTTCTTCAGCTGCCATAATAGCTAACAAACAAAACCAAACAAATTAGTATCAGCAGAACATGACAAGAAGCAGGTAACTTTTCATTAATGCCTTTCAAAATAATCCGCTAACATGCATAAACTTTCACAAGTAGTACTGACCTTGCTGTTTTTTCGCTTCTTTGGCAGCTCGTGCTTGTTCCTGCTTCTGAAGTTTCCTCAATAACTTTATTTGTGCTGCTTGCCTGGCTATTTCTGTTACAAAAAGAAAATATTAAGTTCATATTAAGTTCAGTGCTGTCCAACAATAAAGATATAGTCCATGCTCCAGACATTTGCATGTTGTAAAGACAGAGCAAAGAGTGGATTTCTTTTGCACACTGATTTTTACAAAATTTCACTATCAACTACTTTTAGTGGCATCTCATGTATCAGTAACTACATCAACATTAAAAAAAGAGTGTAAACATAGATACTTTCTAGATAAAATAACCACAGATACTTTCAAGATAAAATAAACATAGATACTTTCTAGATAAAATAACCACAGATACTTTCAAGATAAAATAAACATAGATACTTTCTAGATAAAATAACCACAGATACTTTCAAGATAAAATAAACATAGATACTTTCTAGATAAAATAATATTTTTGACCAAAAAAACTGTCTATTAAGTGACAGAATCGGGCCAGTAATGCTGCACTATTTTAAAACAATTTCCTTCTCTCTTTTTAAAGCAGAAAACATTTGCTTCAAAAATACTAAATCAATTTTATTCAGAAAGCATGGAATTACTGTTTTCCTTGGAAATCTCCTCATGTAATCATCTAATTCTTTTTTAACAATGCAATGAGAGCACATTCATCTGGGTCACACCTCTCTTTACTGTGCCTACCTAAAGCCAGCCACTCTTACGCTAATTAGTAACCTTCTGAGCCTACCCTAAGTGATAGTATTGCTGAAATTTGAATTAACTGCTTACGGACACACTGACATAAGCCAGCTGCAGCAAGGGTTTTCTGGAAGTTGAATTCAGCTTGCTTTTCAAAAGACGGAGGTCCAGGACCTCTCTGATAGCATTCCCCAAAATACTGTCAACTTCTTGTGCAATGACTAAGACCCAAGCAAACAGAGAAAATCCATGTATAGGTCAGATGATGCTGTAGATAGTAATGGTAGTGTAAATAGGTAGATGACAACAGGGAAACCTTCAAGCTTCCACAGGGAAACCACACAGAAGAAGCAGTTACACCTTAACTGAAACAGAACCTGTAGCTGGAAACCAGAATTTATGTCATAGACATGAACTTTAACAATGAACTATGGAAAGATCATCAGACATAGAAGACCAGTTAGTACAAATTGGCACAATCCATGAGCAGGATGTGCTTAATGTTCACCATGCACCTGAAAACGACCAATAGGAAATGCTGCAAAAAAGAGGGATGGCAAACCAGTCCACCTGTACTTGCCTTCAATTGGTATGCACTTTATTGAGCAAAAATTAAGGGTTGCTAAAACAAGACAAGAATCTAGAAAAAAAAATTAAATAATCAGGGAAACTAGAATTCTTAGTATCATAAATGATAACTCCAATGTACTAGACATCTCATGCTACAGTATGAGGATAATGGTTTGGGTTGGAAGGGACCTTAAAACTCATTTCTTCCTTTAAAATTTACACACATTTATTAATCTTGAAAAAGACTTCAATAAAAGCATACATCAAATTTCCAAAATCAAATGCTATAAAATCATATCCTAGTGAAACACATCACTCTTCTTTCAGAAAAACACTAACTCTCCATATACTGATACCCCGTTTGTGAAAACAGTAATACATTTCTTACCTTGAGCCTGGAGCTTTCTCAAAAGCTTTGCGTCTGCGTTCTCCAGGAATTCTGCGTTGCCAACGTTTGGTGGTCGGCCCTTGCGGCGCCTCGTCCGTGACTCCTCCCTGGAGTGCTGTCTGTCTGGGTTTGGTGGTCGTCCTCTACGCCCTTCCATTGCTCTGATCCGGGGAATGACCTCCTCTTCCTTCAGAAGACACCACTGTACACCCTTTTAATTGACATATTTCATAGAGAGGTATTACAAACGCAGACTTTAAAAAAAGAGAAATAAATCTGAAATACTTGAGAACAGGAAGAGCAAGAGATTTTTCCCCGCCCCAATAAATTTTAAGTATAAAATATGTAAGCTGTGATGTACTATTTGGGTAGGACAACGCTCTGATGATGCACAGAAGCTATATATTGGGGGGTTTTCACTCAGAACTTTGTAAACTGTACCACTATAAAAGATTTTGAATACTACTCAATAACATACAAAGTTATTACCTAGTAGGTAGGCCGTTATTGTGTTATTTTTAATTATTTCTGATCAAATCAAATTGCTCAACCCTTTTAAGAGGCAAAATGGATTCTTAATTTTTAAACTCAAAAACAACTACTCTGCTTTCACTGCTCAACATGAATGAAAAAACGTGTCAAGCTGAGTTACTGTCTTCCAACTGTTTACAGAAATTCTGACATATATAACAAGCAAATGCAGTAATGTATTTTCAAACGCTGCTTTCAAGTGTTGTAGATCTCAACAACTGAGTTGAAAAAAACCAGATGCATTTCAATCTAAAAGTTTTAGTACAATTTTCTCCCCTCATCCACTGCAAAACAATTTCTGTGCCAACTTGAAGCAACAAAATGTTTGTAACTTTTAGGCATCCATGTTTCTGATCTAAAAGTTCAGATACAGGTACTTTCTCTAACTAAACAAAGTATGCAGCAACACATTCAATCCTTTCCCTCACTCTTACAACCAGGGAATTTTGTGGAATCACAAAAGAAGCCATTGAAATACTTTGTTAATAAAATACACAAGTTAATCCTCACATAAAAATGATCACTGAGAAGTAATCATTAACTGATTACTGAAAAGTAGTTTATTTGCCCTACTGAGCAAAACAGCACAGTCTAGCTGAACCTGTTTCATTGAACATGAATATTTCAAAATTGTAACATTTTTTAGCATTTTCCCAAGTTTTTGAGAAATGCAGGGAAAAAATGTAAGCTAAGTATCCTTTGGGACTTCTCCATAACTTGCCTTAAAAAGATTTGTAAAATATTTTGAGAATGCCTGCTAAAGCAAGGAGGAAAGCTGGTAACTTACAAAACTCATTAAATATCAGTTCAGAAAAAATACATTTGGAATGTCTAAGTTTTCACATTTATATGTACATAAACACTAACATCAAATCTGCTGTACCATAACATAAATGATTTTTGCTTATTCTGGCCATTTGTCTTTCAATTATTTCTGTTCATTCTTCACAATAACAAAGGTTTAACATAAATTCAGTAAAAGCAATGGCAATTTGCTAATGAAAGATACCTTTTTTGAAGTCTGAATACTCCCAGTTAAGACCATCCGAAGAGTACATGCCATACTTGGTTTGCAGACATTCCAAAAGGGTTTGTTATTAATTATGTTCTGAAATTGCTCAGAACCATGACCGGATCATTTATGTGTACATCATCATGCATCACCACTAAGGACTTTTCAATCCAAAATATTTACCTCTACCACTTAACCAGTACTATCTTGTAAGAGTATGACTCAGGTGTGACTTTCCTTTCCCTGCCGAGTACTTGAATTACAATCTATCACAGATTGAGTTTATTGCGGTAGCTTCCATACTGTACTTATCACCTACACCAACTTCGAAAATCCTACCCATGAAACACAGGTGCCAGCGGAGGGGAGGCAAACCAGGAATCAAAGGAAAGGAGGAGCAGCCATAGTTCAAGAAGTACCTTAGAACCTGCAATGGAGATTGCTCTTGCTCTGTATTTGTATTTTCTGCGGTTAATGACACTAACGATAATAAATATGCAGAAAGGAAGGAAAGAGGTCTACAAGACCATCAGTGTATTATGTGTATTAAATTTTCCTAATGCCACTTAGAAGAGAAACAGGGCCATCAAATGAACGTAGTAGAAGGTTCAATAAGTAAACAGAGCACGCATTCCAGGGAATGGGGAGAAGACTGTTTAATGTCCTGTCAAAGGATATTGTGCATGCACAACTTTCCACAAACTTAAGAGAGGACAAGACAAAAATAGTCCAGAACAAAGCCATTAAAGGTTAAGCAAGAGGTGACTGACCATCTCTATTTTGCGCTCTTTTAACATCCTTTAAAATCTAACCCAAAATACATTTCTATTGAAAGAATGTACAAGCTAATATTCTGTGGAATTTCAATATTCCAAAACAAAAAATACAGGGGTTGTGCCCAAACATAGAGGAGTAACAGGCTTCCATAAAATCTAAGCTTTGCTACTCAAACTTTGAAGAAAATGTGAATAACACTGTGAAATGTTGTATTCTGTTACAGAAACTAATCAAAATAAGAACCTAATTCAATTTCTCACCTTCAAGCAGCTACCATGTACTGCAACACTGTGCTGCAATCAGGACATTTGCCAAAAAGACACCAGACAAGTACCCGTGGAAGCAGAATCAAGCTCAAATCCTGCTAACCAACTAATGAACAAGACCATAAGCACTTTACATGAAGCAAAAATCCATATTAATTTCAGATTAGATCTGCAAGGAAAAGGTAAAAACAAAACTTTCTGAAACAAATCGCAGAACTCAGAATAGGACAAACACTCCTATCCGTATTACTTAAACACAGGTCCTCTCCATCACCCCAAATCACATTCACACTCATCTTCCTAAATCACAGCAGCTGAAAGCTTTCTGGTCCTGTCTATGAATTTCCACATTTGCCACCCCCACTTTGCCAAACTTCAAATATTCTTCTAACCTTATTCTTTCATGGCCCACTTGTGCCAGATATGCTTCTCTGTTAAAGCATGCAATAACTGTTTTGAATAACCCTCAATATCCAGTTGCTTGTGTACCACAAGTACCAAACACAGGCACTATCAGAAACAGGTGATCTATGTACTTTTGGCTTGCTACAGGTAATTCTTCAGTTTAGCCTTAAGATCATTTTCTTCACACCTTGTTCCAACTTAAAGCTGTCTGAAACTTACCCCATCCCTCTGGGGTCATGTCTCAAAAGGACACAGAATTATAGAACAAAGCAAAGAAAGAATAAACACAAAAGACTGTACAGAATAACCAAAACTACCACAAAAGCAGAAACAAAAGGTCTAGAATTACCTCCACAAATCCATGAAGATATGACTATTGTGTATTATTTTGAAGCTGGACAATTCAAAAGAGTTCAGTAAAAAGGGTGCGAGTTCTTTTCATGAAGTATCAGTACCACATACTGTCTTACTGAGTGTGTATTATCAGCCTCAGTGTAGCTCCACTGTTTACATTATAAAATTCTCATTCATACATAAAACGTAAACACATTCTAGCCCAGCTGACACAGCTGCCCTCAGCCTCTTTTTCTAAAAAGAAAGCACTCCTTTTGTTCACCGAAGTCTCGGTAGAACGTATCACAAACTCCATCAGTAGAAACTACAGCATATGTGCAGCAACTTAACATTCAAATTGCCAGCCTTGCCAGTAGAAATCTGCCCCTCCCACTGCCTTCATTCTCAAGTTTTATAGATCACACAGAAGACTGTAAATCAACTCATGAACTAAAGGGAGAAGAAAGAGATAACCAGAGAAGGGGACAAGACTAACAAAGTAATATGGGCAACAGACACAAAAAAGGTAACAGGGTAAAAAGAGAGCAGATACCCTGACATTACAGTATGCTCACAGTACAAGGAATTATTGCAGTCAAGCCATTCAGCTACATAATGAAGTTCGCAACTACAGGAACTTGCACCTGTTGTTTTCTGAAGGCCAAACATGAAGCAAATTTAGCAATGTTTTAACCTGTAAGCCAGGAATCATGATGCACCAATGAGAAGCAGCTGCTTACTGAGAACTCCGTTTTTCATGCTTTCAAATTAATACCATGCAAACATTACGTATTTCTACATGGTATCACAGGGACATAAGGCTTAACCAGAGCCTGAATTCAAGACTGCTGAGAGCTAGTAACATGTTCAGAATATTTATCTTTCAAAGAAGCAAATATATTCGCTGACAAAAGTCCAAAAACCTTGGTGCACATCCTGAAAAAATGGCAACATGGCCAAAATACAGTAACACAGCATGGCACAAACACAGTAACATAACTTCCCTAAAACTCTAGTTTTACTTATCCATATGTGGTTAATCAGTCTAACAGTTCTGCCACTGTAAAGCATAACTGAGATAGCTCTGCATTCCTTTCCATAAGAGTCTCAGGACGCTCACAGGATTCTTGATACTGGACACACTAGCATATAAACACACATTTTACACATATATACAAACACACGTACACATATTATGCACATAAACACATGAGAAGAGTGGGATTTAATGCATACACGTAAATTACTATGGATATGAGATTATCTACAATAAAGGAAGAAATAAAGACTTAAATCAGGAATATCTGAACACTAAGACAAAATAGATAGCTCAGAGTTTCCATCCGAGCCCAAACCAGGCTCAGAGCTGATCATTAAAGTGTGTGAACTCCTGCCCCCTCCAAACAGAAGCACTGAAGGGAACAGGTTTCAACACTGCCTGGGATCCAGCTCTCAGCATCTCAATCTCACTACTGATACGAAACACACACAATTTTTTGAAAAAATTAGCTAAAAACACAAAATGCTTCAGATTGTAGCAAAAATTACTTCACCTAAACTTAAGTTAATGCTCCTTGGATCAAAGACTTTACTTTTTAAAAAGTGGATACCTGCGGTCCATCTCTGGCTTCATAGAAGTCACCCACTCCTATTTTTGCACTGAAGCTGAAATTGTCCCTTGAGATATCCATTATTCCATTTCTGCTGAGATACTGAAAAAATCACATATTTTTCCACTTCAGCTTATAAATAATGACAACCCAGCTTTGATGTACAGCTAACTTTGTGAGTGTAATGTTTTGCATATTCTGTCAAAGGGATACGCATTTAAAAGAGTTCAAATCAGTAACAGACCAACAAACATTATGCTTTATATCACAGGAAATAAGTATCTTTATTGGAGAAAAAAATTGCATTTTTTAATTGCAGGCATGCTTAGTAGCATTAGAACACTGAAGCTAAAAAAATGAATGTACCTTTACTACTTCAGGATACTGTCTCAGCTTCTTTCCACAAGGTGCAAAATATGCTACTTCTCCTTGAAGACGACCACCAAAGTTTCTTATTCGGGTTTCTCTTTGCCAGCTGCAATATGAAATAGTTGCACACAACAATACACTTTTTGAAAAACAAGTAATTCGTGTCAACTTAAGAATTTTACCAAAAAATGAAAGAGGAAAATGTGATTAGAGTATCACAAATCAGACAAAACCAGAAAATGTTATTAGGCAGATTGTCCAAACTGACTACAAATACGGATTTATTTGTATCAAGCCACTTACATATTACTGGATTTTAAATGGCTTAGAACTATACTTCAGGGAGCTATTTGGAGTCTATACTGGCTCAGATCTAACCATAAGGGTTAATTTCCAGTGGCAAAATTGCTAAGAGACAGATCATGCCTGCAAAATATCAAATTTAACACACAAAAATTAACACACATACCCTTTCCTTATTATTGAGCCTCAAAATTTTTTAAACTGTCATTTCTTTACCAACTGACATCTGAGGGTGTCATCTCCCTTTAAAGCAAGGCAAGTATATACATAACGTACCCATATTCAAGAGGAACACGCAGCTCCCGCTCATCTGCTACTCTTCGTCTTTTTGAAATACCTGAAACAGAATTTCTGATTAACACCTAACAGAACTTACAAGATGAAAACATTCCTCAAATGAACTTTCTATGTTTGTATCCCCAAAACCAAAGACAAATATTTTTTTTCATTGCAGCTGTTATGTACCTCAATTACCAAGAAAATCAGTGTAACTGTTCTCCTTTTGAAATACATCTCCCTCTACGTTTCTTGTAACCTCTTGCTCTGGAATTGTAAACATAAAAACCTAACTATTCTATACTTAACAACTCACCTCGCTCAGTGCTCTCAGGTATTGCTAAAATAATTCCTTGCACACCTCTTTTTTTCAGTACAGAAGGTGTAAATGAAAACACTCTACTTTAAAAATCCATACATAGGTTCAGCCAGAGTACTGTGTACAGATTGCAGTCAATTGCCAAATGCAGAACATTTTGGACTATTTCAGCTTTTCCAAGTTCAACCAGATGTTGTGTTTGGTGCTAAGAGACTGAATCAATAGTATCACAGACACAATTGCCAAATGTGTGGTTTTAGTGTGAGCCAAAGGCTGGTCCTTTTCTTAGGCCTCTCAGACAGCTGCAGGACATGACCTGTGTACACAGAACAACTTCTGGAAGATGCACTTCTCAAAAAGACAGTTTTGACCTTGTATCAAGAACGTGCTGCATCTCTTCCCCAGGAATGGCCTCGAGTGAGTACTATTATCGAACCGAACGCTCAGTTCCAAGCTCCTACAGCCAGGAGTGTCACACCAGGCCATGGCACAGCTGCCAAGCGAGGTGCCAGCAGCTGCTTCCAGGTGGTGCAAAGAGTCCTCTAGATAAGCGCTGAGGAGCTGCCTGTGCTTGGGTGCCAAGTTTAGGCACAGGTCTGCACTCTTAACCTCACACAACTGCCTACTGTGTTACTGCGAGTGGTCTCAGGGTTGGGAAGGGAGGGAGGCTGATCTTCCAAATACAAGTGACATAAAAAATGAGCTGTCCAATGCAAAATGATACAGTGAAAAGACCACAAGACCTCTTCAATGACTAACAACTCCAGGTAAAATGGACACAAAAAATATTTTGGTTGTATTATGGTGATTCTTATTAGGTGATTCTTAGGTGTAGTACTCCTACATCTAAAACAAGGACACAAAACTAATTTATTCTACCTCCCACCTCTGTAAACAGACAAAAATCTCCTATCAGTCTTTTCAAAGCATCATAATTTAACACAGATCTCCTAGGAAAAAAAATTAACTTTTTAACTTAACAATTTGGACTACTCCTAATCCATGGGAAATCTTCTACAAACTGTACGATTAACAGGCCTCTTTCTGGGGAAAATATGAAGTGGATCACATTACACTGCTTCAAATCTAAAGCCCTTGATGACATGGAATGAAATTCCTACTCTATTGCATCCAAATATAAAAACCTATTTATCGGCACATTTAAAAATCTATTTATGTGCATATTGATTAAACATCAAGTTTCTAATTCAAGGTAGTAAATATGCAATTTCACTGTTATCATGCAAATTAACAAGCATGACTTTCAAAAATGCATTCTTCACTGTAATCACACTAATTACTAAATCTTACAAATTAGTCACCAAACAAAGGATTATAAACACTATATAACTTCATGCAAATGTTACGTGTACTTTTCATGAACATTTAGAAGTAAATCCTTGGACATGATCCATAAATTCTACTGAGAATTTTGAAATAATAATGAATAAAGTTATGTTCTAACAAAACACAGTTAAAAAATCTGAAGAGGAAGGGGCAAAACCAGAATATTCAGAATGCCACTTATAATGCCCAGAAATTAGAAATAAATAACTTGTTTAGAATAAAATGCTAAATAACAAAGGCTAAATAACAAATACTAAATAATAAATACTGACTCTGCCTATTTCATCCTGCCTTCTCTCAAATAATTACATCAGCTAAAATATCCTGGTCTGAGTGTAATGTTCTGGTCTAGAGAACCTGCAATTCTGCCGACTCATTTTAATGTCTGCTTGAAACACCCATGAAACAATCACGGAGTCACCCAACAGCTGAGGTTGGAAGGGACCTCAAAAGACATCTGGTCCAACCTTTCATGGGAAAGGGAGCCTGGCTGAGACTACCTCGCCCCCTGACCAACTGGCACCTGAAAACATCCTGCGAGGGGGACTCTACCACATTCCAGGCGGGGCTGTGCAGTGAATCACTGCTCTTAAGGTAAAAAACTTTGTTCTTGAGGTATTGCTTGATACCAGGACCTGGACAACTTTTGTAACTCCTTTTACAACACATACACCTTAGATATTACAGGTACTATAACAGAAGAGATGGAGATACCACAGTGTGCACTTGGCGGGAGGGCGGCAGTCGCTGTCCCAAGGAATACCGTGGGCTGGGACTCATGACATAAGGCAGCTGGAGCTGAGCTGGGGGGCTTTGCTACTTGGAGATTGAGCGGGGTGGAATGAGCTGCAAGACCAGCAGAAGAGCTCTTCACAGAGGATGACGTTTTATTCAATTTCAGCGGAGTTTTTTCTCCCTCAGTGTCTGAATCTGATTCATCTTGATCTTTATCATCATCATCATCTTCCTCTTCAGACCCTTCTGTATCTGATTCAGAATTACTGTCAGACTCTGCTTAAAAAAAAGCATGGCAAAAGGCACATTATGACTTGATAATTACTAGCAAGTACATTAAAGTTCTAACACTTGCGAAGTAATTTCTTATTAAATATGTTTTTAATAACACCTCCTGAGTATAAATAGCAGGTTATAATTAACTATCTAAACTTTAAAATTACTACAACTATGACAGCATAAAGTAATTCTGCATAATGCACTGTTCTTTTGAATGGGAAGAGATGAGTGACAGAAGCTGCAGTGTTTCAAGAGACTGTCTACCCTAGAATGAGCTACAGCTAAATCATTCTTTTAGCGAGGCAGTAGCTGGGCACTACCCCAAGAAGGGTATTTCACAGGGTGTGAAACCCCTCGTGAAAAGGAAGAAAACAACAGAACTGGCTGAAGGGTGTGAGAATTGGACATCCAGTGATCTGGCAAAGGAAGAGTTACAATCAAGGATAGGGAGGGTAAGGAACTAAAGATGGGCTACAGCTGTGAGAGAAAAAGATTAGTACAGAGGGTGTGGATGACAGAGGAAAGAGAATAATGAAGGTGAAGGCTGGACCCATGGGGTATCAGAACACAGGGGAGAAAGGAGTGACCATGAATACAATCAACTCTTTAAAACAGGCCTTGCCATTCCAAATTGCTTAAGAGCCTTTAATAGAGTAATCTGGACTGCAGCTCTTAAAACTTTCCAAGTCCTTACTCATGGACTACTGTGCTCCTGAATGAGGTGCCAAAACATGCTTTTCTTGCCACTTGACAATTTGAAGGCCTTTGTTTAGTCCCTCTCTGATTAGGGAGGCCTGTTTTGCAGCCTGCTAGAATAATTAACCATCAACCAGCCTTAGCCTCCATCCCCTCCTGAGCACTTTGTCACATCAGCAATACATGAGCTGCAGGCCAAGTGACTGATGTGGAAGGCAGGTCTCTGACAGCCTTTCCAGAAGGCTGTGGAGCCACCTTACCAGGACAGTAAGATGACTAAGTATCAAAACACTCCAAACATGACTTGGGGTATGATACAATGAGGGCAGGGGAGATGTGCTCATTTCAAGGATATGTGTAGGACAGCATGGGCCATACTGGCCCAGTATTTCCTATCCCTATTTTAAAATATGGTGGGAAATGCATGTTTTCAAAACTCAAAAAATAAAGTTTGTGCTTTTCCTATTAAAAAGGTTAAACCACCTGATTGGCTATCATCAGAATCATCATCTTCATCATCCTCATCTTCATCTTCATCATCATCGTCATCATCATTTGAGTCGTCAGAGTCTTTACTGCTGGGGGCATCTGAGTCTACCCCTCTGAACTGCTCCACCACCAGCTTTGCAGAATGGAGGCGGTGTTGTGGTTTTACTGCACTCACTGAATTATTGCTGACTGGTTTATCCTTTCCTGAACCAGGTAACACAGGAGAGGTAGAGGGCATAACAGGTGTCCGGTTACCAGCTGGTTTTTTCCCACACGCACTCAAATTTACTGGCATAGAAAAGTGAGCAGTACTAGAAATGGCTACACTTTCATTGCTCTTGGTCTGGGGTTTCGGTTTCGTAGTGAGTGCAAGAGGAGCCTCCTGGATGACGCTCTGAATAACTCCATTGGGTTGGTGATTACCTAAAAGTGCATTTGTCAGGAATGGGTTAGAATGGTTGTTTTCCAAGGATGTAAGTTTCTGATGACCTGGTGAACTAGATGTTGGTTTGGGGTTTGACAAAGCTGTGATAACCTTCTTCAGGTTCTTAGATGATTCCTGTTTCTTTAGCTGTGCTGCTGGGAATGTCTGTTTATATTGTTCCTAAAGAAATAAGAAAACAGAGGAATAAAATGTGGACGTGTTTGTTTGGTTTTCTTTAGTATTCAGGCAGGTGAACTCTAGGAAATTTTAAACATCTGCCACGCTATTTTCAGTAGGTCAAAAGTAGGTACTGACTACCACAGAAGAAATGAATAACTACAAGTTACACAAGCCTTGCATGATTTCCACTGTAAATCAAGTACAAAGAGATGAACTGAAATAACTATGAAGTTGATCCAAATTAAGTAGGGAAGCTTTTTCACATGCTATGTTGCTCTAGGCAGTGACTTTCATAAAAATATCAAGTATCTTGGAAAAAGTACATTTTAGAAAGAGTCTACTCTTGTGTACCACCACAGAAAAACTCCCACTCAGTACTTATTTCAGTATATAATGAACTCATTAGTGAATGTACAGCTATCTTAAATAATTTTTTTCATTTTAAAGTACAAAGTAAATACAACACTAATGACCACAATACTAGCAGATAGTCAACAGAAGACTCTCAGCATAGAAGAATTTCATCAAAAACCGGAAAAGCATGGGGAAAGGCATTACTCAGAAGTGTTGTGATATGCTAATTTTTTAACTGAAAAAGTAGTGCTTCAAAATTTGCCAGGTAGAACTTACTCAGTAGTGGCTCAGAACTGCATGTAAAGCTTACACTGTCTTTAGTCTAAAGACTCTTACAAAGAAGAAAACCACACAATCTTTGAGGGAAAACACAGTAAAATGGATAAAGATGGTACATTTTCAATCAATTTTTAAACAAAAAGTCAAACAATACATTCTTGCAGTTACTAACATTTAAAACTGAATACAAAATTATGAAAACCTCCAAAATAAATGTTCACACAATGCACACCTTCAGTAAATGTTTTAGAGAAATCAAACCACTAAATGAGATCACCAGCTAAAGACTCATAACCTAAATTTGAAAGCAGAAGCCTCTTCCAAAAACAAAGACATATGTTTTCATAATTATAATTTATTTAGCCACTCCAGGTAAATGATATGCATATTTGAATTCTACAAAATAACTGAGAATTGAAAGGAAAAGCAGTGTTTATTTTCTGGTCTAAGAATAAAAACTATGTATTTTTCAGTCCCCACTGAGGGCCTGTCAGTTAGCTGTAAGTCAGAGTTCAGTTTACTCCTCCCCAGTACTACCTAGTTTGGAACAAAATTAGAAAATAATAAAAATAATGACAGTGGCCTTGATGAATGTATTACTCGATATATTTATTTTTATATATATATATATCCCTTGCCTCAGTGTTAGTAAAATGCTACATTTTTATTCTCTTCTAATCCCCATTCAAATCTAACTGAATAGAAATTATGAAAATGCATCACTAGCCACCGTAATCACTATTAACAACATAAATAAACTGAGCATTTCTGTTAGGACAGACACATGTAAACATACTGTACAGTCCTGATCAGTAAAAGGAATATCAAATTGAGCGAGGGTGGGCAGGCCCTGGCATAGGCTGGGCAGAGAAGCTGTGGCTGCCCCTGGATCCCTGGAAGTGTCCAAGGCCAGGTTGGACAGGGCTTGGAGCAACCTGGGCCGGTGGGAGATGTCCCAGCCAGCCCATGGCAGGGGGTAGCACTGGATGGGCTTTAATGTCCCTTCCAGCCTAAACCATGCTGGGATTCTATGAAAACTATGGAAGTGGCTCTACTGAGTTTTAATAGCTATCAGTGCATAAATATCTCTCTTTAAAGCACACACAAAACTCAAGGTTACATTGAGTTTTTTTTAAAGAAAGGCTTTCCGCTTCTTTTCTTGAAAACTTAATTACAGGCAATTTCAATTACTTTGACTTAAAGCTATCCAACTTGAAACAAAGTGAAGCTGTGCTTACAATACTAGATATGTGAAGCATTAAAGCAACATTCTGACTGAAACTAGAAGCACAGGAAAAATACCTAGGCCACACAATTCACCCATGAGTACTTTTCTTATTTTGATACTGAGTTTAGCTACACATTATCCTCAAGAGATGCATGACCCACACAATCTGCTTAATTTACACCATTCAGAAATCCAGATCAACTCTAAAAACATGCAAAAACTCCATGATTATGAAAAAATACATACTTCTAATTTTAATACTTTACATTTAAAAGAGCTTGATGGCACAATGTTCAATCTTATTAAGTAACATAGGTTACATATAATCACAACATTCACTCACCCGTTTTGATCTGACATCGCTGGTCAAAGAGAGAGATTCTTCAGAGGTATTTTTATTCCCTACTTTGAGTAGATCAGGGGAAGGAACTATGAGTTTTAAAAAGGTTTCCTTTTTGGCTTGGTGTACCAAAGACAAAGGTTTCACATTAGGAACCAATCCCGTAGACTGTATTACACTTGTGTGTTTGTGCACAGATTCCTCCTTTGCCTGAGAGCTTTGGAAAATAAACGGAAGCTGCTGTGACAAAACCTGAGGCTGCTTCTGCTGGGACTGGAACGATGAGTGAGTCTGGGAATCAGACACAAGAGGTATCTGCTGGTGTGTTCTTTTTTCTTGAGACTTTTCATGTGGTTTTTGTCCATCAGTTTTCATATCTGCTACACCACTATGCATTAGCACCTGCAAAATATGTATTGACTGTTCATCATATAAGTTAAAGGTCCTTTCATAAAAACAACACATGATCAGTCTCCATGAAACAATTATACTGTTCTTGGCAGAGGATGAACAATGATTTTAAAATCAGCCTTGTAATATATTTATTGTTCTTGTTCTACTGCCTACCAGGGAAAGTAATCATTTTACTAGGAAAAAAACAACTACCGAAGCAATATCCATAAGGATATCTTTCCAATGCAGTATTAGCACACAGTACTTAATCTCTTTGTATTTTCTATTTTACAACAAAGTAAGAGCCTACCAACTGTTAAACTCCTAGCCTGTAAAGAACAGCAATACACAGACGTGCACACACACAAAGGAAGCAAAAAAAACCCATAAACAGAAAACTCTGAAGCAAACCTAGAAAGAGTATTCTTAGCATTTAATAACATGCAGTTAAATAATTGCTCACTGTTTACTTAGAGATGGGAACAGGTCACTATGTCACAAATAGCCTGTAGTGACAGGACTGAAAAGCAGGGTGGGGTGTTATATACCTTGTTCTTGCTTTTGTGATGTGCTTCGTTTTCGGAATCAGATTCATCATCTTCACTCTCTTCAGCACTCTGGTCCTCCTCCTCCTCTTCATCCTCTTCTAAGTCATCTGAGTCACTGCTACTTACACCTTCACTTGAGGTGTCTGAAGAGGAGCCTGAATCACTGTCGCTGTTACTAGAGCTTTCCATTGCTTTTTTCCTGGGCTTCTACCAGAAAGATGAATTCTCTGTTAATGGTTCAGCTTTAATCTGTTATACAATCTTATTATTAAACACAATCTTTGGAACAAAGAACAGTGAGACTTTGGAGTACAGTGATCTGCAGTCCTGAAAGAGAAAGTGTTTCACAAGATGATGAAAATTAAGAACTGGTCACAAAGTTCCACTGAAGCATTTTTCTGACCACATGCACTGAGAGCAGCTGGCATCACTACATTTCAAAGCTTGTTCAAATCATTACATTTACAAATACCAATTACCTCTAAGTTTCAGAGGAAAAGAAGTTACAAACGTCAGCATATCAAGTAAGACTAGGAACAATCAACTCCACTTCAGTATTAGCAAATTTACTACAAAAACAAAGGAAACAGAATGGTTGAAAACCTGAAATTTATCCACATTAGACAGAGGACTTACATGTTAAGATACAGAACAAAACATTAAGAAAGGTACTTGTACATTGAGTCCATCATCTTACAGCAACTCAGCATTTAGTTAAGTGAAACGAGTTTAAAGTCAGTGCCCACATCAAAAGAACACTGATCTATAATACAGAATTTATACTTCAAGACAAATGGTTACACAAAGAAGATGATAATGCTGATGAGCATCCTAACCGAAATTTGAAAATTAAAAAAAAAAAAAATAGGCAAAGGGAGGCAAAATTTTTCAGCACTACTCATATTAACAAGTAACCCACTTAACCAGCTCTGTTTTCTGAATAACACAAAGAGGCAAAAAGAGTCTGTTCATTTGCTTATGATACAAACTTTTGGGAAGATATTTAGAGCTATCAAAAGACAGTAATTTACTTGGTATTCTGCATAATTGTAGTAATAGTCAGAAACGCAGACACACCATCTGTAAAAAGGTTCACCTCTGCACCACAGAAACAAACATAAGTTTTACATGAACATATTCAGGATAAAAGCAGAACTTTAGAAAGGAAAGAGTCATTATTAGTATTTAAGTCTGGGAAAAGTGAAAGACTTCCCAAATACCTTCAGCTGGCTTACTACCTTCAAAAGCTGTCAACTGTTGAACACATGAGGAATGTTTCAAGGGAAAATGTTCATACTTAATAGTTTCCCTATTATCCATATATTAAACACTGCATCACTACACAAATATCATTAACTATTTTAGTGCTAACACCTGTTTTTATGCAGATACATGCAAACACCAACTGTCCTTTGAAAATGCCAACCTCTCACCAAAGAGCATCCAGATTTGGGAGCTGGATGTAGTTCAGTAACAGAAGGAAAACAATAGGTCCAATCTACTTGCAAAGCAAAAATATAAATAAATACAAAAAGAGGAAAATATTTTAGCCTAGATGGCTGCCAGGAGGGAATTACTCTCCTAGCTTCTATTCTGGCAGTAATCACTTTCCCAGTACACCATTTCCAGTGTTTTGTTTAAATAGTTTTGGGTCCTAGAGCAGTTCCAAGTTCTCAGAGCGCTTAGGTCAGTATGTAAGGAAGTTTACTAACTCACTGACACTATGTCTTTCCTATTAGATGGCTAAGATTTTTGCTGAAACACAGCCATTAATAACATTCTGACAAATAGCAAATTACTTCCTGAAAAGCATTTTTCTTTTAATGTCTAAAAATTTCATTTTTCTTTTTATAAGTTATGTGAAAATAATTAAATGAAATTAACAGGTTTAATTTAAAATGTTACAATACCAGTATTTATACTGTAATATAGTAATACCAAATACTGGTGTTAAAATACTATACTTTTAAAGTAATTAAATAAATTTAATAAAGCACGGTGTTGCACACAGCTATTAACTAGTGGAATTAGTGTTAAGGGTAACTTCTGGTTCATAAATATGTCAAAAACCAAACAAACAATTAAAAAATATTTTGCACTCAGAAAGAACGCTTAAATATGCTGCTGTGGTAGAACACTTATGTCAATTTTTTTGTCTGTTTCTTTCTGTGTATTTACCTTATCTTTGATTTTATCAGCCCTGGTGTCCAGAAGCTGAACTTTGCTTTGCTCCTGGTTGTATTTGCGTGCTCCTGCTCCTGAGGTGACAGCTTTCCCTTGACTTGCCAACGTTGCAATGCTCGTGGAGAGCACTGACGTGCTGACAGCAGATACTGCAGTGGTGTTGCTCCCATTCAGCGATCCATTTACACCTGAGGATGACAGATTTTACAGTAAAAGTGACACTTAAATCTAAAGAACAGATACTTTCTTTGAGATGTTCCAGTCACACTAACCTATCTTCCATAAACACTTAACATACTAGACTACTTACAGATCACTCCCCACATATGCTAAATATTTGCCATTCAAGTGTCCCTTCAATTTGGAGTCATTTTAGTTTAAACATACAGAGTACTCATGATCTAAAGGACAAACACAATTAATGCTGTAAGCAATGCCGGGTGGGGGATGAGGAGAGAGAAAAAAGTCTGAAACTGTCCATTCTAAAGTCACAGAATCATAGAATATGCTGTGCTGGAAGGGACCCATCAGGATCATTAAGTCCAACTCCAGACTCCACAAAAGACAACTTAAACCACAGATCAAAGAGCACTGTCCTGATAAACCTGTTCACCCTCTCTGCAACCATTTTCCAACACCCATGTGAACTCCCCACTGCAGCTTTACAGCATCTCGTGTCCTCTCATCAGACACCTGACAGCTGAGACCAACACCTCCTTCTCCACCCCTCTCATGAGGAAGCCACAGACAGCAAATAGGTCACCCTCAGCCTCCTCTCCTCTAAGCTGAGTAGATCTGGTATCAAACACAAAACAAATGTATCTCACTTCTTCGAAAGGCATGCAATACCACATAAATACAGAAGTGCAAGAACATGCTGTCCTGGGTCTCTTTTCAGCCACAGCCAACTCTCCCCTCCATGCTCCCCACAAACAACAGCCTGGTGCCTGCTTTGGATGTGTGCAGGAACAGCAGTCACTCCACAAGTACAAGCCTCCTCTCCTAAAGAAACTACAAACTTTAAAAGAAAACCCCTCCCTACTACTTAGTCCCAGCAAACTAAGGAAGAAGAAGGGGGGGGAACAATAGCAAAACAACATTTCGTTATTGAAAGCCCACACTTGTATGTCCCATGCTTAGCTAACAATCAATTTTTACAGAACTGTTTACAAATGGGAAGAATGATCAAAGGTAAAGCACAAATTCCACATCTTTCTGCACGTGCTGAAGTTCAACATGATGATTCCCTCTACAACTTCAGCCATTACCTTTGTCTGTACTGCTCCGACTACTTTTTCCCATAGTTCTCGAGTGGAATGAAGCAGAATCATGATTCTGTGCAGCAGGTGCAAACAGTGGTGGAATTCCCAAGAGCGGTGGGAAAAAAGTTGCGCCGGGACGAGAGTGTGTGTCTGCTGTTCGCCACCACTCTGCACCACAAAGGAAACAAAAACAAGCTTCAGTTCCACTAACAGTGTATTTCAATATTTCAGTAAGTATACTACATATACATATATATGCATATGCATATATCATATACATATATATGATATATGCATTGAGATTAAGAGAGAGTGCATGCAGATTTATTAAGTCTAGAGGTAAAACAAAACAGTTAGGAACTCCTTAAATGACACACATTTCCTGCAGCAATTCTGGTCTTAAGTCATTAAAGCCATTCTGGTAAAGATTGCAGTGCAGCTTTACTTAAATGCATTCTGAAAATAAAAAGAAGAGAGAAAAAAATCAAAACAGATAGATGAACGGGATTGTAAAAATTACAGGTAAAACATAAGAATAGATGGAGCTGTGCATACCTTAAACACTATGAAGAGTTAGTCTAACACAGAAAGGAAAATACGTGAAAAGGAAAATGAACAGGGGAAGTGATCAGAGTTCAGTTAAGCTGCTATGCACCTGGGAGGTTTGGAAAGGGCAGCACAGAAGAGATCAAGCACAGTCCAGCAAGTCAGCATGTGTTCATAAGTTAGGACAAGGCAAGAATTCAATAACATAGATGAAAGACAAAAAACAAAGGACCAGAAATTCTGTAATCCTGATAAAGGAAATTTCAGAGGAGTTTCAGAGTTAAGCTTCAACTTTTGAGATAGCCTGAATATGGGGATGGAAGACTGTGTATGGAATTTCCAGTCTGTAAAAGCACACTTAATAAGAAGAACAAAACAGTTGCTAATGGAAAGAAAAAGTAGGAAAAGAACAGTAAGTTCATTTGTGCCATAAGTTAATACCAACAGCAGTGCACCAAAAAAGACAGCATGAGAAAGACCAAGTATACCCTGTTTTCCAAGCGACTCACATTATCAACAAAGGCCCCTGCAAAGTGACCACACTTCTGGTGGACTTTTACACAAAACCCATTACTTGACTTTGCTTGTTAATCCTACTAGATGTTTTAAATATTATTACCATGTTTGTGTACATAATGGATAATTCTGGAATGATGTCCTGATTGCAGTACCTCATCATGCTGGGTGTTAGGAACACAAGTGCATTCACCACAATTGTTCAGTTATTAGCAACTACAAACCAACATAACAGGAATTCTACATGCACAGTGCAGGGAAATTCCTCTTACTGATTTCAGAATTCTGGTTTACATGCCTTTTCTTCCTTCTTCCAAAACACAAGTTCATTTGCCCTTAATTTCCCTCATGCTAACTACTACAAGTGATGTGTAGAGTATTTCCTTATACTTTTGACCTGAGTTTAAAAGCATTGTATTTCAGTTCAACATTTGCTGAACTTAGTTCAAGTGTCTTTAACATCTCAGTTTGTAAACTATCACAAAAACAAACCAACAAAAACATCAACAAAAAACCGCACAAAAACCCACCAAAAACCACCACAACCAATCCAAACCTCATTTGTCTATCTTCTTCAACAACACTACTCTCTCATGGACCACAGTGGTGATTCTTAATCATACTGATGAGCAACATCGCATTACAAAGTTTCATAATACTTTGAAGACTTTTTAACTTATGACATCCTTTGAGATTATTTACCAACTTTCTTCATCACATACACAAAAAAGAACTGGTAATTTTACACTATATTGCACATTACTATGGCCTTATAAAAACACTGTGTGCTACCTAAGCCACTACCTAATAGTGTCCAGAAAAGAGAAGCCATCCATTTTTAATATGCATTTAAAAACATGGAAGAAATAAAGAAAAAAATGGAAGAAAAGTCTTGTAATAATGAACTGAACTGTAATAACATTTCCCCTCTTTCTTACTGGATGAGAACTAGAACAGTCTGTTTAGCAATTAATTCTACTATTTCCTTAGTTCTCCTATTTGAGTGTTTGCTCTTCAAGTTACTAACTTACCTCAGACATGCTCCACACAGCTAAGTTTCATATTAAACCTCACTTCTCAACATTCTTGCCTTACTTCAAATAGGTTAAATATTTTTGAGGAGAACAGCTTTTGAAATTCTACTAGCCACTGCAAAGATAATGAGTGAAAGCATTACTCCAAAGGGCAACACACATTTCAACAATGCTGGTCTCTTAGTAACAAGGAATGGTAACTGTGAATGCCTTTGTTAATATTAATGAACTTCATGGTGCAATACAGGCTTTTCAAAAGAGCTAAAAGGAATAAATACTTAAATAATGCCTTGAAATACAGAGCATCAGTGTGCCAACCAGCAGAAATACAAAAATAAGGTGGTATTTAAGGGCATTCCACCTTACACAGCAAATCTGAGAACTGCTTGGGGTGACAGAAACTAGTGTGTATTTTCCTCCTCTCTCTGTTGTATTTCAGCCATTACAGTGGTAGCCAACTTTGCCTTCAACATGCCTTCCAACACCGGTAAGTATTCCTAACTCCCAGTATGAATGATTCCAAACTACTTGTGTGAGTGTTTTCCTAGTACTGGTCTCTCAATGTGAAGCATGGAAAAGGCTGGGAATGGTTCATACATACTTAAATAACATTGCCTACTCCAATCATTGGCTTGAAAACCAGAAGTCGTCATATGAATTGAGAAACATCAAAAATATCTCTTCATTTAAAAGAAAAGCACTGCCTATCTCAGTAAAGCACTTCAAAAACAAAAGGCATTTTAATAAACTCTGAATATGTTCTCACAGAGCCAAGCACAGAAGAACTCATTCTCTAACTTTCGTTCATAAATCGGAAGTTAAAAGATGCTAGACTTGAACTGACTTTTCTAAAAAACAGAAATTCTAGAACGGGATTGACAAAACTGCACACTACTGAGAAACCTGATACATAATTTAGGCA
>VWZG01009906.1:29020-89841 GCA_013396735.1 Grallaria varia | reverse complement strand
ATTTAGGCACAAACACTACAGATGGTTAACTTGACGAGTAAGAATATAATGAATATACACAGAGCACAGACCTCCTAAGATGTATTTTAAGAAGTATCCATCACATGGTAACACTCAATGAGGCTTCCCTTAATACAAGAACTACTGGGTGCCTGATGGTGCTCTAATACAATGGTTTCCTTTAATCTCTAATATCCAAAAAAACAATGCATAGAAACACTTTTTCATTCAATGTTGTTTCTATTTATGTTGTCCATTCCTTTAAAAAAAAGGTAAAATTCCTTATCAAACAATACTCAAAGTTATTCACTCATCTGTGTAATACTTTTAAGAAATACTGGATGAGATGGAATTTTAAAATATGGAAGTACTCAAGTTATGCCCATAAAATCCTTCCCCCACTTCCTTTTACCTCCATAATTTTGCTTTTGTGTGCTTCAATAACCTTGAAAAGTAGATTTTTTTTTTTTAATTTTTTTTTATTTTACTTCTGGTTCATTATTATCACACTCTTGTCCTTAAAAAAGTGTTTAGCCAGTACTTGCACTAGTCTGCATCTGCAGTCCAAACACTGAGGAAGAAATCAGGTAATAATAGGAAACAGGAAATCTAAACAAAGCTAATATCACATTCAAAGAATGAACTTAAAGGCTGCTTCTTAGATATGTATAAAAAGACATTAAAATTAAGACGGAAGGAAAATCTTAACTCTCATTTCCAAAACGTGGGAAACTGTGATGTAGATTGTATAACACCATGGATAGCCTGTTAGTACCAGAACTGGCAATTCATTGTACTCCGAATCAAAGCTTCAGCATCTCTTAATATTACCATCTCATTCTCCCTCAGCATTTTGTTGTACATTCACAAAGTGGAATCATCACTCGCTTTTTATACAGCCATTTCAATTTTGCTGTTGTCCCTCAGCATCTAGGATCCTTCATCTCTCCAGAAGACAACAAATATTTACAAGCCTAAGATGTAAAATTTGACAAAACCAAGACTATATAAAAGACTTAGCAGAAAAGAAAATTGTTTATACAGTTCTACAGTTTTTACTTTCGGCACTAAATCTGATCTTTCTCAGCATCCATTTGAGAAGCCACAATGTCATTTTTACATAAATACTGAGGCACTAAAAAATAGTCAATATTACAAAAAAAAAAAAGAACTTTGCTACTGTAAATCAAAAAAGAACATCAAAAAATCTGTAACATTACAGATTTTCCAATTAAAAGAATCCTGTGACTCCGTGCATTTATGTTCACAACATTAAAATTATTCTGTCTCTCATTTAAGGAGAAATCGGAAACTCCAAAAAAAACGACGATCTTTGCTTTGATAAAAGCAGTTTCTGGTTTGAGAAAAAAAATTTTTGGCAGGTTTTTGTTTGCTGTGGTTTGTTTGGCTTTTTTAAATAAAGTTAATGAACTTCCTTTTTTTTGAAAATTAAAAATAAAGAACCTTACAGCTCTGATAATATCAAAACAATACAACTCCATTGTCCAGCTTTGAAGAGTTTCACATGCTGATATTACTGCCCCTCATAAAGACAAAACACTGAACTACAGTTCTCACGTGAGAAAAAGCTGTTGATTTATATACTTCCAAAGTTGTTAACATTCTCGTGAGGGTGAATTTAAAGCTCTTTCCAGAGTCAATACATTTTTCCAGTCTTCCTTCTTATTTTCAGCAATGGGTGAACAAGAAGAAAGCAAATAAAGTCTCTGTTTACTTGATTAGAATGCTTTAATTATTCAGCAACAAGTCTGTATTAACCAATTAAACTAACAGTATGTGATATGTTCCGTAATGGTTTCACACAGGTGCTTGGTCTTTTTGAGCTGGGAATATACCAAAATAATTTATTTGTAGTCTAATCTCACTGGCAAAGCATAAAGACTCCCAGTCCTAACTCACCATGTATTGTGGGGATCTGACAGGGTATGCAATCAAGTTTATTGCAGAGACTACTTAACAGGCTATTGATTGCTGCAAAGAAAATAAAGAGATGAATTGGAATAAAAAGAACCTCTCTAATCTAATGCCTAGGTTAAGATGCCTTTACCTTCTCTTAGTAAGAATAATTGCTCAATCATAAAAAATTGTTTTATTAGATAGAGAAATGCATTTTTAAATTTGAAGATAATGTAATTATCAGATTGAGATCTACAGACATTGTTGGGGTTTTTTAAATATCGCAAAAGTGAAGAACACCTCAGTTTAGGAATACGCTACAATATTAGTCTACCTTGGCTACAGAGTAGCTTGTAAATTCAGGAATCTCACTGAAGTTGCTATTCCAGCCACAGGGAATTTATGGGAACAGTCTTTGGCTGGATGACAGCATAAACACTTCTGTGGGATTTCCCTAGGACAGCCTATACCTTTTCCAAGTGGATACAACAGTAACCACAGTGCACTGTGTCAGCACAGAAACAGATATAGTCAGAAATAAAACTGATAGGGACAGTACTGAGAGTGAGCTACATCCCAGCTTGGTTTTAGGAAGACAAAGTGTTCTTAACGAAATATGTGTGTTCTTAAGCATCAAATCATGAAAATCACTACCAGAATTACTATCAGTCTCTACAACTATTAGCTACCAGACAGAACTGAAATATTTTTTTAAAATAAAAGTTGTGAATAGAATTTTTAAAAGTTCTTTACTCAAGAACTACCTGGGTTTTCTAGTGAAGATCAAACTGACAGTTGTGTATCTTTATTACATGATCCATCTCCTTCAGTCTTACTGTATTTTGGCAGACCAAATATGTATTCTATATATACACACAATGTTATGGGACATACAAAATTACATCCTGTAATATCTACAAAGCAAAAGTAGCACAAGCAGAAGTAAATGAGTCACAGAAATCCTCAGGTTGGAATTGTACATTCATAGCTATATGCAAATGAACAACTTCTACATTCTGGGGACCGCCACCGAGAACCACTTTAAATTGCACGGGCTAATAAACACAGCCAAAAAAATTCTTTTGGAGCTGCATTTGTAGTGGACAACTGAAAAATATGACACATCCTTAATTATTTACAAGGAGTTTATGAATTCTTCTGGCTGATTTAGAGAAATTAAAATAAATAGGTGAGACATAACTCCAGGTAAGCAGACATTCTCATTCCTACTTTTCTTCCCAGGGCAGCTGCAAATGAACACAATGCAGGACATAGGAGGGCACTTGAAACCCACTCATTCTGGACTATCAAGGCAGAAAAGTTTTTCAATTTCTAGAATATATTTTGCCTCACTCTACTGCAAAACCCAAGTTTGTTCTGAAAGCAGTGGATTACCACGAATTTAAGATGAAAGCTTCTGTTTACAATATATCTCATAAGAATCAGTAATACCCAGGCTAACAAAAATCATGTTCTCCAAAAAAAAAAACCCCAAACCAAACAACCAACCAAAAAACAACAAAAAACCCTGTTCTTCAAAAGTGAAGAGAGAAGCAGTAGTGAAGAGTTATTTACCATTTCTTGTTCTGTGGATGACATAGGCATCATTCAGTTGAAATATGAATTTCATTCACAAAAAATGAGATTCTTGCTTGGACAAATCTTTTACATATGTTTCTGATTCAAGAAAAGATGTTCCAATCTAGTAACAACTATTCAAGACTATAACAATATGAAATTTACCTTTTCAATTTCAAGTTCCATTAGAAGAAACTATTAATTCAAATATAAAAATACAGTCTGGGTTGGGCATGAATGCTAAGAACATGATGTATAGTCAGGAAGCTGGTTATTAGATCTTAATCTGAAAGTGGCATAGAGTTTGCTAGATCAGCCCTTTACTTGATCCTTGCTTTCAAGGCAGCCTTGTGAACCGAAATTTTTTTCACATTTTAAATAGGCAATTTTTAATTAATTTCATTCCTTCAATAAATAATTACTATGTAAAATGGATAATGCTGCTTGGCAAAATCAAAAAACCTCAAACATTTTTCTCCAATGCATCTGTGCAACCTTATTATATTTGACTTGTAATAATAATTACAAATGTTGACAAGCACTAAAAATTACATTGCAATATAGACTTGAGTCATTTTTACCACATGTGTTGATTGTGGAGCTTAGTGTCGCAGTTCCAGCAGAAAGGCCACCTTTCGATCCTTCTGAAGCTCCTGTTGGTGTTGAAGAAGCTGGAGTGGAAGCAACTGCAGCAGAGGAGACCGATGATGTTAACCGCTCTCCAGACTCCATATCTGTAAGAGAGAAGGGAAATGTCTCTCCTCCATAGCAGGAAAGGAAATCACAAGCAATTACAGGACCATCTGTGCTTACTGTGTCTCAGGATCTGCACTAAATTGTTGAGGGGTTCCTACAAGGCCTTCACATGAGAGGTGCATCCCACTAACAACCCCCAGCCATAAGGGAACCCAGCACAGTTGCAGCATTAAGGGAATGGGGTAGTGCTGTTTAGAGTTACATCACATTTCAACCTGAAGGCCTATGGTCTCAGCTGGGACCACGACCCACACCGTGTGCCCAGGGGCTCCAGCTCAGTCCAGCCCAGCCCCTTCAGCCCCTGCCAGAGCCAGCCCACGCTCTGCAGTTTGCCCATGCCAATCTTTCCTGCCAAGGTCCAATGTCTAATGTTCCACCACTCTTCTAGAATGGCATCAGCTCCCATCTTCTGCCACTCCTGATCAGACAACATTAGGGATGGACTCTGGCCCTGACAGATTCAGTTATTTTATCTAATCCTGTGACCAGCAGTGTTCAGATACTGTGGGACTGTGCCAGAGTTGAGAAAAGCCCTGCCTGTGTAATCCTCAACTGCCAGCCTGCCCCTCCTTGCAGAGCAACCCTATTCTTGCTGCTCCCTGACAGACACCAACTTAAAAGAATCTGCAGTGCATGTCAAAAAGTCCCTATTTAGACTCTCAATTTAAAGAAAGGCCCAGCAATTATGATAAGATAGTATCAACATAAAAACTCCTGTAACTTGTTAGGGGCTTTTTTGTTGTTGTTTCCTCATGAGCTTCTCATATAAGACATTTTAACTTGTGCCACGAATTGTTTAAATCAAAAGTTACCAGACTTATTTTATTTAACCAGCATGTGTATTTTAAGGAAAACAGACAGTGAAATTATTATTAAAAACACTAGTTGTTGAGAAGTAGTTTCTCAAATACTTTAAAAATGCAGTCAAGCCAATGATGTCTTAGCACAGTGGCAGCAGCATCAACAGACTGACTCAATCTACCAGAGCTGCAGTTGGTGGTGAGTCAGGATCAGAGTATGAATAAGGTGGGGAAGAAATCTCTTCAGAGTCCCTGTATTATTAGGAAAGCAGCAAGACTCAGCACATTGAACTCCAAACAGGGAAACTCCCAAGAAACCGGTTCCTGTCCTGGAGTCTCCCTCAGGAACAGAGGCAACACCCTTTCTCAGATTTACCACCGGAAAGTGAGAGGGGCAAGTACTGAGCCCAAGTCAAACAACTGCTATACAATTTCACTCCCAGTACCTGCAAAACAGAAGGTCAAGTACACAAGACAGACCCACTTCTCCAAATTCTGTTATAAACAACTTAGAAAACAGATGTGTTAAACAGCACTTCTGATCCAAAGTTGTATTAGATAGTGACTTCCCAAATGCTCCCTGGGAAAGCCAGCATAAAAGCAGTTAGCTACTTCTCCAGAAAGATGCAGTATCCTTGGTTCCTCTAAACCAGTAAAATAAAATCTTAAAAAGACAAATCAAATACAAAAGCAAAATCCACGGAGAAACACGCAAAATATTGTGAAGATACACTGTGTCCATTTAAACTAAATTGTTCATTCTTCATCACTGATAGTTTTTATACAGGGCCACTTCTATGTACCAGAGAAGTTTCCAGGCTTTGCTGGAAGAACAAGAAAGAGGCAGTACTCTGGGAAAGTGAAAACTCTGCTAGCATGGGAGCTACAGTTTGTCACACAGAACTGCCCACCTCTGCACCACCTGCAAAGAGTTGCTCTGTCCTAGACAGTGCCCAAAGGCTTCACTGCTTTTAGTCTTTACGGTCCAGTTAATCACACATCATTTTCACACATGCAGAAGAAAACTAATTTTTTTCTAGTATTTTAGTATTACTAATATACTGAACATGAGGGCTATGACCTCTCACTTCAGAACAATAGAACCAGTCATATAAACTATTTCCTTCAGAAAATTTATGAAGGAAAATATTATTAAATATTTTATTTTTTTAATACAGGACTCCCAAATGCATACTCTTCTCCAATTAAACATTTTTCTATTCCAGGTAAAGAATACATAATTGATTTTTAGTAATCTGTGACTATAATTCATATAAACTGCTACTCAGTGGAAGCAGGCCACTGAAAAATACTGTATATACCATATATTACATACATATATGTCAATAAAATTTTACAATTATTTCTGAGGATAATCATTAATAAAAAGCCCTTTCATAAGTGATTATGGTTTAAGTTTCCATCTGCAGACTTAAGTCTGTAGCATTTGCAAATACATAATTTCATGCCACAAAAAAGAACTATTGTTAGTATACAGAGATCAATCAATAAATAGATACAAATCATTATGACAAAGTACTTTTGTAGTCACTACGAATGACCTAACTTATCTGAGACCAACAAGCACTCCTTGTGTAAATACAAATTTGTTGTATTTTAGTATTCATTGTTTTAAGTATGGCTTCAGTGAATTTACTGTATTCACGGACAGCATAAGGGGAATTAAACACTCATCAAAATGGTATTACTGCAGTAATCACTTGTAAAAGGGGAAGTATTTCTGACCTTTAACAAAAACTTCACTCAAAACTCATGACCGAAACTTTGTATTTTACTTACATTCCCTCTTTAAAAAAATTCAGAAATCTCAAATTTCTAAAAAAAAAAAAAAGAATCTGTAATGTTGTGCATAATAATACAGTATCAAAATAAGTCTGCCACAGAATCAAACCTAAATGGTTGGAAAAGACCTCCCAGACCATCAAGCCCAACCTGTGCCTGGTCCCCACCTTGTCCCCCAGCCCAGAGCAGTGAGTGCCACGTCCAGTCATTCCTTGGACACCTCCAGGAATGGGAACTCCAAACCTCCCTGGGCAGCCCCTTCCAGTGCCTGACCACCCTTTCCAGGAAGAAATTCCTCCTGATGTCCAACCTGACCCTCCCCTGGCACAGCTTGAGGACATTTCCCCTTGTCCTGTCCCTGTTCCCTAGGAGCAGAGCCCAACATACCCTGGTTTCCCCCTCCTGCCAGAGAGTTCCAGAGAGCCAGAAGGTCCCCCCTGAGCCTCCTTTTCTCCAGAATGAGCCCTCTCAGCTTCCTCAGCTGCTTCTGGGGCTCCAGCCCCTTCCCAGATCCGTTCTCTTCCCTGGACACACTCCAGCCCCTCAATGTCTCTCTTGTGAGGGGCCCAGAACTGGACACAGCACTCGAGGGGCCTCAGCACTGCCCAGCACAGGGCCTGTGGCCACAGTTTCTGATACACGCCAGGTGCCACTGGCCTCTTGCCCACCTGGGCATACCTGGCTCATTTCAGCTGCTGTCCACCACCACCGCCAGGGCCTTTCCCACTGGCAGCTTTCCAGCCCCTCTGCTCCCAGCCCAGAGCTGCAGAAGGTTGTTGTGATCCAGCTGCAGGACCCAGCTCTTCACCTTGCTGAACCTCATTCAGTTGTCCTCAGCCCATCAATCCAGCCTGCCCACATCCCTCTGCAGAGCCTTCCTAACCTTCCTGCCCTCCAGCAGATCAGCACTCACACCCAGCCTGGTGTTCTCTGCAGACTGACTGAGAGGGCACTCAATCCCCTTGTCAAGGACTTTGATAAAGACAGTCAACAGGACCAGTCCACTGCTGAACCCTGGGGACACCACTGGTGACCAGCCCCACTCCTGAGCCCTGGGGACACCACTGGTGACCAGCCCCAGCTGGATATAACTCCATTCCCCACCACTCTCTGGGCCCAGCTGTCCAGCCAGTTTCTAACCCAGTGAACAGAGCCCTAGCCACAGCAGCCAGTTTCTCCAGGAGAGTGCTGGGGGAAAGGGTATCAAAGGCTTTACTAAAGTCTAGGTAGACACATCCACAGCTTTTCCCTCATCTGCTGAGTCGGTCACCTTGCCACAGAGGGAGACCAGGTTGATCAGGCAGGACCTGCCTTTCACAAACCCATTCAGGCTGGGCCTGATCCCCTGGTTGTCCTGTACGTGCTGTGTGACGATGCTCGGCATGATCTGCTCCACAGCCTCCCCAGGCACCGAGGTCAGGCTGACAGGCCTGTAGTTCCTCAGATGTGACCATCTAATGTATTTCATAAATAATTATAGTTAAGAATCACCCACAATCAATCCATGTTTGAGTCATAAATAGGAAGATATCCTTGGCAAATCAATACTTTTTTAATACAGAAATGTAAATTTAGCTTTACTTGCAAGCTTTTAACCAACATAAGCTATCTGTCTGAACTGGTAACACAGTATCTAATAAGAACTGGGAGAACTGTAATAAACTGCCTTTTTAAGGTTCCGCTCCTTCCTCACCCCCACCCCTCTCCTTTTCTTTCAGTTGGCAGGGGGTTGGGAGTTTTTTTTAAGAGGGTGCTGTTTCAACCTTTAATTTAGCTGCTTGTATAAGTCTTTAATAGAGAACTGGAATATTGGTATTTCTGAATTATTCTGAACTGAAGAAATTATATTCTTTTCCTAGAGACATACATACTTTTGATTTCAAACTAAGTCAACCCTTAACTATGTTTAGTTAATTACTCTAACCACAGCAGATGGCTGACTCCAAAAGAGATAATCCTTGAAACAGTCCTTAGTCAGGATCAGCAATAATTACACTGTAGACCTACTGTGTTCTGTGACTAAAAAAAGTCCATACCAGTTACAGCAGATTCATATTCCTTTTAACCTCTAGTATAAATTAGACATTTGTTTCACTGCAGTGTATTTTGTCAGTCAATACTTACGATGTACTTTCATGACTGCTTTTTAATCTCTCATATTTGTAAAAGAGAAAAGCAATAAATAAAATAAGCAGGAAAAAAAGATGTTTTTATTTTCCAGGTGTAGTGATTTGTGTCAGCTCCCAATGTTTTTCCTGAAACTCCAGTTATTTTCCCAGAATTTTCCACAGTTAATAATAATCATTAATGCAACTTAACGCAATAAAAACAGAAAGCAGCCTCTCAGTAAAAAGGAACAAAGCAGGGAAGTATGTGAAGCTTTACACAAGCAAAATGTTGTCTTTTCTGGAAAAAACTCCTAATATTTAATAAAAATAGAAACTCTAAAAACCAGTAAATGTTTACTAAAGGAAACAACAATCACACCCTTTTCAAATGTAACAAGTTGAAATTTCTTTAAAGTAAATCATCCTATTCTATGCTCAAAACCTTTGCTGAAATGTACGCTAACACAGGAAAAAAAAACTAAATCTAACCTTTCTTAGTCTGTAACTTATATTAACAAGTAACTCCCTTCATGGGATAGTATCATGGACATAACAGCATGCTGTCAATGTTGGGATGTGTGAATACTATTAAGTCTGTCTTGAAGACATTCAAACACTAGGCTAACTCATCTCCAAATATCAGTTTAACCTCTACAGTCTCACATATTGCTTCATTATTTCAATTATTCCCTCTAACACAGTGAAAAGGAGGTTGGGTAAAAATATGCTTCAGACTTCCTCAATGACCAAAAACTATTTGACAGCCAACGAAAGAATTCCAGAATATCTCATGTTCTCTTGCCTTGTACAAGGTATTTAATTGTGTCATGTCATAATACCACCTGTCTGCAGCTATTTCTTGTGTCAATGAGTGCTTTGATGACAAAGACCTTGCAGCTGCTGAAGGGAAGCACATCAGAGTCTCGGGACCGTCCAGAACAGCAGAGTTCATCACAAATGGGAAATGCCCCAAAAGGCCAGCGACCAGGAGGTCAGTGCAGAGCTTGGGTGCTGGCTGGGAGGTGACTCAGGAGGCTAGGCAGCACCCATGGGTTCCACACCTCCCACAAGGGCCAGAGAACCGAGAAGGAGCATAAAACCAGTGGTGCGCCGAAAAACACATAAAACAAGTAAGCACCTTGACCAAAACTTGGTGGAGAAGGAAGTGAAGTTCCCACAGGAAGGGGTGCAGCTCACCGCAGACAACCTGTGAACACCAAAGGCTCTGTAATGCTCCCTGCTCTGGTGACCAGATCTGCTCACACAGTCTACTACAGCTACAATGTTTTAGATATTGAGCTGTTTAAACTCAAATAAAAGTGCCAGTATAAGTCATGAGAGCCACTTTACAGGTCTCAAATACTGTACAAACCTTAAAGGCCAAGTCAGCTGCTAAATATTCCAAGTTTTGCAGAATGTCACTGTAACTATGTCACTTTAAAGAATTTACGCTAAGAATTTTACGTAAAGCTATCCAGGAAAAAAGCTGCCACAACAAAACTTCTTTTAGTAAATCAATCACCTCAATAAAACCTGTCTCAGTATATTAACAGCAAGATTGGTTTGCATTTCATAGGTATCATACAAACCACAAAGACACTTCTATGCACAAATACTCTTAATGCATTACTGACAGTTACACTGTGTGAGCCAGAATGTATGTTCCTGCATTACATTCTAAATGGGCTTTATAGTCCTCCCCTGCCTCATACTAGACCAGATTCAGTGATTATTGCATTATCACTGTTTATTGCATCAGAATCCACAGCAGTGAAAGCATTCATAAAACCATAAATATCACACCACAATTCTATATTTGTTTGCTTTAACAGTCTTTACTCACATAAGGTGACTTACTAAAAGCCACTTCAAAACATATCTGATTCTTAAGTTTCATATAATTGAGCCAGGACTGGCCTGGCAAAAATGAAAACAGAGAGGGGAATAAGTTGCCATTCTACTGTTTGTTAATACACATTTTAAATGGCCATTTAAAATAGACTCAGGATAAAATTACATCTTAAACAATGCATTTACCTTGATTCCATCCAATGGGATAATTTGCATGTATTGTTGAATGAGTTTAAGTTGCAACTCAAAAACTTATTTTCTCCTATTCTACAAGTAATTGTGTTACTTTTAGTTAGAAATAAGCATCACTTTGAATACTTCTGCATTCACGTGTTTCATGATCTTCATGACTACGGCAAAGAATTAACACAAATGACAGAGGGCATTATAATTCACTTGCTTTACAGTCCATGGAGGGAGGACTGGCACATAGGGCAGGTTAAGTTACAATTCTCAGTAAGCCTTGCTTCTGGATAAACCTCAGAATCTATTCCTGAAAACTGCATAATGCTGGGCAAGAAATCTAATCCACCTAATCTGTACCACAAAAAGTGTATGGCCATACTAGGTACTCATGAGGCAACACAGCACTGCAGAGAGACACTCAATGTTGAAGTGACCCAAATCTACCTAAAACAAACATTTCAAACCCAGACTAACAACACAAAGAGTCTAGTCTAAATAAATAATAAATATATAAATAGAATCATAGAATGGTTTGGGTTTGAAGGGACCTTAAAAGCTCATCTCATTAGACACACACTCCACCACAGGCAGGAACACCCTCCACTAAACTCCGGTGCTCCAAGCCCATCCAACCTGGCCTTGAACACAACCTCTCTGGCCAACCTGTACCAGGGCCTCACCACCCTTATAGTAAAGAATTTCTTCCCAATATCTAATCTAAACCTACTCTCCTGAAGTCAAACCTATACGTATTATCTATTGTTCTGTATGAGCCTATCAACTTTTTACATGCATATTTTGCAGTCACTACTTTTATTAAGAATAAGCACCTCTTCACCTTCTGTTATTTTCACTTCTATGCTGCTTTAGGAAACAAGAAGTTGACACCACCATCCTCAAAACACAAAAAACAGATGGGTGGAGACAGCTTCTGACACAAATGTAAACTTTCAGCCAGGACCGCTCACACTACAAAAGTAGCTGCACAAGTCACTTCCTGTGGCACAGCAAATTTCAACCATGTGACGAGGAGAACCCCATCTTAAAAAATACCTCTACCAATGAATAAGCTGTGCAATTCATCCTTCTAAGAAGAGGAGCAGTTGTGATTTAGGCAGCAGGGTAGCAGTAGTACAGTGTAGATAATAAGGTTGATGTCGACCACTCATGGAGTGGAGATGACAGCACTACATGTCTATATCCCAACACTTCTAAGCAGATGCTAAATGGCAAATAAGTATTGGCACTACCTAAAACTGATGCAGAGTCGGGACTTGTCATGACTGAAATAATGACAGTTCTGGATAACATTCTAATGCAAGGATTCTCTGGCATCAGTTTAGTAAATCCCCAATGCAATTTCACCAGATTTTGCTATCAAACTGAAACAAATGATTCATCACTTCAGAACTGACATTTTACAAACCCTTCTATTCAAAAACAAAACAAAACAACCAACAAACAAATCACAGAAAATGCTGAGTTGGAAGTGACCCACAAGGATTGAGTCTAACTTTTAGCCCTGTACAGGACCATCCCCAAAACTCACACCATATGCCTGAATCACTGCAATATTTTATACTGCCTTGGAATTATTATTAGTTTTTAGTTTTGTGCCTAACATTTAAGCTTAACATGTTCCCAGTTTCTATGTAAAAGGTCAATCTTTCCCCACATACCTTTTTTTTTTTTTTTTAATATCCAGGTTATGAGACTTCAATACTTGGTTCATCTGCACTAGACTCTAGTGATACCACATCTTGTTTTACAGAACCAAGAGACTTAGCATTTTATATTACTACTTCATTTTATGAGAGCACTGAACAAACCGTATCTATAACTGCCTCTGGAATTTTTAAAATAATGAAGTACTATTCAATCTTTGCATATTGATAATCAATACAACATTTCTGAAATACATAGAAAAAATTCTTGCTTAGGGTGGCTCTGAAATAGGTAACAGGAACCCACATCAGAAATCTTATGCAATAGTAGTTCAAAAATCAGTTTAAAAAAAATGGAACAGCTGAAGTCAATGCCTTTTTTACTCTGCTTTTCCAAAACCTGAATTCCAATCTGCCAGAGGCCAATTTTCTGCTTTTCTGCTGACATTTTGCCACTCAGAAACTTAGCTCCTGTTTAGCCATTGTATCATATACCTCTTCCGATGGTTCAAAAGCCAGACTTCATCTCTAGTTCAAAATCTAGGCTTAGTTCCAATTACAGATACCAGAGAGCTTCAGAAAACACCTAGAGAAGAAGTGCCCTTTTGAACCTCTGACAGCAAAAGCTGCCACAGGCTTGTCTGAGAATTGTTAGAATTCACCAATGTTTGTACCAAACATGCTTTTTAGTACTTCTATAACTCAACCTTGCCAACTTTGCCAGTCTTTGCCAAATAATAACAGAAGGTATTAAACCAAAGGCTAACTTTCTGAAGCCAAAAGTATCTGCTCTAACACACATATGCAAGAACACTCAAAAGAACCTACTACAAACAATGTATTTTGCCCACCGGGTATTACTGGACTTTGTGCTGGAAAAAAGGGCACATAAAAAATGAGTAGGTACCGAAAGGTTCAAACAGTTAACCCTCCAAAGCATAGGCTACAGGAAAGATAATTTAGACAAGAAATAACTACAAATCCAATACCTGTTTGGTTGTATGAACTCCACGTGTCAAAACAGTTAGCTCAGAACTAGTTCACAGGCAATCCCTCCAAAGAAAAAGGATGCTAAGAAAAACATTCTTTTAACCTGCAGTCCTGAACTTACAGACTACCATAATACCTTATCATACTCCAACAAGCAAGAAGGGGCAAGGATGTTAGTCAAAGTCTTTCCTAACAAATGGTCTAAGAGGGTATTTTTTGTTTGTTGGGTTTTTTTGTAAAGTTACTATTCTACACCTTGAAATATTGCTGAAACCTAATACCTCCAGCAAAGTCTGATGAGAAATGAATTCTTGGGTACCAAGTCAGAGTTCCAGAAAAGTGTTCAGGAGAAACAAATCTTTTCAATGTACACCTGCACCAGCCTCAAGCTTTGCACCGGGTCCTGATTTTGTTTTAGAATAGAACCAAACTTCGGCCCCCTTATTCCAACACGAATATCATTTTAAGTTTAAACAAAAAGAGAAAAAGTCAAACATCTAAATTGTACATTCAGTTCTCCAATGCCAGGGAAAACCACTTTTAGCCCACATGACAGTGAAGAAGTCTATCAGCCTCATGCCACTGAGTGAGTTTTGGCACCTTGACCAAAACACTTATCACTGAGGAATGCTACTTCCTCAGTTCTGAACTCCTAAAAACACCTTGTAGTGTCATCTAGCAGGAATGTAATGGTCCCCACTAATAGGACTGAGACATGGATAAATGGTTCCCACATTTTCAAGCAGTTGCACTCAGGTGGTTCTTTGGAAACCCAGAACCAGTTCTCGAAGGAAGCACTCTGTGACATAATAGCCATTGTTTTGAGTCAGCTTCATCAGTGGCATCCACCTCCTTTTACAAAATATCTTTCTTAGGTTATTTGTTCATTGTTTCTTCCACTTTTAAAGGCATTATAATATTTTTTTTCAATTGAGACATTTAAGCAAAACAAAAACCCACAAAACAAGAGTCTACTGAAGTTTACCTAAACAGAGTAACAAAGGGAATAATAATGGAGTTCTTAAGATACAAAGAAATAAAATCAAGCCTCAAAAGAAGCCACAACAGCTATTACCATGTCAGAAAACTATCCTTGCTGGCTCCATTGATCACATTATTTTTACAAACCAAATGGATGCAAATCTAACATCTTGATGTTATTTACACACTTAAAGGAATTGGTTAGACATAAAAGACCTGACAGATCACATTTTTGTTTCCACATACTGGAAAGAAAGAAGATAATAAGCCACCTGTAGTTCCATCTACAAAACAAAAGTACTGTATCTAGGCTTCAGGCTTCCAGCAAAGCCACATGCTAAACATTACATCTTCCTAAATGATTAAAGAACACTGGTTAACATACATGAGCCCATTCAGGTGTAGCAGGTGTTGTTTTCTTGGCAAAGTCTGGAAACCATTTAACAATGATACACAGCATTTCTATAAACCATTCTTTCTCAATTCAAAGGCACTCTGCAAAGATAAGCAGTCAAAAACGGTCATATCTGAGTAAAAGATAAAACTGTGACTCTGGGGCGGGGTGGGGGAGCAGGAAGCCTGAGCAGCCCCAGCTCCTGCCACCCTCCTCACTTCAAGAGGATGGCAAAAGAGGTGCACCATGAGGGCCTTCGGCTGGACCCAGGATTAGGATCTGCCCTTCCCTGTGCAGCAAGAACAGCTTTATCCCTTGGCCACAGCTGCTTCCCACACTTCCCTCTCCCCATTCAGCCCAGAAGCAGCAGCTCCAGCAGCTCCCACTGGGGCTGCTCCACCTGTTCTGCGGGAATCTGGCTCTGTAAGTCAGGCCAAAGCTTTGAGCCAACAAGGCCAGCTGTGAGGCACTGAACTGTGAGTTTAAAAGCCTCTACAGAAGGAAAAGACTAAACTTTTTCAAAACACTGGGACTGTAAGAGGTTGGAAAAAATAAAGCAGGGGAACAAGAAGCCCGCTGGACAGCAAGGGAGTCTGCTGGAAGACAATGTATGTTTTGCTGGTACTCAAGCTAGGACCTTTCATAGACAGTGTCACTATCAAGCACTACTGTAACTTATTTGGAACATCAAACTACATAAAGTTTATCTACTAACAGAAGCAATTCAGTGGTTTGTTAAAAAATTAATGGAATCTTACTTTGTAAGAGACATCAGCACAGAGTAATACTCCAGGCTGCTGGGCTTCCAAACTAAGTACCAGAGTTAAGGGGCTTATAAGGGAAGCAGCACGTGCATGAAATGCAAGGCTATCCTGTCAAAGTTATATCTTGCTGTTAATGTTCTCAAGATGAAGAGGTCATAGTTTCATAAAGAATGTTGACTGGTACACATTCCTCAGTAGTCCTCAGAATACATGGGTAAGTATTTTGAGTAAAACCCAGTTCACATCAATGGCTTCCCAATTCCAGGTCTTCACAACCTCATGAGAAGAGTCCTTTGACAAAGTAATGCTGGTGGAATCACTTCTCTTCACGTCTTGTTCTCCTCAAGATAGACCTATATCTACATGCTCTAGCCACTCCATTGTCCACACCCTTTTCTCTATAGCTAAGAACTCCTGTGAACTAATAGTCAAGCACCTCCAAAAACCTCTCTCTACCCCAAGCTGGAGGAACACTCTTCCTCATCTACTTATTTTTCTCACAGTGTGAACAAAACAGATTTCTCATAGATGATACTTCACAAGTTTTTTAGTAATAGCTATTTAATTTAAAAACATCTCCTTTTGTAACCATCTATTATAAAAATATCTATTTTATTTTAACGGAATCATACCATTTCTCAGTATTTAATTTTCAGTTGCAGTTTCTGTTAACATAGTGGATACCTCCTGTTACTAATGAAATTTTACATCAAATTGTTTCCACAGTAAGATACGATAATAGAAAAAGTGAATTTTTGAAGAGCAACAATTATTTTGGTTAGGAACTCACTACAGGTTTTTCTCATACTCTAGCTTACAAAGGAGGGAAAAAAGAAAAGAAGACTTTAGTACCAAGAACACAATATTATTTTAATATTGGAACTGCAAAATTTGATTTAGCACTTTTCTAAACTTCCACAAAATAACCAAGAACATGCATTGGTATTATTTGCTATAGAACTTCAGTAACATTTATCGTGGCATGTACAGCACTATTGCAAATTATACGCTATTTATATTAGTGTAATGTAAGACCAAACTTAATAAAATCTATGTAGACCTATTTAATCAAAAATGCCCTCCAACCATTGTTTTATAATATGAAATCTGTTAGATTGCTACTCTTGAGCAAAATAAAACCGGACCTGTGCACTGAATGGTAGCTGTCACACTCTCCTGGTCGTCAGCAGGAAGAGCTGAGATATTACTTGAAGTAAAAACACCACATCAACTGTAATAAAGATAGAAAGAGCACTTATATAGTCATCTAAGAAAAGCTGACAAAAAGGCTCTTTTGTTTTATTAGAAGACTTTGTTCAACATGAAACAGTTCTGCAAGTGACAAAAATATTATGAAATACCCACCCTTCAGTATGTGCATGAAACACACATTTTATGTCACTGTATTTGTCCAATGAACATTCACTAGAATGTCTCATAAAGTTAATACCAGTTGCCTGAAACCAAAATTGACTTTAATACTTTTCAAATCTCATGAAAATCAGATATATTTGCTCATCACTACTATCAGATAAGCATTACAAAAAGTAGTAGTTGTCTTAGAATTTAAAAAAAAAATAATTTGCAGCTCTATATATTTTTTTGATATTCTTCTTCACTCTATAAACATTTCAAACTATTACCCCCGGGAAGGCAGAGGGGGAGGAAGCCCAAGAGAACAGAGAGAGAACATGAACAGCTTACTGCGGAGAGCGGTTTAATCAGGAAGTAGCCATTATCCTGTCGCTACAGAGCAGGGACAGCACTCCAAAACAAGCCGTGGGGTGGTGGGGGGAGTCCTGTTGTTTTTTTCAGCCAAGAAGGAAGAAAGCACACACGCTATCCTGCCCGAGTTTGCTGAGCCCAAAGGTCGCCAGACGCCGATTGTCAAAAGCTATCCAGACAGCGGCATCCAAGCGAGCGCGGAAAAGGCTGCGCTTGGGGAAGCATCAACGATCCACCGCAACCTCCTGTGTGTTACACACAAAACATGGCTGTCTTATTCAGAGATTAGCAATTATTGTAATGAGATACCGTCGGAGGGGGTCAAACAGTGCTTCCTGCAGTTTACACATCTTGATTTCCTGGTAAACAAACCGAAGGCAGGCGGAGCCCTGGGATCGCGGAACATCCGCACACACCGGCTCAGGTGAAGGGGACGCGGCTTTATCTGCACTTTACTTACACAAGGCAAGAAGGTAGCAGGAAAACATAAAACCAACTGCACTATGAAGGACATTTTCTCCACAGTGTTGCACAGTCATCAAGCCAAGAATTTTTTTTTTCCTTTTAAGTAATGCTCCTGTACACACACACAAACACACACACACTCTCTACAGAAAAAACTGACCAAAAACTTGTTTTGGTATGAAAAAGTGCTGCAAAACAATAACCTGAATCAACCCTGGAAAAACCTGAAATGGAGAAAAAACAAATACTGATCGCTGCATTTGAATTTAACCACCAACCTAAAATAAAAAATAATAATTAAAAAAAAAATTAAAATTAAAAAAAACCCCAACACTTTTCTTCCGCAAAAATAAGTAATCGAATATGGACTCCAGCACATGGCAGTGCTTCAGTGAGATTATAGGTTGTTTCCTACCTATAATCTTTCAAAAAATTAAATTTCACAAGCTCCAGTTTAAAAATCATCTTTCCACAGTGGAACTAAAGAGGGCCCTAGGCTACTATGGAAATTAAAAGGAAAAAAGAGAAAAGAGCAACCCCCAACAAACAACACTTTCCCCCTTGACTAAGAACAAAAAGCCCCCTCCTCCTTAGCAACAAGAATAAAGTACTTGGTCAAAAAACAGAACACAGGATTTCGGGGCAGAGGATCAATCAATTGTTCCTCTCTCAGAAATTCAGAGGCATGGAAGAAGACAACTTAGGGAACACACAAAAGTGAGGTGTCTGAAGAAACAAATCAAGGAACAACACACTAAAGAACGTTCTAATAACTTTGTTAGAAATACATTGCAGCCATTTGTCACATTAAGCTCAGGAAAGGAACAAAGGAAGGCTATGAGAAGTAAAATACAGAAAGCATTACTGGAAAGATCATGAAATATCATGGGGTGCATCTACAGCAGCAATCACTGACAATGAAGATGCAGCCTCTGCCAATAAAAGAATTATTCTGCTGCCACTATCACCCACACAAGGTAAGATATATTAAACAAGAGGGATCTTTGCAACCAAAACAATACACCAAGCAGGAATTTTGGAAGCTGGGCTTGTTACAGATATAATTAGTGCAGCCACAATTTCCTCATCAAAGACTTGAATATAACTATTTGACTTAAGTAAAACCACACTGAAACTTAGCATTTCATTCATCCAGTTTTCTATTGCTCCCCATTTCACAAAAAAAAAGCAGTTTTGTGAAACCACTTAGAGCATTTCTGAAGAAAGCAGTAAAAATCCAACCCATCAAATGAGAAAAGCCTTCTGCAAAGACAAGGAGTATCAGCACCACTCTTCACAGTAGCCTTGAAACAGTTTTAAAAAGCAATGTATGTTGTTTTTAATCAGGGTAAGTTGGGTACTAGTATCACTGCAAACAAGGTCTCATTGCAAGACTTAGGAGACCATGACCTGAAGTCTCTATCAGTTAATTAATCTTAATATCAGATATTTGCACGCTAAAACACAGCCATGATGAACTCGAGTCTTACGTGACTCTGGGACAATCACACAAAATAGTTTTATATGTTAAAGTAATAGCACATAAATGATGATTTTTCTAAAATTATTTCAATCCATGTTGCTCATAACGTGAAAAATACTTACTGTGGAACAGCTGTTTTGCATTGACAGAGCAATGAAGGAGAGGGAAATAAAAATATACCACTGGAGAGAGCCAAACAGAAGGTTCATACTTACTTCCTGAGCCCTGGGCTCAATCAGACCCCAGCCCAGTAAGAGTCAGTGCAATCTTAAAAGCAGGGATTTAGTTTCTACCAGTACAGCCATTAGAGAAGCACAATATACTGAACTACAACCCATGTTAGTCAGCAAGAGAGTAAGAATGATTCAGCAACTGACGTTCTCAGACAAATTATACAGGCCACTAAAACAATGGTGGTCAAATGTCTCTGCTCCATTAAAAACTATGTTTGTAGAACAGGCCTAATATGACACAATAAATCAGCTACTCCAGCTATGTCTTACAATCACATCAGCAGCTGCCCTTATGAAATGGCACAGCATCAACCTGGGAAGCCCAACCAGACAGTTACTGTCTTTCTGAAAGATATTTTAAGAGTATTACTTTCTATATACTGAATTCTAACTATAAATATGGGTATTTATATACAACTCTAGCTATGTATGGTATCATAAACTAAATAAAAACTTTAAATCTTTAAAAAACAATACAGCTGGTAACAGTGAGTAAAATACAGAAGCATCCTTGTACTGAGATTTCAAACATTGCCCAGGGGAATTAAATCTGTGGTCATAAAGAAATTACAAAATCCTGAAAACTTAACCTACTAGATAGATTAGAGCCTATCTAGAATTACCCTTATCGTTCAGGTAGCTCTATTCTACAACAAATTTTGATTTAAAAAGGCTTAGTTTACCCTGTGATAAAAGTTAATGGATTTTGCTTATACACACTTGAAAAGAGCATATAAACTCTGTGCAATCTGAATGCTAACAAAACCAGAGATCTATACTTTGCATCATACTTTGATGCAAACTTCAGAATTGCTGCAAGAAACACAGCTTACTTCTCAGCAGAAACACTCGCTTAAAATAGCAAGTGTTTTATAAAAACAAGCATAATACCTAAATTCAGCATCACCTGCAAATACAACCTGCAGCAATGGCCTTGGAGAGTATGAACTCTCTATGGTACATTAAATCAATGTATTTATTTATAAAAGTTTCAGATGCAGTATTTATCTTTTGCTTCTAGCAATTTTAGCTATAATCCTCTGACACCAATTGCACGGACTAGTAAGGAGGGGACAAAAGGGACCATTCATTATTTAGACATAACAGAAGTTCTAAATAATTTTTTTGCTCAAGAAAAACTAACAAGTTAATAAAAGTGACTTCTAAGTGAGGTACAGCAGATAGGGGGGCCTCAACAAAGGATGGACCAAACAACCAACTTCCCTCCTCATACTCAGTCCATGACAAAAGTCTCAACCACCTTTTCCTCTTAATAGACCTTCACACAACAGCACCCCAAAGCATGTCCTGCTCGTGTGCCTATAAATTAAGATTCTGATAACATTCACAAGCCTCAGTACCATTTTTTCCCTACTGCAGAGACCACTCAAGTTCCACTGTTACACTCAGTACCAATGGAGTGGTCTAAATTGGTCTCCACAATTGAAAACACAGATGTATCAAGAGACAGATTATCTCATTTCAAACATTTTCTCACCACCAAGAACAACTAAATCAACCAATCTTTAAAATCCATCAGCTGACACTAAGTAATCTGCATCCTTATGCTGGTTATAGCCCTCCCAAAGCTTCCTTCCCCAGGGGCAAGAGAAGCAGCAATCTTCTCTTTGTTCTATCTCCTCCATATTCTGGTCACATTTATTGGTCATATTGCTCATGATATAGCTTCATTCTAAAGGCCCTTTGCTCCTCATTGAATTGTTTACAAAACACATGGGCACTTCATCTATCAATTTGATCCTTAAAATAGTATCTTGGCATTTGAATAAACATGGTAGCTACCACTGAACTGTCACTCAGAAAGCACCATATTCTACTATTATTAGATACATCTCTACCAAAACCCTAGTAAGTACAGAATTGTTTCAAGACATGTAAAAGTCACTCACAGAAAAACAAAGAAAACTAGCTTATTCTTTACATTGCTTTAATGCCCAAAAGCATTCTTCACGCAGACTAATTAACTAGAACTAATCAGAAAACTATTAAAAATCCCAAATTATTATTTATTTAGTAGCATTTCAAACATTTGCTACTAGATTTCAACTCCACAAAGTATATATATGGAATAAATACTGAAATAGCATAGAAAAAAACAGAATTAAATAATTTCTTAATTTTCCTGTATGAAAGCCTTGTCATATGTTCCTTCTCATTTTTAGTATTGCGATTATCAAAATATCTTAGCATAACTGAAACAATGGTCTTAACTAGCATCTTGGAAACAAAAGAAACTAAAGCACACCAATCTCTCAAGGAACCATTGTCCTATGTACGTAAATGTACCATTTCATAATAAAGTTGATGTATCTTTCAATAAAGTTTTTATATTTCCATAGATTATGCTGAGGAATATTGACAAGAGTGATTTGACTTTTATGAAATTTGAGACTGAGATGACGTTTGTTTCCATGTTCTATACAAGACTATCATCCATTTAAAAAAGCATTACAGAAATCAATTCTTAATTTTCTTTTATATATATGTAGGTATGTACATACATATATGTGATAAATTCAGTATTAACTGCTATTTATCCAAACTGAAGATTCTGGAAAAAAGATCATATAGGTAAAAACATGGCAGAAAAATGCACAAAGATCGAGGGTTAAACTGCTATTTTCCATTAAAATAACAATTAATTTACTACATTATTGCAAAATTGAAATGAAATTATTTTTAAACTATAAAGATTTTCCAAAAGTTTTAAAGCTTGGATATTCTTTATCATCTAATGTACACATAGACACACAGACCCTCTGAGAATACAATATTCATTTTGCTGCAGAAGAACAGACATTGCATAACAATGAGATTTGCTAATGAAATCAGCCATCAACCTGGAATACATATGTATTAAACCAAGACCTCAGTGTCATTTTCTTTTTGCTTCGTTTGTTCTTTCTCTCATTTTTCCTCGACCTTTCAAGTATCCTGCCCTCCTGGTTTCACTGCTTCAAGTACAGCAATATTGCAAAATACTGTGTTAGCACTGCATGTACAACACCTTTTATTTTACAAAATTTCTTTCTCTACTTACAGCTAAATGTAGATTCTAACTGCATGGGTTCTATCAGTATTGTTAACGTAGCCTTGAAAGAAAAATCAATGGGTGCTATAGAGACAAAGGAGTATTATCTCCTCTGTAAAACAGGAGTATCTAATAAAAATCGGGTGTCACTTGAAACAAACTACACTTTCTCAGCTCAAGTTGCACACCCATTAATACAAGAATTTAACAGAACACCATATATTTAAAAAATCCCCTCTCTATTTATCTAATGATTAAAGAGGACAAAATTTACAATCATTATATGAATACAAGTGTAATTTCTTTGCCTGAACATGCAAAATCATCATGAAAACAAATAAAACAATTCAGCAAGTTCAATGACAGTATGTTTTAGCAAGCAGTACACATAGCAGCAACACAAAAAACTTCACTTAAAAAGAAATTAATACAGAATGGATTTATTCAACTACTCAGAGATGCCCATAAAAATTTAAACATTAAGAAAGTGTTTTAAAAGACATTTTTCTCTCATTATACGAATACGATATTTTGGTTTTGTGGTATATATGTTGTCTTATATTTCATAGATAAAAGCAACCACCCCCAACTCCACGAATATCAAACCTATGTTTTGAAATCGCACCAAACCTATTAAAAGTAAAATACAGCCTGCTAACTTTTTCTACCGTTACCATTTTACTGAATTTTTTTAAATTGAATTAATACAAATAACACATTGTTACTTTAATGGTACTATCAAGTTAGCATTGTTGTTAATAAGCTCCGAAGTCATACCAAAAAAGAAACAGAAAACAGTAGAAAATAAATGTTTGCCAACTTGTTTGGTAGGATTGGCATTTTTGTTGGGGGGGGGCACACATGTGAATGTGGGTGTTTGCTTGTTTTTCTCCTTTTTTTTCAGCTAACACTCCAAAACCCTAATTCTATGAAACAGAATGGACAAACAGTTACTCTAGTATACAAAAACTGCACACAGAACTCCCATGGAATAAATCAATGGCATTTGCAACTTATTTTATCTTGAGAGGTGCAAGGAAACCATTCAGTCATTCTATAGCTACGACAATCAGCACAATACCAAAAAAACAGAAGGCACAAAAGACCGCGGGGGCGGGGGGGGGAAGAAAAAAAAAAGGGAAAAATAATTAAATGTTAGAAAACAGACTTAACCATCCCTGAAGCCAGTCATATCAAATCGTCACTTTACAACCCAGGAAGAATACCATCAAGATACTGGACATAATGAACTAGGAAAGTAAGTGAAAGCATAAAAATTTCCATAAACTTTCTTCATATAAGCTTCACTGCTAAGTTAACAAGCACCTGTGTCATTGAGAGCCTTGAAAGCTGAAAGCATAAAACACATGGCTTTATTTTTACTTCCGTTACTCTCACTTTGAAAGATCTGTGGCTACAGGATATAAGCATCAAGATATATGTAATATGAAGTGGTCTTACTCTCATTCGTGCATTATCGTGTCCTAATAAAAAGACATATGAAGACTGGTCTCAATCACACACTATCAAAAATGCTTATGCTTCAATTACAAAGCATTTGTCCTTCTGCAACAAAGCCATCTCTCACCACATTACATCTCAAAATGACTATAACTGGAGAGAAGAGGCATGATTAATTATAGTGGGCTCACCTTTAAAAACAAAGACTACGTGACCTCCAGGGTTTGAAATAAAGACACTCTAATGCAACAACCTTGACCCTTGAAAGTGCTGGGTCATTTTTTTCTGTGATGAACAGTGATTGCTTTCTATAACTCTAACAGTTGTCAAGTAGGCTAAAGAGTATGGCTGGCAGGTGATAGTTGTGAAAAGCTTGCACTTTTAACAATGATTTATTGCCCTGTAATATAGATCAACTGTCCAACTGAGCATCTTCTACAGGATGTTACAGGCCATATACTGCAACAACTGACATCACATATTTGGGATCAAACAAGCGTATGTGGAACCTAAGAATATAGAGAACTGTTAAACAATACAGTCGTACTTTAAATGATTAAAGGAGAAAGACATATACGCAAATTTGCTGTACATATGAAATATGAGACTCTGATATGTAACTCCTAGCACTACATAATCACACATATACCTCAAGTACAGGTCATAAAACTTCACAATTCACACAACTTGGTATGAATTTCCCTAACAGGTATGAGAACACAGAAACCAGTTATTCTACTAATAAAAGTGAAGCCTCATTCTAAAAAATACAGATTCAACCTCATACAAGAATGCAGATGAAACCCAATCAGCAGCACACAGAATTAGATATTGCCAAGTGCTAAAATATACTTGAATTTTTATCAATAAGAAAAAATATGAACTCAGAAATCAGACTGAATTTATCTACCATATTTATCATCTCTGAACTAACCAGAAATAGCTTCCTCAATATATAGTCTCAAACTCTGTACTTTGCTGGAATAAATCACACAAACACAGATGACCACAGTATGAACATATTCTGAAAATTAACACCGTCCAGTTTACAGTATTTAAAATATTCCAGAGAACAGTTCACGTATACAGATTTCGTATAGTGCTGTACTAGTAGTCATACCTATGCACACAAACACCCCTTTATTTTCATTATTACAAAATGCTTAGTTAAAAGCTTCTACTGGCACTTCATGCAGAAATTGCAAGCATACTTCAAAGCTCACTTTTAATACCTAGCAATAAAGCACACTTTTTTTTTTCACAATGAAATACCACAAATTGTATTGAATTATGATGACTACTATTTATCTACTTTAAGGCAGCAAAAGTGGAGGACAATTTATTAAAGTACAGGAGGAACTCCTGAACACTGGAAGGTCACAGCCTATGTGCTGAGCTGCTAAGCAAAAACATCTATGATGTTGCAGAGCTGCCATTTTTCTTCCTTGACAAAGCGTCCATCTGCCACAGAGCCATTTACAGCCTCGGAGTCAGAATATCAATGATTTCCAACCATTCTGCAAGTCTGCTTTCACCTTGGCATCACCTCTGTAAAACATCTAAAGCAGACAATACATATAACCCCTCAAAAAGCTCTAAGTCCTTGCTTTATTCAGCTGACATGCATTTAAGCTGTACTCATCATTTCCTTAGTTCCTTTGAATTGTGCAAGAATATTAGAACTCCAAATTCTACATCTTTTCATTGCTACATTTGCCTTAAATAAATTACCTTTGGAAAACCTAAAAAGAAAACCTTTTGAATACTGACAAAATGTACAAAAAGAGTTAGAAAACATCTGATAGTTTTAAAATCTGTACTTAATGTACATGCACAGCATTGCAATCTACTTTTTTCTTTTCCAAACAAACAGAACATGCCTGGGAAGATCCTTATTATAGATCTCCATACAGAAGACACTATCGCAGTTTAAGTGAAACCAAGAAAATTATGTTCAGCTCTATGTCTCTATGTATAAACTGGTTTTTAAAAAAAATTTCCAGGTTAGAGCTGAGTGAAAAAAGGAAAGAGAATCTTGCCTTATTGAATTAGTACCTAAAGAATTAGGTCTTCAGACAAAACATATCTGGACTGATAAAACCAATCATACATATATGTATATATATATATACACACACACATATACGCACACATACGCTCTCTGTTAAGCATGAGAATACACACTCCATCAGGCTCATTACAACACAACTGTATTCCTAGAGAGCAACTTTTGGAGTCCTGAAATGCAGGTAAATGTCGACACCCTACACTGGTTTTCAAACATGCAAATGTGAAGCTTGCTTTTACAGTGAAACTGGGTCACAGAAGAAACCATTTTGTATTACAAGTACATACGTAAGCACATACAGTCACACAGCCAGATCTCCAACTACTGCCATACAAACCCTCAATATGTTTAATATATGGGAGCAAAATATTTGAATGCTAGATGAAGCTTGCAAGCACCTTCATGAAAATTTACTTCATAACACCTGTAAAGCACGTTTTACAATCTCAACTTTACCTCCCATCCTTTCTTTTCATTATGTACTTACTTCTTCTTGTAACAGAAGTTAAGAGTGTCAAAGACTTGACAATTTGAACCTGTTCTATTTCTATCTGTTCTCTGCCCGCTTCACTTTGTTCAGGATGCTTTTAACATTCCAAAAATAAGCTGAATTTAAACCCAGAATATTTTTCTAAATCTGTATGGAAAACAATGTCTCTTCATCCCCTCAAATACCTCGCTTTCTAGAATTCCTCTGGCTAAATCACCCTAGGGCTTAGGTAGGCTGCACTATAAGGCTGAACTAGTTCAGATGTTACCTTTGTGCTTGCCTTTGAAACGGTAGGATCAGATATACACGGATACATATCCAACATGTTTATTTTATGACTGGTGGGTATTTACCTGACACTCTCATATCACATCTCACCTAAAAACCCCCAAAACCTACCGAACAAAAAACCCCATCAAACTTGTTCAATGTTCCACCTGCTATCAATACACATTTTGCTACTTATCTCATCTGCAATTTAACTACCTCTACACCAATCTCCTCATTGGCACTCATTACTTCGGTTTTTTAGTGGTGTGAAAGTATGCTGGTAAACTGTAAGTCACAAGGGAGCACCTGCATGAAACAAGATTAATACAGAGCAGCACTTCATTGCTCACTATTTTTTGCACTTAAAGAGCCAAACCTGAAGAAGATAGCACATCTTTGAGAGGATGTACTACCAGGCAGTAGAGCTAAGGAGGAGACTAAGGTAAGATATTCAGGCATGGCTAGATCTGAGACAGCACCACAGCTAAGAAAGATCTCACTGAGGACATGGAAGGACAGTGGTAAAAACAAGAGATGATCACAGTTAGAAAGCCAACACCTCTCAGTCTTACACAACAGCAGCTCTCTACCACCACATATTGCCTGCAATGAAGCACCAGACACCTCAATTCCTTATATACTGCCACTCTAACCTACCTTCGTCCTTTAAAAATCCTAGAAGAAAAGAGAAAAAGGGGGGGGAAAAGGAATATAATTAATAATTCTGTAGCTAAGATGGAATCGTAAAGTTGGGTAGATTGGAAAGATCTTACAGGGGTCATCTGGTCCCATCTCCTGCTCAAAGTCCAGCCAACTTACCAGGGAACAAGATGCAGCTTTTGCAAGTTCTCTGAGCACCCGTTTCAGTGTTCCACAGAACCACAGACTGGTGTGGATTGAAAGACACCTCCAAAGATCATCTAGTCCAACCACCTGCCACAGCCAGGGACACCTTTTTTAGACTGGGTTGTTCAAAGTCCCATCCAATCAGATTCTGACCACAGCCAGGGTTGGGCATTGTGCTACTGCTTCAACATGTCCTGCTCAGCAGCAATTTTTACCTACTGTTAAAATCAATTAGTTTATGGAGTACTGATGCTATAAGCAGCTGAAGAATAGAGATACAACCACAAATCAAGACTTAAGCCAAGGCCTTGTGCCTGTCACATGTGGTTGAAAAGAGGTTCTGCTCAGCTGCTCCCAGTTATCACTCTGTTCTGTTTTCACATCAGTTTCCCAGAACATACATTTAAGCTCTTCCAGTTGTCAAGTTAGAAGAGCTCTCACTGTTTACTTAATCAGTTGCCTTCTAAGTTTTGAATCTTTTCATTCCACTATTTTCTTTATTATCACAAGATTTGCTACCTACCTTAAAATAAGACAGTAAGTAATGCAAATTTAGTTTTGTCTAAGGAATTTTAAGACTTTAAAAATATAATCAAATATAAAATCATTGACAGTAATAATATGAATTCTGGTAAACAGCAAAAAAAAAAAAAAACCAACCAAGACACACACTACATCTCCCTTCTTTCTCATAACCCTTACACAGACCGTACTTTTTGGAGCTCTCCTGTGGTGAATTAGTCCACTCCTACTAAAAGCATCTTCCTAGTAGAAACAGGAACACAATAAGATGAGCTACCAGCAGAACAGTTCCTGAAGACTTAGATACAAAAGATAAGGCTGCAACTATTTAAATATGAAAAACTATCTTTTCAATACTTGACTAGAAATGCTGTCTTCACCTGAACATTTAAATTACAAAACTACTGTATATTAGGACTCTGAAATTTAATTAGAAAAAGTATTTCTCAGTGTCCATAAGCAGACAAAGCTTTGTATTTAAATGCCAAGAACACTTCTTTCTGTAAGAAAGCCAAAGCAAAGTGAAAATGGTACTCTAATCACATGTACTTGGAAAGATTTCTGAACTTTTAAACTTTTGAAGTAATTGTAAAAAAAAACAAAACACCTTTTTTGTGCAAAGAGTGTTGCTGCTGCAAAGATAAAATCAGCTGGTCTGAACAACACAGTGCTACAACCAAAAATTCAATTTACATCTGAGCTCCTCCAGTTGTCATCTGTACAGTAAAGCTTAATAAACCACTTATTCCTCCACAAACAATGGGCTGACAATACATAATCAAAATCTGCTCTTTAACCCTCTCAGCAAATAACCGTTATTAAATTGGTTTGCAGCAGAAGCACTGACAGAGTTTGGAGCAAGTCTTAAAGAAGTTGTGTCAGTAGTGGGGTTTTGTGTTTTAGTTTGGTTTTCTAACTGCCTTCCTATTATAACTTATAACACACCAAATGCACACTGTTAGTTTAAACCAAAACTATACAAAAACTAGGCATTCCACAGAGAAATACACGGTTCATTAATTCTTTCCTTGAAACTTTCAGTCCTTTTGTAATTTCACTTCCATAATTGTTTGATCTAGCATGTTAATCTGTTTTCCTCAATAAATTACTCTAAATACACAGAACCAAGGATATACAATTACACACAAAATGACCATACATGCAGAAAACATACAGCAATGAACTACTTTAATTTTTTAATAAGATGATTTTCTAAAGATAAATACATAAAAATAAGTAGGAAAAGAGGGACAGTTGCCCTCTGTATCTTATTTACACTCTGTAAAATTACTGCAAGCACATAAAACTTCTACAGTCATATTATCATATAGTTTCTTAGTCAATGCTAATCGTTGTTATTATGCTGAAGTAAAGATATAATTAAATCTGCAGGTGTAATAGATCTTTGAAGAAAGAAAATTCTTATGTTCTTTGGGGGATGGTCTGTTTTGGAAGCTTTTATAGTTTTTCTGATCTTGCCAAGTGTACATCCACCTACACTTTCCAAAAACCAAACCCCTACTTTTCAAATACTATTACCACAAACTATGAACAGCCTCTTTTCATGGAATCATAGATGGTTCCGTTTGGAAGGGACCTTAAAGCCCATCCAGCCCCGCCCGCTCCAAGGGTAGGGACACCTCCCACCAGCCCGGGTGTCTCCAAGCCCCGTCCAACCTGGCCTTGGACACTCCCAGGGATCCAGGGGCAGCCACAGCTTCCCTGCCCACCCTCACAGGGAAGAATTTCTCCCCAATATCCCACCCATCCCTGCCCTCTGGCAGTGGGAAGCCATTCCCTGTGTCCTGTCCCTCCATCCCTTGTCCCCAGTCCCTCTCCAGCCCTCCTGGAGCCCCTTTGGGCACTGGGACGGGCTCTCAGGTCTCCCTGGAGCCTTCCCTTCTCCAGGCGAACCACCTCAGCTCTCCCAGCCTGGCTCCAGAGCAGAGGGGCTGCAGCCCTGGAGCATCTCCTCTGGTCCTATTCCAGCAGGTCCATGTCTTCTTGTCCTGTAGGCCCCAGAATTGCTTGGGGGGAATATAAAAACAGAGATACCATTTCCATAACCAATGTCACCTTTCCATGAATTCTCTGCATCCTCTTGAGCAGTTACATGATAAAAAAGGCAAACAGAGCTATGTATTAGGTGCTTTAGCTAACTTTTGATAAGAATGGGAACAGCTCAACAATCACATTTTTTTGTTTAATTTCTTTTGTTCTGAGACAGAAGCTGACAAGTGATAAAACATAACGTTTTATAAAAATAAAAAATTTGTCTAACTTGCATGTTTCTGCAAGTCTGCTGTGTTTTTATTTAGTTTGCAACAGCCTACTATTTACATACACTTAAATTTCATGTAAGAAAAAGTTTTTTCTTGGCAATTTGCTTCTCTATGTTACAACCAGTAACTGCAATATACATAACTTTTGGTGGATCAAGAACTTCCTATCTAAAATGGCATCACTTTAACATGGAAAAAAAGCCCAAAAACAAACAAATAAACAAACCACGAACACCACAACTCACAACACAGAAGGAATTACTGCTTACCATTTTTCCTAATCTTTTCAAGCTCTCTCTTGAGCAATGTATTTGTTACAACTGAAGGCATACTGAAGTGCCATTTCTTTGTTTGGATGGAAGGGTTGCTCTTTCTTCACAGGGAAGAAAGTATGTTCTGGAGGCTAAAGAATTGAGTTTACTCACAGAAATGATAGCGATCACTAAGGATATGTTTTTCTCTGCTTATTCAGAAATTTGGTATTTTTCATCTTTCACAGAAGAAGTTATAGCTGGACATAAACACACAGGCAAAACAAACTGGCACATTTAGTACTAACAGTCAGCCCTAAGATTAAGCTTGTTGAAAGAAAGATCCACACCTGGCTATTATCTCTCTTGCATTTTTTAATGCCTACAGGAAAACTCATTAAATAGCACAAATCTTTCTGTAACCTTCTCCTGTTCTTCTCCAATTGCATATTTAAAAAGAGAAAAGTTGTGCTGAACCATTTATCGAGCACCCCTCTCATTTCCTGAGTAAGGCACTTTTTTGATCAGCACTCATTCTAATGTTTCCATGCAGTAACAGAGGGCAGCTCGCATCTCTCATTCCAGGGTTGTACGTCTAGGAAAAATTGCCCCACAGAGCAGGATCTAGAGTTGTTTGTAGCTACTAACTATGAAAACTTAATGAAGGAGCCCTTGTAACACTTGGGTGTTCAGAGAAATTGAGAGACAAATTTTTAACCCAACCAATGCACCTATATTCTTAATGGAATTGCATCTCCTCCCCAGGGCAAAGGACTTTTTTATTTTTTAAAAAATATTTCACAAGTCAGAAAGTTAAGCAGGTTTAGCTTTACAAAGCCAAACATAAAGGTGATGTTTACTACCAATTACATACTACATCCCATTACCCCCTGCAAAACTGGAAGCTGCTTCTAGAAGGTTTCACTATCTTTCTTCAGACACTAGAGGCTGGGAATGCAGCAGTCTCAGGACATTCCAGCAAAAAATGTTACCTCGTTAACAAAACAAGGTTCAGCTTTTATGAAACAAAGGCTTTTTCATTAAAATGGCTCACCTTATAGAAACTGACAGTATAGTACTCCATCGCACAAACTTTCACAATATGTGATGCCTGCAGTAAATATTAAATCCTAGATAAAGTCTTTGTGTTTCTATTACTGCAAATTACTTAATGACTTTCCTAGTTCTGCTTTTTTAATTTTTTTTAATGGTTCAGAATAACGTTCCTGTGTTCATACAAGCAGGTTATCTTACCTCCCGCCCTTACCTGCTCTTCTACCACTGCCTGCTAAGCAGTATCTTCCCTTTAATTCACTTGATCCCTCCTGTTTAATAGATCTGCTCTCTCCATATTAACCTACTCACTCTTTGAATTCAGCAGCTGTTGGTGCTCTTACCATTTCTGTAAACACTGTATTAAGTAACAAGTAGTGGTTGTAACAGCTTCTCCTTCTGCATTGTACAGAAAGCACTTCTGAAACTCCAGCCTTTTAAATTTAATCTTAAAAATTATTTTAATCAGTATGCAAAAATGATTGGTTTAGACTTTTTTCCTACTGTCTGTACAAATTTATCTCTACTGATTGTAAAGTTATGTCTGAGATGAAAGTCACTACTGAAACGTAGGACTCCACTGTATCACAAAGTCCGGGGCCTAGGATCTAAACAAGGCTCTTGGTAACCAATATATCCCATTACTGTACATAAGCTTATAATATGCCTTTACAAATTTAAGTACGTTATTCACTATTTTCATGGGATTTTAGCACCAGTATATGAAGAATTGATGGTTAATATGAGCAACATGAAACAATAAACTTGAAAATCATTTCAAATGTATTTCAGATTTTCCTCCCCTGTTTTATGTACCTCACTGACAGTAAGTCAAATAGAAGTTAAAAAGTGTTCCTGAAAGTCGCATCTATGAGCTGAACAGGCAGTCAGGCTTTCTGCTAAACATCTCTGTTTTGGTTGTCAGTTAACTTTGTCAAAAGCAAAGTACTGGAGTAATATACAAAGAGGTTTTTCTTTAGCTATCCTGAAAAAAACCCAAGCAAACTGACGCAAATGCAAAATTCTTCATTTCCTAGTAGTCTAGTAAAACAACTTAAGTCATGCTCATCATCTAGCAAAATACCATATGTTCTCTGACTATGCAAAATGCTTTTCAAAGTCATTGAAACTGATTTTGGAATCAAAACTCTCAGCACAAGACAAACTCTCAATTAGTTTTAAACATTCCCTAAATTGTATAACATCAGACACCAAAACTAGTAAAGGCATACACTAAAATTACATTCTACTATATTTCAAGCCTGCATACAAGGTAATCCAGAGAATGCTAACGGTATTGTGGACATGAATTGGTGAAGACCTACTCAATAGTTGAACCCAAAGTCACAAAAGTAATTGCACTCATGGACTAAGAATCTATAAATTTTAGTTAACACTGTGCTTAATGGCTGACTGAAACCAGATCCAGATTTTAGCACTAAGCCATTCAGTACATAACATTTTCCTTTTCCCTGTATGAGTCATGCTTCTCAGAAAACTATCGGAATGCTTATTGCTACAGCTTACGTACTGTGAGGAGACTGGTCAGTTCTGGGACATCGCTGTTTCGTAACCTGAAAACAGAAAACAATTAATGATCAGCTGAGTCATCAAGTAAATTTTACAAGGACCAGAGAAAGACACATCAAACAGAACGGTAAAATTTCTCAAAAAAAAGTATGTGAAGCATTTCCAGCATAGTGAAAACACTGTTTCCCACTGCCAGATATGAAGCCGTTTCAACAAGAACAGCTGAAGACAAATGTTATATATCACACTAGTTTTGTTTGCAACCAGCAGTTTAAGTACACATACCCATGTTCCCTTACTAAATTGTAAACGAGATGGTGCTACGTGTTCCCCTTTGATGTACACAGTAAACCAAAGACATCTTTCTGTTAAAATGCAAAAAAAACCCCAAAACCAAAAAAACACCAAAACCCAAAAAATAAAACAACATCAAAAAACCCACCAACCCACAAAACCCCAAAAAACAAACATCCTGGCCTCCCAAAAATCAATGAAAATTCTCAATTTTGTTATAATGCAACCAGAGTTGCATTCTCCTCATGATGCTCTCTAGCATGAGGATTTCAAGTTCTCCTCATGCTATGAGAATTCAGAAGTGTGTCTGTGTCAGTACAAAATTCCTACATATTTCACTGAAAATTTAAAACTGAAAATAATTTTGAACACTTGTTTGCGTTGTTTACTTCCCAGACTTTTCCCTGGGTAGCTGAAGTTTTTCTAAACTCATAGTTCACACACACTATATAGGACACAGAGAAACAGCATAAGAAATGCAACATTTCCACTTCAGGAAAATGTTACTTGCTGAAGTAGCAGAAATCCAGTATTGTTGGGGTTTTCTGTTACTTTCTTTCCACTGAAGGTGAGTAAAATTCAGTGAAATGTTACAGTTTGATATGTTAAAAATATCTTCTGTAACATTAAGCACATACTTGCTCTACAAAGCTCAGAGATTCTCTCTTGAGCTACACCAATAGGCAATTTTAACTAAGCTAATGTGCGTAATTGCCTACATATCAAAAAATGTTAAGAGTGAAATGGCATTTCAGGGTTTTTAGAAAACAAATGCATAGAAAATCGGGTATTTTCACTCCAAATCTTTTTCTACAGCATCACACTGATGTAGCACAAAGTTTGCCTATCTCACCATGGCACAGTCAAAACCGCACATTAATAAATTTATACAAACAAAACTTCAGTCATTGGCAGGAGCAAAAACTTCTTTTACAAAGTTAGGCAAGCTAAGTAACAATTTAAATCTATGTAGGCAGTTGCATCAACAACAGCCAGGTTTTTTTATTTAATCTTAAATTACAACCTGTAAATGTGTGGGCATTAAAACCAACTGCTTTTTTGTTTGTCATGGCCACCAATGTCAAGCTACACTCCCAGGTCTGCCAGAAAAACAATAGGTATTTTTCTCCCTTGAAAAAAAGGACAGCCAGGAACAAATTATTCCTCACAACAGTCAATGGAAACATCACCAACCTTCCTCACAAGGAGAAATCAAAACATTAGTACTCCCCCCTTCTGTACCGTACTGCCATACTTTGACAACATAAAAAAATCCCAACCTACTAGAAGCGAACCAAGATAGAAGAAATGGGAGACAATACTACGCAGTATATTACACCATTTAAAAAGCGAGAGCAATTCATTAGAGAGAGTAAAAGCTTTAAAAAGTATGTATTTTGCTACGCTCTCAACCATTCTGCTGGCTGACTAGAGCCCTCAACTCCCCTCCAGAAAGCAGAAAACAAAGTTGTATTTCTTCTTCTAAGTTGGAAACATGGCCTTTCCTGAATTATCTCAACCTCAAAGCTCAAGTACTTAATCTCTGTTGAAATTCTGCACATATGTTCTACTTCTGACTAATCTATTCGTGTGGCACAGCTAAGTTTGGGCTTTGAAACCCGTCCTGAAGGCACTGAATAGCCCCCCCACCCCCCAAAATCTGAACCTTGAGCCAAAGGTTAGAGGCTCAATACAGCTGAGCACAGTGAAAAGAGCTCGCAAAATTCCTACCTGCCACTCCCCAAGAACGATAACCAGCTACTGAGGCACCCGGGAGGCAGGGGCACTGCACAGCCACAGCCTCCTCAGCCTTGTATCTGTTCAACGAGAAGGAAAAGTTACCCAGATTCCTAAAGATGCAACAACACCAGAAAACAGCCCACTTGTTTCCCTAGGGTAACAAGTCTTGAGCAAGACGTGACCAGGAGGAAAGAAAAGTCTCTTTTCTATCCTTAGTACATGAAAAGTGACACTACTCAGAAAAGTCTCTACAACTTCTCTAGAAGCATAAAAAATTGTAAACAAAGTTTCCACAAGAAACTGGAATAGGTACTTAAGAAATTGAACACAAAAGATTGCATGACTGCAAGTAAAAACAGGTAACAGTTTTTAAAACAGGCTCCCTGATTAAAAGCACACAGACTGGTTTTAGCTCCAACGTCCAAAGTACAGAGTAAACAGGTGCCCTAAGTGGAAAACTAAGCTAAAACTCAACAGTGAAGGTATGATTTGGCATGAACTTAAGGAAGTTACACAACACCAACTTCTCTATCCAGTAGAAGAAAAAATATTTTAAAGGACCAAGAATATTGTTTCAGACTAAGTATTATCTTCCTTGGCATAACTGCACATACACAAACATGGAAAGCTGAGGATTTACTACTTAATTGTGCACCAACAGAAGTCCTTGAAACTAGCTGCTTCTTCCATTTTAGTACTCCCAGTTAATCCATTAAGGCCCAACAGAAAAATATTTTTCCTGGTTTATTTTTTTAGTTTGTTTTTAGAACCAATTACTACAAAGTATAAAACAAAGTATCCTCAAACACAAAGAAAATTCTAATGCAGCTTGAGAACAAAAGGCCAGAAACAGCCAACTTTCCACACCCAATGGAGACAGGTGGAAGTTGAATATTTGAAATAACAGAAAAAAGAGAAAACAGAGTAGTCAATGGAAGAATGGAACAGTTAATGTGTACAAGAATGATTTTATTACTTATTTTCAAATTTCCTTACTAACTATGCAACATTAATGTGACCTAATCAGGTTTTCCTGTATTATTTCCTCACTGTGTACAAAGTAAAGAAAAGGAAAGCTTCCTGAGCTTAATATTAGCATATAAATGAAGTTAATTGAGGTTTGACTCTAGTGGGAAGATAGGGTGGGGTGAATTCCCACCTTTGTTACTGTTATCACTTTGCAAAGTGGGTTTTAAAGCAAGACTAGAATAACTGGTTTACATTCTGGCAGTGGCATCTTCCCAGTTAAGGCAAAATTTAGTATCTGAAAGCACTCAGAATGCAGCAAAATCTGCACCGTTTTCATAAAGCTGTGAGGAAAGATTTTTTTCTTTCTTGAACTACAATTTGCTTCTTTCCCCGATGCAAACACACAACACAGGATGTGCCCATCTTTTAAAAACTGACTTGGTGCCCTTTTGAATTATACTGCAAACGAAGACTGGAAGAAGAAGGGGTCTCTCTGGCTTTCATTATTAATTCAGGACTTGTCTGTTCCAAAAGATTACTGTGACAGGACTGCTAAGAGAGTTTCATGGCTTGGCTTCGCGAACAAAGATTTGGGCAGGGCTCTACCCACGCTTGCTGCAAGCGCGCTGATGGCTAAAGAGGCCGATGCGAGATAGGCAAGTCCGGTTGCAAAAGGCACAGCAGAAAGTCTCCATAGGCGGTGTTGGTGAGGCACGGGTCTTTCTGCGTTGTCTTTTCTCCTCCAGACTGATTCTGCTAAGAGAGTTATGGCATTTATAAAAGACTGAAAGTGAGATTTGGGAACTTGATCAAAGTTTCATACTTCTATTAACATTTGCAACCAGTAGTTCTTGAAAACCTTATAAAGAACGTTTGATAAAATGGGCACCCTTGTACCCTAAAACTTATCAAAATAAAACTGAAGCAAGTTTAACTATTTAAGACAAGATACGCCATTTTTGATAGTTTTAAAAGGCTTAGCAGTGAGGTCATTAATTCCTATTAAACACATGACATGCTTCTTGAAAAATCCCTTGAAAAAGTCAAAGGGAAAAGAGAAGCAATGGCCCTAAAATACAGTTTTAGAAAAGTAATCTGATTAAAAAAAAAAAAACCCACACATGTTTTTAAAATTATTTTTTAAAATACTTTTATTTCCTTTGGAGAACTAATGTGTGGATAACAAATGATTCAAAAAAATTATTTAGAATGAAAGACCAACAAAAAAATTTCAGAAAATGTTTAACCTGCCAAAGCAAAATTATCCCTTATGATTTTGAAAACCAGTAATTCAACAGTATTTCAGCATTATATTTAGCAAAGATTGCGCATCAATCAGTATGAGGAATACTTAAGTAACAAAAATCAAATGCTTTCCCTAAGAGTTTGGGTTCTGGATTTAACTTCATTTACAAGATTTATGTAGTTGGGTCTTGTCTGCTTGCAGCTCCCTCCCTGCCTGCCCCCTTCCGCAAGCCAGAGCTCTAATATGGAAAGAGCACACAACCAAAAATTACTTCCAGGATCAAATTTACTTCCTTCCTATCCCACACCACACAATCCTTCTCATAATGGATCAAATGCCATATTCAATTAGGTTTCCTTCTCCAATCTTTATATTCCTCAGGTTTTCAGCCTAAAATTGTTCTTCACCAGCTTAGCCTATTTGTATCCTACAATTTCTATGTTCTTTACACTGTTTTCTTTGAATTTGTGGCCCAAGGGGCAGGAATATGCAAGATCTCAGATTTTAATTTTGTTCAACTAAACCAGCCTAAGTTCTTTCAAACCCTTCTAAAAGTCTCTGAATTACCCTCAGAATCCCACTGTATGTTCTTACCTATTTTAATTTCATGTTTCTTGAATATGAATAATCCTTGCGGTACAAAACCAAAATAGGCTCTATTCCAGACAAGGCCTTGTCAGGACGTTCCAAGTGCAACAATAATGTAAGATAATCATTAAAGCCACTGAACAAAAAGCCTCCCATGCAGAGATACCACATTCACCACACCAACTCATTCAAAAGCACTGGCCCATGAAGATATAGCCTTCACCCACTCACCTGCTGCCCTGTAGAACCCTTTACTGGTGAAGATCTTGACAGCCTCTGTTGCACCTTCTGAACAGGAATAATGAAACGGGCGGGGAAGTGGGAAATGAAGACCCACCAAAAAAACCCACATACTGAACCCTCTTCAATTTTATCAAGTTCCACTCAGTCTCATTTCTTTACGATCTTGTTTCTTCTACTCAGTAGCAATTGTACACTCCTCATGCCATTAAGTATTTGAAAGGAGAAACACAATCATAACTTTTATTCATGCAAAATGCTCTGTTTTCTCATGCTATTACTTTATCTGTCCTCAAAAAACTAACCACTCTTCACCGTCACTAGACAAAATTCTAGAAATGGCAGGAAACTAAGGCCTTTACCCACATTTTAACTTTGTATAAACAGAATGAAGTTAAGAAATGTTAATTCAGTTTCATTGTACTAAAAGATGATCATCTGAACAGCAGAAAATGGGAGTTGCCTATTTTTGTGACAAACATCCTAAGAGCAAGAGGCCACACTTTTATGCTGAGTATTCTAGCACTGCTTTATGAAAGCAGAAGCCACACAAACCCTTAGATAAGTATCTAAGTATCTTCAGTGGGTGCACTATACCTCTATGTTGTAGAGGAAATACAGGAGTTAGTTGGCCACCAGAGCACTGCACACAGGAATTATGAATCGGCCCCCAAACCCCTGAGGCTCTAGCCCACAGTTCCACTGTTTTCTTTTATCCAAGTAATTTATCTATGCAGCTGGAGACTTCTCTCATATTTAATTCCTGTGTATAGAGATCCACCTACAAGGAATTGTTTAGGTTAGAAAAGGCCTCTCAGACCATTGAGTCCAGTCATTCCCCCAGCACTGCCAAGGCCACCAATGACCCATGCCCTCAAGCGCCACATCTGCACGGCTATTAAATCCCTGCAGGGAGATGGGGACTCTACCACTGTCCAGGGCAGCTGTGCCAGGACTGGACAGCCCTTTCAGGAATTAATTTTTCGTAATATCCAATCTAAACCTCTCCTGGCACAAAACTGTATGATCATATCAAGTAAATACCTTCTAGACAGAGTCCTTATTCTCCTCCAAACCATCACCTTTCTTTAATTCTCCATTAATTAAAATTTATTTGTTTGACCGCTTTCAAATATTTTTAAAATATTACTAATTCTCATACTAAAGCAATTACACATTATTTGACTTCCAAATGCTGTATACACTATACAAAGAACATAGAAGATCCTCCTCTGTGCTTATTTCTGTTCAGTGCAACAGCCCACAAAAGCATATCAACTGATCTGAGGGTTCATTTCGTTCAGTAGTATTAAAAAAAAATATTCAACTTGTAAGTCCTTTTCGCATTCTTCAGGTAAAGCATGTCTGCGAAACACGCCACTTTTGTAGCATCATTATCCACTTGCTAAAACGGAATTCAAGCTAAAAAGTAAGAAAGTAAGAACACTGAACTATGGGGTTTTTTTCACATTGTTGACCACTTCGTGCAGCTTGACAAGGTAAGACTCCTACATTCAGCTACTAAGAAAAAAAATCTCTTTGGAAGAAACAAAAGCTGTGTGGACTATCTCAGCTGTCAGCATCTCAGATACACTTATGACATGGACCTTTCCACATCAGGACCTTACACTGTTGTAATAGCTGAAAGCAACAATGTCTGCTATGACAAGGCCTACATTATGATTAGGAATTTTGAGCAAGATTCGAGACTTGTGAAAAAAATTACCTTTTGGCAACCCTTGCCCAAAAGTGCTGAAAGGTTTTTGCATCACTTAATTAGTTTTCATCGACTTCCACATTCTACAGACATAACAGAATTTTCCTCTGACTCAGCACGTACAGGGATCAGCAAGAACACTTATGACTAAAAAGTGTGGCCATTCTATATAACCTCTCTGTGTGTCACTCCCATACTCTGCAAAAACAGAATTATGTCAAGGCTATTTACTAACAAGTGGGGACATGTTGATAAGCAACTCTATTATGCCAGTATAAAGTGAAGAAAGGAACATTGTTAGTAAAAATTCAAAACTTCTCCTCTTCCTGTCATTACCATCAGTGGAAGAGAAAAGAAAAATGTGAAAAGAATTTTTATTTCTAGCAAAGGAAGTTCAATTTCATCCTTTAACATCCATTTTGAGCAGAACGACAAAAGAAAGTGAGAATTACTGCACTGGAGGGACCTGATCCTCTGTGTGAAGACTGACCACTACCCTGAGACTGTGTATTTGCTCTGCAATGCTGTAAGCTCTCGCAAACCAGGAAGAGGAGTAGGACATGACTTCAGTATTCACGCAGCTGCTGCAGGCTGCCAAAAACGCACAACAGTTGGTTCGCATAGTGCCCCATTACCCAGTGATCCCAGTCACAAGCAAAACTTCACTGCATTTTACATGATTCAGAGAACCCTGGACAATATTAAAAAAGCAACAATCACACAGACAGAAACACGGCTAGGGAAAAGAGAGAAAACAAGGATGAAAAAAAAAATCAATCAAGGGAAGAACATAAGAAAACAAACCTATTAGAAAGTTGAAAAGGTCTTTTTTTTGTTGTTTTTCAAATTAAGAACAAAAAATGCAATGCAACAGAAATGGCGAACAGGGTGCGGGAATTAAGTGACTATGATGATGAATACAAATAAATTGAAGTTCTCCAATATTATGCAAATTCTCACCACTGACACAGGCAGCTTTACTAGGCATGTGGTTAGTCACACAGTCAATACACAGCTGAGACATATTAAAATGCCAGTAAGTCACCCAGCACTGAAATCTGGTAAGACATGGTGAGATGAGGTGTGAAAGATATGTTTGATTCACAATTATATCAAGTATACAAGCTAATAGCAAAAGTTGTATTCTGAAAAAGAAGGTAATTCTTCCCATGTAAAGATCTTATTCCCAGGTCCTTAACAAAGAAAATTTGATCTCCAAAATTTTGAAATATGGCAATGAGACAACACCTTGTATCTTCTCTAATAGAAGCAATTACCAGCTGCAAGCTTAAGCACTTCAACCAAGTAAGACTGGAAATTAATTGGTTATCAAGCACAGCTACATTTAAACATCCTTTGCATCAGATCTTCTATTTTTGTATTCCCACATCAATGACAGAAGCATTGCCCTGCCTGTAAACAACACCAATTAATGCAATTGTAAAAACAAATTTTAAAAAATAAATCTATATATATGAGTGTATATATAGACACACCTCCCACCAGACCAGGTTGCTACAAGCCCCTGACCTTAAACACTTCCAGGGATGAGGCAGCCACAGCTTCTCTGGGCAACCTGTGCCAGGGTGTCCCCACGCTCACAGCCAAGAATTTCTTCCCAATATCCCACCTAAACCTCTCCAACCAATCACCTGGCATTTACAGTCCGAAATACCAGGGGAGAAAAAGACCACCCATATTGCGTGACACTGAAGAGTTAATTCAGACCTAATGCAGAAGTAGCATTTTTGAGGCAGAGACACAGGTACTTTTTACACTTACTTGTAATTATTCTCTTGATGGGCAATACATACAAAAATTAGTTTTTCCAGAATAAATACACAAAAAACCACACGACCTGAAGCAGGTAGGACATATTTTTGTAAAACAGAAATCACAGATTAAAATCTGAGGAAAAATAAACCTGAGCAATGTATTTGAAAGCTTATTTGGCAGAGGACTAGTGAAACCCAAAGAAAACCACTTCTAGTAAAAATAATCTTAGATATTGTTAAGATCACACAATTTACTACGTATCATTACATATATTTTATAGGCACATCAGAAAAAAAATCAAGAACAGATTTAACAGTAAGAACATTTTAGCAATGGAAACAACTTTAACCTATAAATATATATTAAGGAACAACAATAATCTACCGTAATTCTAATTCACCCTTGCCGAAGGTATCAGTATTTTTATACGCACACGTGTAACACTTTTAGGCACTGGAATATTCTGCTCACAGGGACAAACAGTTTCCATCAATCCACAAATCAAGTCAATATAATAAAACATTACAACGCACACCCTTCTGTAGGGCAAACACCTTCAGTTCTTCCAAGACAACAATCACAGGCTCCTGAACTGGCATCTGTTACACAGAACAGAAGAGAGTAACACTTATTTCACTTAGCACATAGTCCTTAGACAGCAACATCACATTCCCTGCCCTGTATTTCCCAATGCACGCTCTTCTATTCTGCCCTTGAGAACCACAGTCTGCTGCATTTACGCTCATACAGAAGAGGCACAGACTCAGATCTCACTCACATAGCCTTGTACTGGAAAATGACAAAACCAAACACCTATAACAGAACCAGCACAACACAGAAGGAAATTAAAAGAGCTATGAAAAAAAAAATACCCCAGATCTCATTTGCATATTGTATCTTCATTTTTGTTGAAGTGTTTAATAAAATATTTTATTTAAATTAAAAATCTTGTAGCACATTTTGTTTACATCACCACTACATTTAGATTGGAACACTGCTCTTAATAATTAATCACAGTGGAAACTCCAAGATAATGAATCAGACAGTATGTTTCCTAGCTACATGCATAGTGAAGGTAGCATTACTTTTCAAAACAACCAGAAATTATGTAAAAATGGGGTTTGTTGTTACAAGCAGGGTTTTGTTGGGCTTTTTTTGGTTGGTTGGTTGGTTTTGGGTTTTTTTAATATTTGTTACATTTCTGAAGTTTACTGCCTTACTAAAAGAAGGCCCTGCATCTGGTAAGCAATGTGAGCACTGCAACAATCCAAGGGAAACACAGATTTTCTTAATTTTAAAAATCACAGTATGTTTATACATTTTCCTTTAAGTCTTCATATTTGCAGAAATGTTCTTAAAAGGTGGAATTACAACCATAAAAAAATTTAACTAGTGAACAGATTTTATCAAATTAAAACAGTAACTTTAAAGTAATATATTAGTCTCCAGGAACAATAAAAGGCTTCAGATTGGTCAATTTGCAAATAATCATATCAAAGGCAAAAAAAGCCTGTATGACAAAAAAAACCCATCAGTACTAATGGACATCTTCATTCACTTATCCCTAAACCATCAAGACACAACAGGCATATATAGCTGATTTATCATATCACATGGTAAGTACAAACATGTTACCTGATAAAAACAAACAATCCAGACCTGATAAAAACAAACAATCCACACCAGTGGGTGAAGTCTATTCCATAGATTTTTTTCTGAATACATACCCTTGTTACAAAAAGTTCACTTCCCTGAAGCTAAAAGGCAAAGCAGATACTGCAACAGAGATGACCACACAAAAATCTGTAATAGAAAAGTTATGTAGCACCCTGCTAGCACGTGAATTATAGCTGACAGAATGGAGATACAGACATGAATGTTGTATGTTTTGGTTTTGCACAGATAAATTTCAGTGGAAATAATTGTTGGTTTTCAGGGAAAAAACAAAGGAGTAAAATTTTAGTAAAAGAAAAATCAATTCTTCTCCCTTCAGGCTTTGGGTAAGATAGAACTTGGCAGTGTAAATATATGCTGTAATCCATCAAAGACAGAATTGAAGAAGTTCCTATTAAGCTTATAATAAAACAGTTTTTAAAAATCCATTTTTATTATTCTGAGGAAAAGCAACAAAAAGAACAGAAGTTTAACCTATAATGCTCAGGATTCCCTGTATTCACAGAGTTTATCATAAAGTTACTAAAACCACCTGTGTCAACATTCTCCTCTAACATTATGTAACAGCAGCACAAAAAAAAACACCCCATTTTGTACTTGCCATAGTTGTTGATTTCCTTCAGGTACACTTTTATCAAGTCATCCTCTCTCAGGACATTGTGCATTAAATACCCAAAGAGCATAAACTAAGAAATTATGGAACAACTAAAAGTTAGCTTGTTAAAGATCATATTAGGTAGCTCTTATTTTTAATCCTCATGCATCTTATTCCAATGAATCCTGAACACCTCAGAATTTTAGAGTTTGTTAACTCAAGACTGTAGCAATATTCTACTTTTCTGGTAAAAACTTATGACTCTGCATGCTCTCCTAGCATCATTTCAACAAAAAGTAAGTTTAAACAGTTCACCAAAACATCCTAAAATATAAAACAAGTGACAGAATCACAGAGTGGTTGAGATTGTAAGGGAGGTCATCTGGTCCAACCCTTTGCTCAAGCAGTCCCCTCAAATCAGTTGCCCAGGACTGCGCCCAGATGACTCTGGAGTACCTCCAAGGGTGAACACTTTGTAACCTCTCAGGGCAAGCCACATCAGCACTCAGTCACCTCACGCTCAAGAAGTTTCCTGATGTTCAGGGGGGACCTCACAGAATGGGTCAGGTTGGACTGGACCACAGCGGATCACCCGGTTCCACCTCCCTGCTCAAGCAGGGTCACCCCAGAGCACATGGCACAGAACCTCCTGTGTTCCACTCTGCCTGTGGGCTCTTGCCCCGTCACTGGGCACCACTGGAAAGAGACCAGCTCTGTCCTCTTTGCACCTTTTGTTCAGGAGTTTAAAAACACTGATGAGACTCCCCTGAACCTTCTCTTACCTGGGAATGAAGAGTTTGTGCTCTCTCAGCCTTTTCCCATAGGAGAGATGCTCCGAGTCCCTTCAACATCTTAACGACCATTTACTGGACACTTTTCAGTAACCCCATCTCTTCCACACTGAGGAGCTCAGCATTGCACAGAGAACTCTACAAATCTCACCCTTCAGCATGTATTCCAAACAGTGAAATGCCATAAAGATTACAGCAACAACTTATGAACTATGATCATTCTTCTGGCATAAAGAATTATGATAACAGTACAAAGGAACAGAAATTGCACACAGATGTTTCTCCATTACTGGAAAACACAGTTCCATGGTATTAATGAACAAAAAACACTGAGATAGTGTTGTGGCACCAAAACAACAGACTACAAGACATCCCTGGAAACTGAAAGGGTAAAGCAAGCCAGCAATCTTACTAGTTTAAAATAAAATTGAGAATTAGGTATGAGTGATGGACTCTACTGCCAGGAGAGCCAGTGTTTTTTCTATACTCCCCCTACTCTTCAGTCTTGCTGGAACTGTGGTGTAAATCTTGGCCACATATGAGAAAGGGAGAAAAAAAAAACCCCTCTAAGTCATACATACAGAAAATAAAAGAGTCTAAAATAAGGAGCTAGTGTCAGTCATAAATGTTTTCATTCAACCCATTCATATATATTACATTCATTATCCTAGCATCATTCTAGTACAAAAGCAACATACTAGACATTGTACTAGGCTTCTGACATGATGGTAAGCTAACAGCAGCATGGATTACAGCAAACCCGAAGACTTTATTAATCAGTACCTATTAAAAATCTATTATTTGTGTTTCAGATTTTTTTTTCTGCTTACCTGGTCTTTCTGGGCAAAAGCAAGCTTGCAAGTTCTTTCTTCTGCTCTGTGAGCTTTCAGGTTCAGGATATGAATACACTTTTGACAAGATAACATAAGAATCTACAGAAGGAAGTTAATGGCCCAGTGACTGAACTAGAAAATGAAGAAAGGGCACTAAAACCTGAATGGAAGGGACCACTGCAGGGCACAAATGCCAAGACCCACCTGAAGTTCCAAGTGTTTCTTAAAAGAATGTCCTTGTCTTTTGATTTCTTAAAGACTGAAGCTTGAGCTAAAGAACGAAACTTCCACTGCTGCTTAGCACTAATTTGACTCTGCTACTAATGGCATTCAAAGCACATTATCAAGAACATCAATAGAAATGCAAAGCCCTTTTTAAATATCGCCTCAAGTATGAATCAGTATCTGAGTATATCAAACAAAAAAACACTAAAGCAAATTAATAATTACCCACTATGGAATAGTTTGGGGCTTTTTCTTTAGCAAACTACATTTATTTAGGAGGAAAGATGGTCAAGATATAAATTTGTTTTAAAACTTCACACACTTGCTTTCATTTTAATATCCGCAGAGCCAGCCCTAGTCATCTGACCATTTCATTACAGCCCATAAAAAATAACTAGGAAAGCAAGGAACAGGCAAGTTGAAAATTAATCATCCTGAGCCCATATACTTTAAAAGATGTGATTTATGATTATTCCACTGGTTGCTATATGTAAAATAGTCTATATTTTAAAAAATTAAAAAAGAAAATATCTTGTTTAAGAAACTAAGCTTCTCCTCAAGTTCTGCCGGAACTGTAGTCTTACACTTTTGCTGTTCAAAATTAGTTAAATTTATACTGGTCTAATGGTACCTGACTTCTGTTTGATGAGTCAAAATATACTGAAATGTGTGTTTTAGCAACAATACGATGACTTATTTTCTAACATCAACAGAAGTTAACTATTGCCACATGCATGAACCAATATAATTTATATTGCAATAAAAGCAGCCATTTATGCAGGTTTTTTAATACCTGACAAATCTGACTCTTGCTAATCTGGCTTACAATTTACAGGACAGAAGTGAATCAGATATGACCTTCCACATCACTGAAATCCAGTCCATGGTACTGGGGGGGGAGGGCAGATACTTCACTTCCATTAAAAAAATAGCTATGACTATAGTTTATAAAACCTTAGGGTTTTCACTTACATTTGACTACATAAAATGGCAAGTCCTGCTTTTATTGATGAAAGGGCAGTCAGCTGCCTGTGAGCTGTCCAAGTGACATGTGCACACAATCCATTTTGCAGGGCACTGTTACGCACGCAGACACTGGCTCTGGAAAACCATCAACTAAAATGAAAGCACTGGAAAACATTATTATTATGTGTATGGATTCCATCATAAAGGCAAGTTTTCATTTCACACATCAACGCAAATGTTTTTTCTCTCATGTAATACCGGAAAGATAACAAATCAGCATGACTTGTGCTAGCCTACCTGCACTCTCAGTGTGAAATAAATGTGCACATAGGAATGATTCTAATGTATATCCAGCAACAGAAATGAGTGGATTACTTATTGTGTGTAGTTACAGATGTAAACATCATTCTAGTCATGTTACTCAAAAGTGACCAACACTTTCTAATTGAAATAATACTGAATTTATTCTGAAAACAAAATTTTGATCTAAAAAAGCAAACTTTAGTATCCACATTCTACAGTACACAGAAGACACGTAGAAGACACCATGTAAAATCTTTTTACAACACATTTCCTTACGTGCGTGCTACTTTTCAGGTGACTGAAAACACTCTCCTATAAGCAGTGTTCTTATGATGGTCCTCTGTATACTCCTGCTGCCATAAACCAGATCCTTTCCAGGAAATACAAGCGCACTACAACAACTCACTTGGCAAGGACATATCCAACAAGTGGATATACTTGTTGGACGGTGCATGCACAGTGAGGAATTAGAGAACTGCTTGGGCAGGGCTGAAATAACACTACAACTGGCCTGCCACTTCCTCAGCTCGTAGGTCTAATCTGTGCATTTTCAATACAGGGATTAATTTTCACAAACTGTGGAACTTTCTGTTGAATGTCTAGCCTACTTTCAGTTATGCCTGAAAAGAAATGGCAAACAAAAGTAACTGCATGCAATGGACAGGCACATGACCAGACAGATGAGCAGATACAGCACTGTCATAAAATGTTACTTATGTTGACAACAGGTACTAAAAGGGAAGGAGCCACACACCTCCTGTGTAACTAGGAATAACCAGAAGCATTATAGCAGCAGTTGAGTTTTGTCCATTTCATAACCAGCATTTGAGTTCAATCTCTATTCATAATCATCATCATGGCCAGGCTTCACGAACGAAGATTTGGGAGGGGCTCTACCCACGCTTGCTGCAAGCGCGCTGGTGGCTAGAAAGGCCAATGCGAGATAGGCAAGTCCGGTTGCAAAAGGCACAGCAGAAAGTCTCCATAGGCGGTGTGGGTGAGGCACGGTTCTTCCTGCGTTGTCTTTTCTCCTCGAGACTGATTCTGCATGTGTTCTCAAAGGAATCAGCAGCGTTATGGATGGTGTGTTTCCACGCTTCCCGATTGGAGGCCAAAGTGGACCACTGATGGCAGTCAATATGGCCAAGGCTGAGGTATTGTTTCAGGGAGTAAATAAATTAATCTGCAGCTCCATGGCTAACAAGTTCTGGATCCATAACAATAACTAGTTAAGGATTATTAAAAATTTACAACATATAGAAGCAGTATAAAAAGTGTGTTTTGTTTTTTACCTAATGCCATTCTATGCATCACAGGAAGTTTTTTCATAGGGATCATACTTCACATCATTAAGAACCAAGTACGTGCACCGAAGCCAAACTTTCACATGCAAAACAAGTGTTGTACTCACTGGATTAACAGCCACATGTAATAGTTCTCTTCTTTCTATGACAATTGTGTCTAGAAGAGGTATTTATCTTCAAAAAACAAAACCAGAAATGCTCAAACTTGGAATCTGTCCAGAAAAAAAATCCCTAAATTTTTACAGCCTACATTTTTCTGACTACTATGATTTAGTATAAGGAAGGTAAACATTTTTCATAATAAAGAAGTTATCCATTAATGACATGAAAAGATTGTTGAAATATAAGTCATTTTTAATGAGAATAAATGTACATTATTATTAAAATAAAAATTACAAAATTTATGAAAATATCATTGTTACTGCTGAAATAATGGAAAGAGACCAGTCACTGACTAAGGCTAAGATTCTGCAAAACAACTTTACATGCTTAGCTCCTCTAAGTGTCAGTAGGTCAATGCCTGTTTATGAACGCAGACACTTAAAACTATTCAGGATTAAAATGTATTGACTTAATCTAACTGCAGCTCAGTTACAATACGTGCCATACATGTAATGGCAAACTTGTGCACTGCGTCATCCAAAGATGTACATACTGCTTTGGTTTTCTTCTAGCAGATGCAGGCTGTGATTCAAGGAATACAAATGAAACTAAACAAGCACATTTATAGAATCATCTAGATTAGAAAAGACCTTTATGATCACAGACTTCAACCATTAACCTACTACTACTGCCAAGTTCATCACCGACCCATACCCTCAAATGTCACATCTACATGTTTTTTAAATCCCTGTAGGGATGGTGACACCACCACAGACCTGGGCAGCCTGTGCCAGGGCTTGACCACACTTTTGGGTAAGAAATTTTCCCTAACACCCAATCCAAAACTCCCCAGGCACAACTTGAGACCATTTCCCCTTGTCCTGTCCCTGTTCCCTGGGAGCAGAGCCCAACACTCCCTGGTTCCCCTCTCCTGTCAGGAGTATGCTGGGGGGAAAGGGTATCAAAGGCTTTACTAAAGTCTAGGTAGACACATGCACAGCTTTTCCCCTCATCTGCTGAGTGGGTCACCTTGCCATAGAGGGAGATCAGATTGGTCAGGCAGGACCTGCCTTTCACAAACCCATTCAGGCTGGGCCTGATTCCCTGGTTGTCCTGTACATGCTTTATGATGATACTCAGGATGATGTCCTCCATGACCTTCCTTGGTGCTGAACCCAGATCAATAGGCCTATAGTCCCCTAGATCCTCCTTCTAGTTGTTCTTGTACACAGTGTCACATTTGCAAAATTTCAGTCTCCTGGGACCTCCCCACAGTTAGCCAGGACTGCTGATAAACAATGAGCACTTCTGCCAGCTCCCTCAGTGCCCTTGGTCGGATCCCATCCAGCCCCATAGACTGGTGCATGTTTAAGTGGCATAGCAGGTTGACAACCATTTGCTCCTGGACGATGGGGGTTTCATTCTACCCCGTCTGTCTTCCAGCTCTGGGGCCTGAGTATCCTGAGAACAACTGGTCTTACTATTAAAGACCTAGGCAAAGAAGGCATTAGGTCACTTAGCCTTGTCCTCACCCTTTGCCACTGTTTCCCCCTGCATCCAATAAAAGATGAAGATCCTTCTCAGCCCTCCTTTTGTTGCTAATGTATTTGTAAAAAAATTTTTATTGCCTTTTACAGCAGTAGCTAGATTAAGTTCTAGCTGGGTTTTGGTTCTTCTATCTCCCTGCATAAGCTCACAACATCCTTGTAGTCCCTCTGAATTGCCCGCCCCTTCTTCAAAAGGTCATAAAAATCTCCTTTCTTCCTCAAGCTCCAGCCAAAGCTCTCTGTTCAAGCCAACTTCGTCCTTCAGCACATGTGGGCAGCCTGCTCTTGCACCTTGAAAACTGACGCTGTCACCCAGTCCTCTGAAGGGGCCAAAGTCTGCCCTCAGCACACCAGGGCAGCCGTTCTGCTGACTCCATGCCGACTTCTCCAGGAATGAAAACCTCCATCATTTCTCCACTGCTGTGCCCAAGCCAGCCTCTATTACAGCATCCACAAGTCCTCCTCTGCTCACCAACAACAGGCCCAGGGAAGCACTTTCCCATGTTTATCTCTATTAGTGAAACACAGTTTGGGAATAAATATATACTTTCTTGTTGAATTAAGGTTCACAATTGTTGTTAACCCCGTACATTAGTCTTAATAAGCACGCTGGGTCAGCCCACTTTCACTTAACAGTTTTCTGCATTAGATCAGTCTTGTTTCCATTATAGACATTGCATTCAGAAAATAACCATATCTGACAAAGGCCTTAAATTTTCACAATACATATGAATTACAGAAAAACTTAAGCTCATGAGCAGACTTCTTTAATTCAGTCTAACAAAATAAAACATTTAATTTGCAAGTAACTAATACGGGGGGGGGGGGGGGGTGGAATCCTTAAAAAATATCACTGTGGTACTGAAGCCCCAAACCAGTCTTAAAAAAGCATTTTAAAAAAAACCCTAATGAAAAACTTTGTTGCACTAGATTGAAATGTATTGTGGTACTTTAGAATTAACTACCCACCTGTCACATAGATCTTCCAAATTCTTAGTACTACTATTTCTACTATTTTTGTACTGAAAGTTAAACACAATATATCCATGTACGGAATGGCCAACCTAACAGTTACATCTGTTTGTGACAACAAATGCCCTCAAGACTACTATGTTTAAAAGTAATGTTGTTTGCCATTAGAAGTAGTATCATTATTTTAAAAGTTGCATTTCAGAGAGCTGATGCTCTGCTTATTAGTATTATGCTGTTCACATTGACAGCACTGACAGGTTACCTGCTGCACACAAAAAGGACAAAGCAAACAAAAAGAGCAATGTATTTATACTAGTTTCTGACATGGTCCTTGTCTTCTCTTTCTCAGGTGATCCTCAGGAAAACAGTACAAGAACTGTATGCAGCAGGTTGCCTTTTTTACCCTTTTTTATGTACAAGTTACAACTAAACCAAATGTGAACTCTATGCCTCAGAGTACTACTAAAAGTCCCACAGCACAGGCATAGTTTCAACATTCTTATTTATTATTCCAACCAAACACATTAGCCCAAATTTAACTGCAACTTACTTGCAATGTTATGTGAAGTCTTCAGTATAGTTAATTTTTCAATTCCATTTAATATAGTGCCAATAAGACCTATAAAACACCTGGATTTATGAATATCCCATGCTAAATACCCGAAAATTAAAATCCACACAGGAATGGGGAAAGAAAGGGATACGGGAAAGATCTGTTAGGTTGAAGTTACTGTACATAAAACTAGTCTATACTGTATCACAATAAAAGAGTAAGGCACATTAACAAACTCAGTGCAAAGAGAGCACAGTAAGGAACCAAGAATGAAAGACAGGATAATCAGTGATGACTGGAAAAAAAGTGGTTGAACAAACAAAACCCAAAGTGGATTACTTTTCAATCCCACATAAAAAACATGAAGAAACCACCATGTTCATTACAGTCTTAGAAAAAAATTTGTCTTTTTGGCATTCTTTATTATTCCCTCTACATAAGATCTCAAATATTAACAACACCAAAATTAACTAACACCACCAAAATTAATAGGAACTTATTCAGACTAAAGGTTCATCTACACAATAAACATTCCAAGAAAGAATAAAGGTATACATCCTTCTCGCAAAAAATCAGAAATGCAAAGACTTAACAAACCTAACGCTGCAATTCAAACACCATGTTCAGCAGTGACTGATAAGCACATCTCCTATTAATCACTCTAAATGCATTTTGCTCTGCACAGTATCTAAGGAGGATTCCACAATTGAACATAGCATCAAGTGAAAAGTGCTACTTCTTGATTTTTGTAATAATTTACTGGGTTTTGTTTCAGCAGGTTGTTTTAGTTCCAATATTACACTTCAGTCATATTTGAATGTTTTCTGTTTATTTTACTATTTCAGGCGTGACTTTCTAGCCCAAGATGAAGACTTCTATACAGTCTGGTCTCATACAGAAAGTGTTCCAAAATTGATGACTCCATTTTTATTAGCTTCTTATTTCACTTGATAGGGTGACCTGAATTAATACACCGTTCCAGATGTTTTCTGGTTTGTCCTTATTGTTCTCCCCCCAGTAGCATGTCAAACTTGCACAGTGATTGCTTTTGAATTGATGTTTTTGACAGAACTATGTGTTATGACTCCAATATCTCCAACTGATAGAAAATAATTAATCTAGAACCTATCATTGCTTAGTTTATGTTATACTCCCTGCTTCCCTCTGCTCCATGTGCATTATTTAAACTCACAGAATCATCAAGGCTGGAAGAGACTTCCAATATCATGTAGCCCAACCATCAACATAGTACCACCATAATCACCCCCCAAACGCTGCATCCAGATATCTCAAACACTTCCAGAGACAGTGACTCCAACACACCCCTGGGCGACTTATTTCAATACCTGACTACTCTTGCAGGGATTTTTTTGTTTTGTTTTTCTAGTATCTCTTCTGAACCTCCCCTGGCCCAACTCTTGGTCTGTCAGACTGAAGAGGAAAAGACTAGGGTCAGATCTCATTGTGCTCTTCAACATCCTCCCAAGGGGCAGTGGAGGGGCAGGTACTTGTCTCTTCACTCTTGTAACCAGTGACAAGACTCCTGGAAATGGCCGGAGCTGTGTCAGGGCAGGGTTATCCTGACTATCAGGAAAAGGTTCTTCCCCTTAAGGGTGGTTAGGCACTGGAACAGCCTCCGCAGGGCAGTGATAACAGCGCCCCAGGCTGTCAGAGCAAAAAGAGCATTTGGCAAGTTGTTGGCAAGTTAAAACAAACAAACGCCAAACAGAAGGCCTCTAGCATGCCATCAAAATGGAGTTTCCCTATTTTGTGTTCACATATCCACCCACATTGTCTAAATCCTGTCCTCCAAATCTTTCTCCACTACATTTAAGGTATAACTAAATCCAAGCGCTCTCTCTACTAAGCAGCTAGAAAGACGCCAATTGTTGGAATGTATTACTGATTTCTTTCAATAATCCACAATCTTTCATTGACTTTAATCAAGACTTGGGATCTCAGCTTTCTTCTGGACAGTAGCTTTTTAATGGTTTATGTTGACAATATCCTGAAAAAAAAAAATAAAAGAATCAATCACTGCCTGCTCTTGTCCGAGTGTCCGTGATCACTAAGAGGAGGGTGGGTGTGTATCCATTTCAAAACATAGAACATCCTGAGCTGGAAGGGACCCACAGTGACCATCCAGTCCAAATCCTGGCCCTGCACAGCCACCCCAACAATTCCACCACATCCCTGAGAGCATTGCCCAAACATTCCTTGAGACCTGGCAGCCTTGGGACCATGACCACTGCCCCAGGGAGCCTGTTCCAGTGACTAACCACCCTCTACGGAAAGAACTTTTTCCTAATACCCAGCCTAAACCCCCCTGACACAGCTCCAGCCATTCTCTCAGGTCCTGTCACTAGTCACAGAGAAGAGATCAAGAGTTGCCCCTCCACTGCCCGTCAGGAGGAAGCTGTAGACCCAAATGAGTCTCCCCTCAGTTTCCTGCAGCTGAACAAGCCAAGTGACTTCAGCTGCTCCTCACATGACCCCTACAGACCTTCCACCATTTTTACAATCCTGAGTAAGGTAATTTCAATGAAAAAGCCAAAATGGGACTCTCAACTGTTTCGCATATTGGACATGGTAAGTAAAAAAATCTAGGAATTATCCTTGCTTCTTTGAAAGCTCCTACAATCATGCTATAAAGAAACTGTTTCTGGGGTTACAACTGTAGGAGAATTTGGGGCCCCAAATGATCTACTGAGCACTCCTGTAGCTCACTTCTCTCCTAAACCACACAGTTGTAGTCTGAACTCTGAACTATTACCCCTGATCTAGCTCTTGCATCAACATTGAAAAGAAGTAGTGAGTTGCTTAAGGTAACTCCAGGGATGAAAAATGATCAGAGATGCAATGGAAAAATACTGGTTTGCATTTTTTATGGTGAATCCTTTTCCAACAGCTGTAACTACTTAAAGACCACAGCTGTAGGGAGTCTTAATATATATTATTAAATCAACTGATACAGCTTGAAAAACTATACTCTTTCAGGCATGTATGTTTCATATTTTAATCTGAGTAACAAGAATAAGAAACCTTCTTTAACGCCTTCCCTTTTTCCTGGATCCATACATATGAAGCAAGAATTCTACAACTTTCCTCAGCAATACTTTCTATTCACATGCCAAGTTATAAGTTAGTGGAAAGCTAGTAACTTACAACACACTGAATAAAAAGATGTGTGGACAGTGGGCACATGGGCCTCACTTTTATTCCTACAGGAGCTAAGGACATATTTCTCCTTATAAAAGTTCTCATCAGTAGGGCAAACAAAAATACAGAAAAGTTATCAAACTAAGTGTATAAACTAGTTGAAATACCTCACTTGATTTCTAACTTGGAAAAGCAAAAGTGAACAGGGAGGAGTGAGAAGATTCAACCTTACATCACAGTTTAGACATCTTACTAATATTTCTAAGTATATACTTTTCAAATTACAATGATAGATAAGCCTACCTGTCTAAGAGTTCACTTATTTCTAATACATCCATTATTTTCTCCATGCAACACTCAAGGCTGTGTTTATTACTAATTTTACTACATCTTCATTTTGTGTCATACTATCACATTTTATTCTTATGGATTTTTCTCCAAAAGCATTGGGCATACAATGCACGAAAACAAAAAATTCCAACAACTATATTGTTAGCAAGGTAACACTGGGTAAATCTAACAAAGACTTCTTATTCAGAACAACTAATGTTAGGAAAGGACTACAAAGCTTGGCTGATGTAACTTTTTTAGGCTGCTTTACACCACAAGATTTTGCATTTAAGATGTATGTCATTGGTCACCCTTATGCTTTGTTTCTTCAAAGCTCACCATATAACATTTTGTTCAACATTTAGTTAAAAATAAATATTTACCACGGAGGTTGTTCTATGATGCAAGCACAGCTAAAATGAAGGGCCTCTGTGGCTGCAGTGACCAGATTTCAAATGCAGGTAGATCAATAAAAAAGAAGCTCAAGCAGAGTCTCCATGTGTGAGCAGAATGGTTTATATTAGCTTGTAAATTACTATGCACTTGCTGTAACCAGCTGTTCTTAAATTATGAATACGCAACCAATTCGTGTTAAAGCCTAACCCCAGCACTACTTCTACAAGGAAATCCCAGTAGTTTTTGTTTGCTCCTGTTTGTTCCCCATGTTAGTTAAGGATACAAATAACCATAATTTCAGAACTAATAGGACCAAACTACAGGCATTTCACACACTAAGTCCACTAGCACAGCGAGGGTTATCAGTCTCTAGAACTTTCCCACAACGGCTCAGGCAATACAACAGTGATCTCCACAGCATACACCCAAGTCCCTATTCCATGCTTTTGCTTCAGCAAGACAGTCTGCTCTGACCTGCCTGAAGGCTTGCTTCAAACACTTAAAAACATCAATCATAAAAACAAAGACAGGACACTGAATTACACAGTATTAACCTCCAGGGTTTGCATAGAAAGCCCTCAGATTTATTTATGTCCTGGCATGTTAAGAGCTTCAGTACACTCTTTTTCACACCAAACTGGCTGCCAATTTGATGAACCTCTCTGCCCTCAGCAGGAGTACAGTGTCTTTGATTAATGAGTGCATACTTGTGGAAAAGTTCAAGAACAGAAAATGGGGCAAAATCCACACAATTATGTCTCTCTTTATCTGATGGACAACAGCAATAATTTTTGTCAAACTGGTTTTCTGTTGTAGAAAGACTGAGGGCTGAGAAGGGGGTTGTGGGGTTATTTTGCTGATTGTACTTGGATACTATGCATTATTTTTCTAAAATAAGTATCTGGTAAAATGCAATGCAGTGTTTATTAAAGACTCTTTCAGTGTTAGAAAAACATTAATTCACTAACACAAATCAATTAATAAATAGGGTCACAATCCAAAAACATTACCTACGTACTCAAAGTGAAGAAAAAAATACTCTCTAGAGGATTTTAAGGTTTTAATTTCTCACCCAATAGTCTCATGACTGAGATTCAAGACCAAGATCCATAGGCAGATTAGAGTATTTAATACAGTAATTTAAAGCCACAAAGAAAATCTAGCTTACATTTTCCTTAATTCACAAGAACACACTGGTAATGTGTGATTCAAATGATTCAAAAATGAAAATTCTTCATTATCCTTTCCAACAATTCCAGACCAGAGCTAAGTCCTGTGTGATGCTCCAAAAAGATGACAGCATTATTTGACAATCACTGCATTAATTCCAAACCTTTGCCAAGGCTTTACACTGCAAACATTACCCAGACAAGTCTTTATACTCAGCCGTCCCACTTATTTCAGTGGGACCATTATTAATGTAAACAGTCCATCAGGTAAACCAATTTTTCAGACAGTGTATTTACATTTTTAGCAGTTTGAATTTTAAGGTTTTGGGTGATTCCTCCCTCAAGGGCCAGAAAAATCTCCGCAATCTCTTTTTTGCAAACTACCAAGGCTTAACCCATTCAGCTCTTTACAATGCCTGACCTACATCAAGTGAAAAGAATCTTATGTCCTTTGCACACAGAAAACAAGACATTCAGGAGGCCCTGAAGGGTGTGAGCAGCAAGGTAATGGGAGAGAATTCAGACTGAAGGCAACAGGCATTATCTGGACACTGACAAGCCCAGCATACTTCTTTCTGAGTTCATACTTTCAAACACTATGTTTGAGAGATCATCTGTCACTACATAAGGTTTAAAAATGTACACTTTCTTTGATATTTGTCCTCTATCCAATGAACTGAAAGATATTCATACAAAAAGAGAAGAAACCAGTATTAGGAATTCTGTCAAATGCATAAATAAACTCTGTTAAACTAAGCAGGGAAAACCCCAGTTTTACCAAGATCACTTCTTGCGATCTTGGTAAAAGACTAAACCCTTCCATGCATCAGTCCTGGGCAACAGTGAATCTTATACAGGCTTGCCTTCATAAAAGTACTAAGAAACAAATTCAAAAAATTATTGTGAACTTACTACTTTCCTCACTAATCTTCTGGTGACTCCTTATTGATGTGTTTGTTCCTTTTTTCTTTCCCTTTTTTTTTTTTTTTTGTTTGTTTGGGTTTTTTTTGTTTGTTCTTAAATAAGCAGGCAAAAAATGGAGAGGAGGGCAGGGGAGGATCTACTTTAACCTCACTGATACAGTATCCTTGTTTCTGCTTTTCATCTGTTAGGAGTAACCAGGGAGGAACTCCAAATGCCAACTACTCGTTCAAAACAAAGATGCATTTTCTACCATTACACAAAAAGAATACAATAAAAATAGGTTTCAAGTAAAAACATATAACAAAAATTTTTAAAGCATAGATGTTAGTTACAAAAAGTATGTTTGATTTCTTTCTACGATACAGTGGGAAGATCATCTGTATCTAAATTTTGAATACTGCATCATGTTCCTCAACATAAACTTGCAATTTCTTTCCAAGACACTGACCAACACATACTACATTTTGTCCACATTCAGGATGATGTAAACTATCAATAACAAAAATTACTGCTGTTTTTGCTACCTGTTTCAGTCTTTCCTCTCATGGCAATTTACAATCACAAACTAGCTGATAATGTGGTATGACATAATTTAATGAATGTACTCCAGTAAAACAAAATTAACTCAGAAGTTGAACCACACTTGGAGAAAACTGGTAGACTCTGGGAATCTTCATTGGGCCAAATTATCCAAGCAATGAAAACACTCCTATGAAATCTATTAGAATACTTTGCTAATTAAAAAATAAACAAAAAAAGCACCACACCACTACTTCGTTTCATTTAAAGACACCTATATTAGGGTCTGGGCGACAGATCACAGTGGAGTAATTTGGACACACAGCGTCCACAGAGTGAAGTCCTTGAAGTGCCAGGGTGGGGTGTGTGTGTAGCAAACTGCGTTGTTGGTTATATCTCCCAACAGTAAAGACCTCTGATTTCCAAATATCTCATCATAGAAATTTTATAAAACTAAAAGCAGTCAAGTACTCATGCCTCCTTTCCCTCATTCACGGATATGAGACAGTGAGCACAAACTTTTTTATCTGCAACTGTGGTATTTCACGTTTTGCATCGGAACAGAAAAGTAGCAACAAAGACATTAACAACAGCAGCTCAAGCTGGGAGGACTGTTCTGTTTCAATTCAATGACACCACTAATGGCTTCTTAGCAGTTCCATGAAATCAACCAGCTGTCAAGGCGATGCATTAGAAGGAGCAGCTATGCACTCCCATAAGAAAAAGCAACACATCAGGATGTTTTGCAAAACATCTGCTCCTTTACACTGCAGTTCTATAATAAACATGCAGACAAAGAAAATACAAAAAACGGCAACAGGATCTAGAAAGAAAGACTTCCATTACTTTCTTATTAACATTTTCAGTGTCCCTCATAAAGACAAAACAATTCAGTCTTGTAGCACTTTCTTCTTAGCAGTATAAGGATTAAAGAAATATACTCAAGTGGTCAACCAGTGTTTGTTCCCTCCATGATATAAAAATATTGCTCATTTATCTTATGAAAGCACAAAGCATTGTATTAAATGTTCAAGAAAACCAAGTATTTCTCACCAAAATGTACAAAGCATGAATTTAGTTACCTTTCTTCTAACACTACTCAAAACATTTTACAATGGTATTGACAATCTACATGGACAAATCTTAAAAACAATTACTTTTTGTGGTAACACTGAACTGTAAGGAACCCAGCACAACGGAATTAATTTTAAAAGAATAATCTGGATGAGAAATATCAGTCTATCAGGGTTTAGGAATGGTATTCTCCAATTTAGGAGAACACCCCTTCATCATTATCGACCAATTAGCCTCCATCAGTTATTTCACAATCCTCCTTATCCTATTCCCAATCATCGGGGCCCTAGAAAACAAAATACTCAACCTATAACTACTCTAATAGTTTATTTAAAACACTGGTCTTGTAAACCAGAAACTGAAGACTCACCCCTTCTTAGAGTTTAATTCCAATCCAACATTTNTTACCCCTCCCTTTTCCCCCCCCATTTGTTATGTATTACTTCGCATTGCATTATCTTCCACATCACACATGAACTGATGGAGGGTACAAGAAATGAATGATTCACACAGAAACAACAATTTTTGATCACTCCCTATTTCCCTCCACAAAGCTACTCTAACCTGGAAGGAAAGGAACCCCTTCTCTCAGGAACAGACTACTTTTCCACCCATCTCCAGCAATGACAGCAGTTGGTATAGAATAATCTCCGGGCCGGGCCTGGCCATGCTCCCCTCTGGCTACTGCAAAAANGTAGCACTTTCTTCTTAGCAGTATAAGGATTAAAGAAATATACTCAAGTGGTCAACCAGTGTTTGTTCCCTCCATGATATAAAAATATTGCTCATTTATCTTATGAAAGCACAAAGCATTGTATTAAATGTTCAAGAAAACCAAGTATTTCTCACCAAAATGTACAAAGCATGAATTTAGTTACCTTTCTTCTAACACTACTCAAAACATTTTACAATGGTATTGACAATCTACATGGACAAATCTTAAAAACAATTACTTTTTGTGGTAACACTGAACTGTAAGGAACCCAGCACAACGGAATTAATTTTAAAAGAATAATCTGGATGAGAAATATCAGTCTATCAGGGTTTAGGAATGGTATTCTCCAATTTAGGAGAACACCCCTTCATCATTATCGACCAATTAGCCTCCATCAGTTATTTCACAATCCTCCTTATCCTATTCCCAATCATCGGGGCCCTAGAAAACAAAATACTCAACCTATAACTACTCTAATAGTTTATTTAAAACACTGGTCTTGTAAACCAGAAACTGAAGACTCACCCCTTCTTAGAGTTTAATTCCAATCCAACATTTTTCTTTCCCCACCCCCCCC
>VWZG01009906.1:0-19000 GCA_013396735.1 Grallaria varia | reverse complement strand
TCAGCTTCTAAATAATTAGTTTTCTGATCACATTTAGACCACAGAAATCAGTAAACATTCCTTTGATGCTTCCTGTGTCATTACATTTTAACATAAACAGAGAAATATTTAAAAAAACCCAAATGCCAAAAAACACATTCCAAATGTCTAGTCTTGAATTTCAACATTAACTCATGCTCAGCAGATATAAATACAGCTGCATGACCAATAATATAAAAGATGGCATCCATCCATGAAATGCAAGAATTAAAAATAACCTCTATGCTTTTTCCCAGTATTTTTAACAGGCCATATATACTAAAGTCAATCTCCTTTTCTATGGTTCTATATATTTATATGTATTATATGTATATATACATATATGTATATGTACTTGCTTCTTAAAAGGCTGTGCTTTGTGAAAGCACTATGAAAAAGCTAGAGTAGGAATATACAATAACCTTTTTTCACTACTGGTCATAGCTTTAGCATGGAAATCCACAGTAAAAGTACTGAAGGTAATGACAGAGACTGTTCTTAATCTTCTATTAACAGTATCTGAACAAGAGGCTAGGAAAACATTTTTAAACACTTTGGGTCAATATATAAGATTCAACTTGAAAAGAGATGTGTATTTGTGTGTAGATGTAGTCTGAACTATAAAGCGAAGAACCCGGAGTTTTAATACAGTCAATGGAAACCCAGTGTAAAAGTAATAATAATGTCTCTGGACTAATCATGAGTTCAAGTCTTAAATTTTACAGGAAAATAAAACAAGCCAGGTTTGGATCTTTTTCTCTCATTATACAGAGAAAGAGAGGAAGAATTCTTCAGATGAGGTACCAATGTGGAAATTGAATTAAGAATTCTAATGGCATTATAAAAAAGGCTTGATCTCCACTAGACCTACTATCTGCTGTCAAAAATCAGTGCTGGTAGCAGAGGCAGTTCAGCAAGTTTGTCCACTGTTGAACATTGTTTAAGAGTAAGAAAAAAATGCCAACAACAGGCAATTTTCCATTACAGCTAATCAGAAATGATCTCATTCTGTATACTTCAGTGCACATAGAAGGCAGCCAGGAAATCTATAGATGCTGATGACTGCAAGAGAGAAGATTGAGGTAAGTCCCAGGTAACCTTAAGAAGTAACCTAATAGTATCATTATAGTGCTACAGTCAAGAGATCTAGATGATGGCAAGGAAGCTACTAGCAAAGAATTCCTGTAGTTATATTTGAAACCTACCACAAAGCAAGTCCTCAGTAGTCTGTCTTTTCTGCCATGGGGCATTTATTAAGAAAAGGAAATACTTAACTTGTGAACCCATTCTTACCAAGCATTAATTTTCTATTACAGAAGTACAACAGTGTATGCTTCTGCTGCTAAGACCTTTAGCTATGCATTGTTTTTCGCTAATATTTTCCCATTTACACTGAACTCTAAAGAGTTCAGTTAAAAATAGAGGGGTTTATTTTCCCCAGTGGCAAATAGATTATAATTATATTACAATTGTTATAATATATTACAAAAGTAATCTGAGTTTTGATTTCTTTGCCCTACTTCTACTGCATAGTATTAATTGTATCAACTGATATCAGGCCCTTTAATAAAAGTGTGAGTTCTCTAATCACACCGAGGTATTCACTGTTAGCTGTTAACTTGGGCGAGGGGGGTGGGGGGAGCAGGTTTCTTGGTCTAATCAGCCTGAGCTTCACATACAATTTGAGGAAGTTGAGAAGTGAGGCTTTTTGCTCTTAAGTCCAAGCATCAATTGTATTTCAAGGACCAAGTTGAAAGCCTAGCACAACTGGTACACTAACTGCAGCTCAGATTTTGAAGAGGTAGCTCAATGCTGTCAACCTTGGAAATTAAATCTTCCACACCTGCCCATACGTTCTTGAGTGGACTAGGAATGGTGTTCATGAGATCTTCAATATGATCTGCTTGAAGTGCAGTTATGCTGCCTTCACATTCTGTAGCCTCATTTATATGGAATTATAGAATGGTTTGAGTGGAAGGGACCTTAAAGATCATCTCATTCCAATGACTATCAAGATGTATGCAGAATAATAAGTGCAGACACTCAAAATTCCAAATACTCTTCTTCCATGAGTGCTTGAAAATCCACACCAGGCTTTTGTTTGAGCAAAGATCTTTACAAAACACAAGTCCTTGATCTGAGTATCCAAACTAAAGTTGGCAGATACATATTCCAATATGCCATATATGAAAACTGATAAAATCATTCATAGTATATGTAACCTGGCATGCCAAATCAGGACTACTCATTCCAGAATCAACTGTTATGTAAACAAGGTCTCATAAATGGCCTAATGACTGTATTATAAAGAATCTGCTCTTGTTCCAGATTAATTTGCACCTGTAAAAAACCCCATTGCTTATAGCCTACTTCTTGCCTCTGAATTGATAAATTCCTCATGTGCCTTTTTAGTGTGCATGTTGCTACCATACCAGAAGTAGAAGCTTGATGTCCTTCTTCATTTTGCACACACAAGCAATTGTCAACAAATCTGATTCTGTAGTTTGACTTCAGTTGCTTTCAAACAGGGCAATTGATTTATGACTGATGTAATCACAAACATGTGAAGACTTAACTAAAATATCTCCTTGTAATCTGATGTGTATTGCCATGGCTAAAATTAGACAGCAGCAATTTGAGACCCATGACTGGAGAGCTGGTTTCATTAGAGATTCCTGCTCTCAGAGTGCTGGCATTTTTGATAGAACGATTTTACTTATGCATCTCAATCCAAAGATGGTATTTGTTACTGTTGCTTTCTAAGCATGGCAAATTAAATCAAAAATATTTTCTCTGAGTCCTCACTTTTTGAAAAGGTAGTGAATCTATTTTATTTTGTCACTAATTTGAGGAATATATTTGTCTCCATAAATGAAACATTTGAGTTTTCATAAGCTTAATTTTCATTCAAAAATCCAATTTGTTCAAGGAAATTGAATTTAAAAAATAGAGATTTTACTATAAAAACTATGTAATAACCCATGCATTGACTCTATTATATAAAATCTCATATTAACCTTTTGTTAACTACTATAATGTGGCCTTCTGGAGAAGGAAAATAAACCAGCCTTTGCTAGTTCCACTAGCCATAAAACTAATTGTGTTTATTGATGTCCTTAAAGGAAATTTGGGTATTAATGTTTGCACAAAACAAAAATTTTCAGTGAAAAGAACAAGCAAGAAGGCATTATTTCCACTGCATTTTGTACTTTGACTCCTCTTTTATCAGAGTACTCCAGTTTATCCCAGGATCCCTTTGGTATCCTTTCCAAGACAGTAGACAACATATGTTATGGTAATGTAAATCCACATGAGTGTTGACTGGCCATGAGATTTGTTCCAACTGGAATATACAACATATGCATCCTCTCCAAGTATTAATTCATATTACTCTCCTTCATGTCTAGAAAGATCCAGCCACCAACCGAGACCACCAGTAATTTTTTTTTTGCTTTTGCTGCTCACTCAGGATCTTCAGTGAACATCTCTGTCACAGCAAAGCAAGTTCTCTGTCTGTCTAGGCTCAGCTCTAGTAATCTCCATTCCTATGCACCCTGGCTTTATCACCGCAATGGCTGCTGTTATTTTGGCATTCACCTCTGTACAGCCACTGATTTTCAGAAAACTTGCAGGAACACAGATTTCTATCTATCTTTCAAAATCGGTTGAAATTAGTCAAGACAGTGAACAATGTGACTGGCAGGGTGTTTGTATGAGCCTCATTTCCTTGGGAACGCACAACAGAGTTACTCTTGTCACCTCTGCAGCGGTCAGTGGCCCAGGTACAGGGTAAGCGGAGAGAAACAGTTACGTCCTTTGAGATCATGCCTCCATCATAGTCTGTCTGTCCATCAGACCTGGGCACATCCACCACTGGGGTTTTACAAGAAGCCTCTAACAAAACACTGGAATTCATGTATACTAAATGTTTACATTAGACAAGCTGGTGTAAAAAAAAAGCGACTGATGATTGGCTTACAGAATTACTCCTGTCTTTTTCAAGTCCAAAAAGAACCAGGAATGGCAGAGGCTGAAAGTGAAACTTACTGGGAAGGCAGCAGGAGGCAGCTGTGTGCAAGGATAAAGGAAGAAGGCAGGCAAAACCACACGGGTATTTTTGAGAGCTATGAGTTTCTGATATCTGCCAAGGGTCCTTCTTAATATAAACAGAGGCATGTTGCAAGGGGAAAATTACTTAGTGCTGTGAAAATGAATATCTTATGAATGTGTTTCAAATAATTCTGTAAGATTTACTCTGGTCTTCACTTGAAGTTAATGTCCTCAGCAAGAACAGAAGCCTGTCAAGGTTCACTCAAACCAATAGACTGGCTCAGTGCTTGAAACTATGCAGGTAAATTGGCTTTATGCAAGATTCAGGTGTGAGACTCTTTTAGCAATTATCTAGACAAAACAAACAATTGTCATGCATGGTAAATAATTTCAGAAGAGTTTCATTTTAAGTAGGTAATTGGTAAGAAGAGGGCTGTTGACTCCTAGCATTCGCATGTTTCCCAGCAGTATGGGACTAGCTGCTTAGCTGGGCCCTTAGTAGATGCACAGGGACAACTGCACACTCCAAGAATCTGTACATATTGTTATCTGTGGGTTTTTTGTTGCAGATCATTGGATAAGATGCTGCGATAGACATAAATATAATTTTAATGCAATATTTTTAGTACAAAATGGAGGAAATTTCCTCAAAATAATGATACTCTTTTTTCCAACTTTTTTCATTTTTCCCTATGCTTTCTTCCATTAGCTTTGTTTCCACATAAAGACAGAAGTTTCTCCTGTCTGCTTGCTCTTTTTACTTTGACAATATGGATGGTTTCTCTGCAGTCTTGGGTCCTTCCTTTCNTCATCCTCCTTTCTCCATCCTCAGCTCCATCCTCATCCCCTCTCCATCCTCTCCTCTCCTCTCCTCTCCTCTCCTCTCTTCCTTCCTCCCTTCCTTCCCTTTGTTTCATTTTTATCTTAAGTGACAATAATGCAGAAGCTAAATGACACCTCTCAAACAAAACACATCCTAAATATAATTATGTTAAGTGTAATTGCAGGAATCTAAACATATTAGCATAAGAATATTTTCATTCTGCACAATAAATAGAAGTAGACTGAGTTATGTTTTTAAAAAATTAAGATAAAAGCTTTCTTTTTGTCAGACCTTTATTTTGCTCTCTGGAGCTATATTCTAATCTGGGGTTTTTAGCTTCACAGATAAGCAATAATCCATAATTCAAACCGCTTTTTCTCACATGTAAATATTTTTTGCACCGGATCTACGTTATTTAAATTCCAGACAATATTACTTGTTCAGCAATAGGCTAAACTCTTGTTATAGCTTGAGCTAAGAAGACGATGGATTTGAAGATGAGGCAGGAGACAGTTAAAAAAATCCGTGTCTGATTTCAAAGCTGACCAATGCTGGATTGATTGAAACTAAGAGGTCATAAAGTAACATCAACCATTATGATTGTAAGTGAATAAAAAGTCTCTAATATATTATAAAAAGAGTCTTTAACATTGATAATGACATATAAACAAGGATGCCTGGTGTTTTTGCATGCATTTGCATGGATGCAAGCCTTATTGGCAAGGGATACAAAGAAAAGCAGTAAATTTATTTGAAGATACAGATGCAATGGATATTTTTGAAAATTAAATAAGTTAACTTATCCCCAGAATACACACTCAGCCATTCTAGTGATGTAATGTGACCTTACCCTTCTCACATTACATTTTAAAAGTTGCACAAATTAAAAAATAAACCAGCATAATGTCTTGCCACATAGCAATTTCTCAAAGGGCATTTAAAAACAGTTTGAGAGTATTAGGATTGGGGTGGTACAGTTTGTCTTGCAGTGTGGTCTTGCCCTTCTTTATACATCACTGGGAAACAGTTAATCAATAAGAATTCAATTCTAAAAGTGCTTCAATGTGTAGCTTTCCAGAGCAAGATCTACTCATGTGAACAGTTTTACTCACAAGGGAGAGAAGAAATACTGTCATGGAATACAACAAAATCAGATTGTACTGCAGCACAAGGTTTCTAATTCTGATTTTATCAGTCAGTGTCACCATGTCAACTGGTGCTAATAAACAGTTACAACAAAGGGAAGAGAAACGCTGCTGCATCAGTGAGGAAAATGGGTACTGAGACAGAACAAGGGAAAAAACCCACAAGATATTTTGTGATCACACAAGAGACCCATTGAGTATGGAGTATATTTTAGAAACCTTTTTCTACCTGCATATGGGATTCAGTATTTTAAAGCAAATAAAATATTGTAAAAGCCTTTTTTCTGTTTTGTTAGTGTACTATTGCTTCTCTTATTTCCTGGACATGACATTTTGGCAGTGTATATTTCAGTGAGATCTGAAATCTGATAAATGCCAACCCTCCCCACCCGATCTGTTTCCAGCCCCACCTGCCGGTCTGAAACTCAACAATTCTGTCGAGTTCTGTAGTTGGCTCTGTGTTTGGTACTGGCTAAATTCTTCTTATTTCTTTGATTGAAAATTCAGGTAAAAACTAAATGCATTTTATGTACCCAGGCTTTGCAGCATTTTTGTTTCAGCAGTAGTTATGTACAGATATCTAGCGCTTCTCATCCTCAAGAGTCCGAGTATTTTATAAGCGGAGCACAGGAAGCCCCTGCGGGACGGAGCGTCCCCTCGTGGGTCGCCGCGGTAGAGCCGCGATTCGTTTCCCGGCACAGCGCAGCCGGCGGAGCGGGCGCCGGCTCGCGGCATCACAGACCGTTCTGAGCCGGACCGGACCCACAGGGGTCGGCGAGTCCTCACGCACGTGCATCTTAACACTTACATTGGCCTTCTGTACGTCAGGTTTAGAATTAAGCCTTTAAATACATGATGACCTTTTGCTGAGACCACTGTCTCTCCAGTGAGAAATACATTCTCGTTGTTTCCTGTGCTTTTTCCTCGCTACTTTGCCTGCTGTTGGGGTTAAGACTATCTTTGATTTTCTTTCAGTATTAGAAGACCAGCTGTTTCAAAAAGATTATGTGTGCTTCATGCTACAGATAATATAAAAGAAAGTATCACAAATGCGTCGACGAAAACCTGGTGGATCACATAGGAAGTGTCAATAAGGCATAAAAACCCTATAATTCTTAGGGAAAAAAATATAATCGATCAGCAGAAGGAAAATGTGATTTTTTTAAGCAAAAATTTTTCTAACTGTATTTTAATATTCCAAAAAGACCCTTAATTGTTAAATAATGTCTTGGATGTGAAAATCTATATGTAAAAGTTATGTTTTAATCCAGTGGAATAATTTATTTCTGTGAAAACAAACTAGTTATGCATATGTGAATATGTCTGATTATTAGTGGTAAAAGTAATGGTGTTTTTAAAGGGATAATCTTATTCCCTGATTTCATGGACATTGAATTATTTTTAACCTTTTTCTGCATAACAGCTTCCAGTGACAGGAGCCACCCTCCTTATTTTCTGATATGCACAGCCTAGCCAATAGCGGAATGTAAGGACATTTCATACAAGGGATGAACATTTTCCCAGAAGGAGACTAAACTTGGTTTTTACCTCTCCTCGGTAAGGGTCAGTTGATCACAAAGAGATGCAATTATTCTATTACATAGCTAACTTCAAGTCACAGTTTGCACTTTTGATGAGCTGGCAATCCTGTGTTTAGTTTCAATGTTATGTCTCCCGAATTTCCAACTCTGAGTATTTGCATTTGTTTTCTTCATTTACCTCTTGTGTTGCAGCATCAGCAGCTGTTACCCTTCCAAAGCAGTTCCCCAAGGCCTTACCACTCTGGAGGTGCTGGTGGGCAGTAGCTTGGCAGGAGCCAGGGTGGTGATGGGAGCCGGTCCTGCTGTGCCCAGTGGCCTCACCGGGAGCCCTGCGTGTGCAGTCCTCGGCTCTAGCCCTGAGACTAACGTGGAGGTTTCCAAATGCCTCCAGAGGAGGGGGCCGAGCTGGTGAGGGGCTGGAAGATACGTCTTGGGAGGAGCAGCTGAGGGCTCTGAACCGGTCTGGTCTGGAGGGAAGGCAGCTGAGGGGCGACCTCTTGAGTCTTTACTGGTTTCTGAGAAGGGGACATGGAGAAACAGGTGCTGAGCTTTTCTCCCTGGAATACAGGGACAGGACACCTGGGCATGGGTCAAAGCTGCACCAGGAGCGGTTCAGACTAGACACGAGGGAACATTTCTTTACCAAGAGAGTGGTCAAACACTGGAATAGGCTTCCTAGGGAGCCAATGCCCCAAGCCTGTCAGTGCTGAAGAGGCATTTGGACAATCACCTTAATAACAAACTTTAACTTATGGTCAGCCCCTGAGAAGTCAGGCAGCTGGACTAGATGATTGCTGTAGGTTCTTTCCAACTGAAATAGTCCATTCTAGTCTAAACCTTTTGTCTGTGTTAGTTGTACAATATCCTTGTTTTAAAACATCCATCCTTTTTGGTTGATCACAAAAAAATTAGATGGCTATTATTTAGAATTAAGATTTGATGCATTTATACAGAAGACTATGTACACTTGAATAGAGGAAATTAAATTGCTTTCTAGTTTTGTGCAGCTCTCCCTGGCAATGAGAAATGCACTATACATTATACAAGCAGCCTGATTGTAGACAACTTGGTCTTTTCAAGAAAAAAAAGATACTGTAGTTAGTCCAGTAGAGTGGCAAGATCTCAAGGCAATCAGCAAGTGAAAACAAGGCTACATTTCCAAATCAGTCAAAATAGATATTCCAAAATCATTTCCAGATAAAATCAGCATGTTTTCAATAAATTATAAAACATATTTTGTAATATGTTTCTAACATATATATCAGTGGTGTCCAAGCCCAAGTTCCTATTGCAAATGTAGAAACACAGTGCTGCTACAACCAGTGTCTCCGTATCAATACAATTTTTTTTTTTTGCTTCTCTCAACCTCTAGCATTACAAAGATTTATTAGTATGCTAACCTTAACGGTTTGTGAGATGATCCATAAGCCACATAGCATATCAGGGCAGCTGCTTGGTAATCAGGTTGGGGATCTAAGAAAGGATGTCAAATGCTGTGTTATAGAGATGTCAGTAATACAGTAAAGTATAAGTTTAGTATTGTCAGTTGCATCTACAAAGCTTATTTATTTGAGTGAAGTCTGCAGAACCACTTCCAATATATCAGTAACCACACCACTAGCAGATACTAGATGCAGTATCAGCTGTCACTAGAATCTAGAGAGTGTGGTAAGGTGTCAGTGTCTGCACAGGTCTCCTGGTTTCAGCTGGGACAGTTCATTTTCTTCCCAGTAGATGGTCCAGTGCTGTGTTTTGGACTCAGTCTGAGAATAATGTTGATAACGCACTGAAGTTTTGATAGTTGCTCAGCCGTGCTCACCCTAAGTCAATGACTTTTCAGTTTCCCATGCTCTGCCAGTGAGGAGGTGCACAAGAAGCTGGGGAAGAGTGTGGCCAGGACAGCTGACCTGAACTGGCCAAAAGGATACTCCACACCAGAGAGCATCACAGGACATGACATGACATGTTAATGTTTATGAACTACAGCTTCTCTAAATGGTTATGACTAAAAATTAAATTTACAGATTCTAAGTATGAACTCATAAGGAAGAAATCCAGCGATGAAGGGGAAAATTCCTAGAAAAAATTACATTTTATCCTTTCTCTACCAGCCAGCTGATGCAGGACAAATACTAACCCACAGTTCTTTTCCAACAGTTGTCTGTGTCTGAATTTCAAGCCCATTTGTATGCTGGCCTTTGTTAGGAGCAGTAAATTCCTCTCTGTTGCCTAGAAAACCTTGTTTTTGCAGTGATTTGTCTAGTTTCTTGCATTGCACATGCCTCATGTGCATAAAAGAGGTTAGCAATACTGCAAACAATTGTCACTGGAGATCATGATCTCTGACCTTTATCTGCATTTAACAACAGCTTAAATTCCACATTTTGTTCAGCATACCATTCACATAAAAGTCTTCTAAATAGGCTCTACTAGCTGCTATTCAGAGCTGCTTCCATGGTAAGACCATTTTCTGCCACATTTCATTGTTTTAGAAGTAAAATGTTACTGGTTCTATTTTTAGAAATTCTTTATGCTTTACATCTTTAATGAGAAGTGAACATGCTTCTCATTAAAGTCTACCATGCATTTTCTTTCTATGACTTTCTGCCAAGTGCAGCTACATCATCAGTCAAAACACTAAAGGTTTTTGCATTAACAATAATTTGAATATTGGTTTGGAAAATGTGACTGTTTCACTATAATTTTAGTTCCCATCTACTCAACAAACATTTACAAAGAAAGCAGATACTTCTAGATGTGATAATTTCTTATTTTGACAGCTTGTGGCCAGACCTTCCCTTGACCACTTCTAGAAGCAATAGTTTTGTTAGTAATCTCAAGCTCTAATAATGAAAAGGTTAAGAAGTGCTAATTAACTATATTAAGAATCTGATTTAAAGTATAAGAGCTAATTTTTCTTATTTATGTAATGTTATATATATGTTATTTGGGCTACACAGTTTGGAGAAAATGAATTTATTATTTACAAAAATCAAACAATATACAAAGCATCTAAATGAAAGTCTTTTATATTGTATTTGATATTTAAAATGAAGGAGAGAAAAAACCCCAGAAAATAATTACATGAAACTATGGGAGACAAAGACATTCTTATTTTCCTTAAAAAGTCCACCAAGTTATACAGTTAAGATGCATGTGAAACATGAGAAGTCTGCATTTAATTATTCCTGAATCTTATGTCCTGATTTCCCGGATGTTGAACATGGCCCTCTGAGTCACTGGCATGTGACTTCTAAAAGGAACACAACAAAAGCAATAGGCCCTGTATTCAGTAAGGGCTGTGTTGTTCTCCTGAGGATCTGGCCAAAACCCCAAGAAACTGGTACCTGCAGAGTGAGAACATCTTATCTCACTCACAACAGCCCATCCTGGGTAACCATCCTATCCTTCTGCCCTGTCCAGAACTTCTCAGGCACTGGGCCAGAGCTTTTAGAAGATCACACACCTCTTCTGGCATGCAGAAGAGGACAAAAAAAAAAAATCATCTTTGAGACTGCATATGAAAGAAAGGAAAAAAAGGTTATTAACAGCTGTCACTTCCTCAGTGCATCTTGAGAAGGGCCAGATGTACTGCAGTAAAGGGAACACAAATGCACACAGAAAACCTCCCCCTTTTCTGGATCAAGGTAGTATGATCAAAACTAATCCCTCCTTATGTAAGGTACTGTATATGAGACACCCAATGGTTTTAGAAACAATATCAGGAAGGAAATAATCTACCTGTTTCAGACTTGCCAAATTTCACACAAGTGTGCCTTAAATGGAAAAGCCATATATAACTGATTTCAAGTTCAGCCCTTTCAGTCAGGAAGATTCAGATTTATTTAGAGGTACATGCTTATCAGTAATAAAGCAGAGGCATCTTCCCATTATCGCTATCAAACTCACATTGCATGAAAGGAATAGAATCACAGAATCACAGAATCTTCTGAGTTGGAAGGGACCCATAATGAACAACTTAATAACTGACAGAGTTTTACTTTGACACCTCTGCTAACTCAAGAACATTCAAAGAATGTGAACAAGCAAACAAGTTTGCCTATACAAGGTCAGGAAATGAGCGTATCCAAGCCAGTATCTTGTTTCCAACAGTGACTATGAGGTGGGTTAAGCTTGGCTGGCTGCCAGACACCCACTAAGCCACTCTCCCACTCCATTTTTTTAAGAACTCAGAGGGAGAAAATAAGATGAATAATCTTGTGCCTTGAGACAAAGACAGAGAGATCACTTATTAATTACCATCAGGGGCACAACAGGACTGACTGGGGGAAGATTAATTTAATTCATGGCCAATTTAAAATTGAGCAGGATGATGAGAAAAAAAGCCAAAACAAAAATCACCCTACCTCCACCTCTCCTTCTTCCCAGGCTCAGCTTTACTGCTTGGTTATGGCTCTTCTACCTCTTCCCCCATGAACAAACAGCAGTGCAGGGATAGGGAATGGGGATTGCACTAGTCAGCAGTAAAATGCTTCTGTTAGCACTGTTTTCATCACAAATTCAAAACATATGACTATACCAGCTATGATGAAGAAAATTACCTCTATCTCAGCCAGCACCAGCACACACTTCTCTACTGCTCCTTCCTCTTCATGTTGTTGCCCTTCTCCAGCCTGCAGCCCCTCCCACGCAATACAGCCCATCACACACTGCTTTGGGTAGGTTCTTCCTACGGGCTGCAGTTATTTAAGAACTGCTCCCCCTTTCCGTGGGGCACAGTCCTTCAGGAAGAGACTGCTCCAGTCTGGGTCCCCCGTGGGCCACAGATCCTGCCAGAAAATCAGCTCCTGTTGGACTCCCCTCCCTGGACCACCGTTTCTGCCAGAGGACTGCTCTGGTGCAGGGTCCCCCATGGGCTGCAGGGGGTCAACCTGCATCACCATGGGCTTCTAGGGCCTTCCTCGCTTCTTCATGGGCTGGAGGGGAATCTCTGCTCTGGTGCCTGGAGCACCTCTTCCCACTCCTTCACAGACCTTGGTTATCTGCAGGGTTATTTCACGTTATTTCACATTTTCCTCACTCCACTCTCACCCAGCTGCTCCATGGTGTCCTTACACTCATGTATGTTATCGCAGGCACCACGAAAATGGCCCATGGATAGCGGATCTGTCTAGAGAGGGCTGGAACTGGCTTGGTCAGACATGGGGAAAGCTCCTGATGTTTTCTCACAGAAGCCACCCCTGCAGCCTCCCCACTACCAAATCCTTGCCACATGAACCCAACACAAGCTAATAGCAGATGTCTGGTGAGAGTATGGGACTAACACAAGATACAGAGAAAGCAGCTCCCTTGGCTTGCTTTAGAGGAGGCACTGTTCAACCCTCCTCCAGGGAAGCCGCATGACTTTCATTCCAATCCTTAGGCACGTGTATTTCTTTATGCTCTGTAGTGATCGAAACCCCAAGTATAGTCTTACAAGTTCTTAGAAAGGGAATACAGTACAAAAGTGAAATCACCACTAAACCATGGTCTGCCAACATCCTGAATAATCAGTTCTATTACAATTACTCCTCATAGAAAAGCTAAAGTAGGACCAAAGAATTAAAATAAAGGATGTTCAAAGTTACAGATGAATTTATGGATTGAAAAATGGACTAGAATCCTGTAACTCAGAAAAGGCAAAACTCAAAGTCAAGATGATAGGCATCTATAAAGTCAGAACCCGAAAAGGAAAAAAATATTTGCTCTTTCTCTTTTTGCAAGAATTAGGAAGTATCGAATTAAATTATCAGACAGTGATCTCTAAACAAACGAGATGATCTTTTTTTGCACATGACAAAGCAAAATTCTGGAATTACTACTACTACAGGATGTGCCCATGAGGATAAAATAATCAGTCATCATAAAATTGATTTGTGTCATCACCTGATATCTCATGTTTCTTCCCACAAACACTGTGAATGTCCAGTGTCCTAGTCTGTGTAACACTAACAGTGCCTCTCATCACATCAGTAACAAACTCAATGAAAGGCAAGAAAAATGCCTCAGTTTTTCAATATCCCATGGAGTCAAGAAGCACATTTACTCCCTGATCTGTTTCCAGCATTGCCTATGTTGTCTTGTTATGTCCTGTCCTCTCTGTGTGAGGCAAAGGTGAAGATCTGCTGTCTCAGTCCCATGTGAGCCTGCCTGATAAAAAGCTCCAAGGATACCTTACGCCTAAAGCAAAGTGTGACCTCATCTCCCTTCTTCCCCCTTCCTGTCTCTGCTGACTACTGGCTTCCTATCATTGGTCAAAACGAGATCCTTTTATTTTCTCCTTCAATTTCTTTATCTTAAGCTGGTTTAAAATGGGCACAGCAGAGAATATGAGGGCTTTTTAGTGCAAACCACTTCTTATCGGGTAAACTCTAACTAGGCCTTTGTTGTATTTATGTACATGCCCTTTTGTTTAAAATTAATAATTCTATACTTTTTCTTTTAAATTCACCACTTCATCTACCACATCTGTAAAGCAGAAAAAAAGTCAGGCAGCTGGTAGTAGCTGAGCCACTTTTTCACAGGTGAAATACACTTCTGGTGCATTTAACAGTACAAACAGGACTGTGTTCCTAATCCTACACTTGATTTATTAAGTCAAATCTGCTTGATATTTATTTTCTCATTTGTACTGGGCATGAGAAGAAGAGATTTATTCTGTCTTATTAAGTGCACAGCAAAACACTGTCAGTTTTGATTTTCTTTCACCTGAACCTTTAGAAAGGAACATTAATCTATTCACTCATGAAGCAAGAGCAACAGAAAGGTGTAGAGTCACCAAAAGTTGAAAATGTCTTCTGTTTAATCATAGTCATTTGTTCCTACCAAAAAAAAAAGTTCTGTATAATAAGAATTTAGGAAAATAAATAAATAAGTCTCAGTTATTGTTTTGAGACAACTCTACTGCCTGTATTTCAATTACAGGAAAAACAGAACGATCTCCTTGTTGTGTGTACGTGCAACTAATAATTTCTGATGTTTTTCTCCTCCCACTTCCTTCTCTGCTTTAACACTAAATTAGTCACAATATAGCAATAACAATAATTATGTTGTTCCGAGATTCCAGTCCATTCTCATCAACACGGGGTTAATCATATTGCATTCCTCACCCTACTTATATAGTATCCCCAGCAGCAGAGCTCAGATAGATTTTAATAAAATGTTACATTGCTCTTATTCTTGTTCCAAAACTTTTTAAACCCCATATGTGAAAGAGAATATTGATACCTAAATGTTCTATTTTCTCTAAAAAATGTTGTGACTTTTCACTATTACCTTCTTCTATGAAAAAATGAGAATCAATCCACATATGTCTTTTAAGATAAAGAATTCTTTCTGTTTATTAAGGTATCTGTGCACAAGGTATACAAGTGCATAGATTTTTTTCTTTTCTTTTTAAACATATAATAAAAGGTATTAGAAAGGGAAAAAGTAGCTGTTCCAGATGTCTGCTGAAGTTCTGAATATTTTTAAAACATTTATGTATCTCTGTTTAGAAGACTAGTTACTCCACAGAAATGAATGAAACAGAATATTGGTATTTTGGGAAGACAAACCACCAGAAGCATTTTGATCAATGTGTTTAACTAAAATCAGCAGTAAGAGCTCCTTAGTGAATAAAAGATTACTAGAAGTACAATTTTGTGCCTCATAGAGCTTTAGCCTACTTCCTTACTTGGAGTAGGAGAAGAAGTAGATTTAAAAAAAAAATTTTAAAACATTGACGCTTTCTATAATATTAGAATTCCAGAAATAGAAACTACAGTAAAAAAAGAACTCACCACCTTTATAAAACAAAATAAAATAATTTTTAACAATTCAAACAATTTCTGTCATTTTTATGATGCATTCTTTTAGCTTACAGAATACAAGTGTATCCAAAACCTAGAATTTCAAAAGATACAGGTACACATGGTCTGTCTGTCTGAAGCATTAACTGACAAAATCAATCTGTTAATGTGGTTTAATTGCCTCCTACTATACACTTTTCTAAAGCAAGAACAGATGCAATTCAGAAGGTGCATATAGTCTCAATTAAAATAAACTGGTAAGAGGATAAAGTAAATATGCTTAAAAAAGAATATTTCTTAGGAACACCAGACCATGATTTTTTTTTAGATACTGAAAAGGAAGTATAGATTTATAAGGTAAAGTAACAAGAGGGAAACCTTTTTTAAATGGGTGTGTGCTACACTTATCTCACAAAACTGGGATCCACGTAGGCCAAAAGTATTTCAGTTTGATTTCGATAAAGTTAAGAAGTCTTTTAGTTTCAAATCTTCCCATATCAAAATTATATTTTATTTAAGTTAATTTCTCATATAAAAAAGTTTAAAAGCAGTGATTTTAACCTTGCCTTAAAAAAATTACTATGTTCAAAATGCCTGCATTGTAAAGGCTACATATATATTTTGATAAATCATCTATTTCTATAAAGGTTATGCAATGTTTCTCAGTGTCAATATTACAGTAGCTTCTTTAGGACTTCATCTGTTCTAAATTCTCTTGTTTTTGCCATAAATTTTTTTTCTTTTTCTTATTTTTTTTGTATCGCTGCTCTGTCTCTTACATTTTGTGTGGGTAGAATGAGCATTTTACAGTCACCATAGTTACAAGATTTGTTACATTGTTACAAGCTGTGAACTGTCATTTGGATTTATCTTCTGAGGAGAACTTTCTAGTTTACTGTCCACTTTCAGAAATCTTTCCTGTGTAATATTTATGATACACAGTCCAACATGAACTCTGCTTTTCCTCACAGCCCAGTTTTCCTTCCTCTGTAACATGTTATAAACTTATGTGGTGCATACCTTTTGTTTAGCAAGTCAACCAGGAGCAACCCCACAGCCCCTCCTGGCAGGCTGGAAAACAAGGAACCTCTAATACATGCAGTGTCATGCTCAGTACCTGTAGTGCATGGAATCACAGACTCTTCTGAGCTGGATGGGATGCAAAAGGACCATAAAGCCCAACCTCTGGCCCTGCACAGGCACCCCAGCAATCCCATCCTATCCCCGAGAACGTTGTCCAAACGCTCCTTGAGCTCTGGCAGTCCTGGGGCCGTGACCACTGCCCTGGGGAGCCTGTTCAGTGCTCAACAGAACAGCCTGAGAAGGAAAGGCCAGGGTTAAACTAAAGACAGCCTTTGGAATCAGTATAGGGCCAACTGTAGGGACTATTTCACAGTACTAGTCTTAGCTGAGAGGGTAAAAAGAACAAATCCACATATAACCTAAAGGATAATCTCAATGCATAAAAAATAATCACATTAAAGAGATGATTTGACATTGCCTTGGTTTTGTCTGTGTACAAGTCCTTCAACCTATTCCTTTTCTGCAGTCTGAACTACACACACAGGGCAGGCACTGTATTCCAAAAGCTGTTTCATAGTAAATGTTTAATAGACTGACTTTTGTCTCAAGAATGCACTTTCCTTTTTCTGTGACACAATGTCTACTGTCCATGGAGGTCTTTCTGCCTTTGCCGAGTTTCAGAAATATGAATGGTTACTGTAATATTTGGAACCATCTATAAGATGACATGCCACATCAAAAAACATTTTCTTGATTGGAGACCTTTCTCACTGAAAGAAAAGGGTTAAAATTCTTAGGATATTGCCTGAAGTCCTTCAAAATAAATGAATATTCAAGATGCAATCTAAACTGCATTAAAAAAAAAATAATTGCACTCTCTAATAAGATTTTTGCAGTTTGGACTGAAATTTAATAAAAACTCAGAGGAAAGTGTCTATTTCCAGATGGTTATTAGAATTTTACTGAAGAATGACTATCTAAATTGGGTAAATAAAAACTATACAACTAGACAACACCAATTTCAGATAATCTTAACAATTCCCCTATTGAAGTATTCCTCTATAAAAATTCATTAATTTGTGGAAAAAAAGCTTTTGTGAAGGGGTGTAAGAATGGACAGTTAGGGGTGGTAATTCTGGTAATAATTGTCTGACTTCAATCTGCCTGTTTCCATATCCTTGGTATGGCTAAAGAGTATGATAAAAAAGACATACGCTAAACCTGCTGCTTTGCCGTTTGCCAGCACACAGGATTTGTGACTTCAGCCCCAAACACCCAACATTAGACATTTTCCTGGAGACAAAACCCAAACCATATTCCAGGCTCATTAGATGATACCATTTCAGCAATTACTCAGAATGTAGAGAAGTTGTTGTGCAATGTGTTGGTATGGATCATTATGTTTTCTTTTTTGTAATTAAACTAGTTTACTTATGCATTGTTGCAATATTTCAGGGTAGATCTTTGATGCATTATGCAGATTAAAAAATCCCACAAGCCCGTGAGCTCAGATGACAGTGTAATTTGGGGTTTTTTCCCTATAAGCCAACAAATGGCTCATAGATTTTTAATAGGTTAGCTTTTCTTCCTTCTTCACCAGCCCATTTCTCACAAGACTTTTTCCATTTCTGATATTGTTTGTTCACTGCCACATCAAGTAACACAAATTGTGCATTGCATTGGACAGGGCTAATGTAGTGAATGGGACAATACCCTTCTTAGGACCCCTGGTAAATCCTCTTCTGATGATAGTGAGACTGAATTGAAGAGCTCTGAAGTTCTTTATTGGATAGAGCTTTCTCCACTTACTTTCTAACTTGCTTTTTTTCTAACGGCTTTTTTTTTTTTTTTTAAAGAAAAGCATAATGTCTTTGCTTATGGCGGCCGCGACCTGTCCTGGCTGCAGGGAAGGCCATACGCTCCATTCTCTACCTTTATACAGGCATTTCACTAGATCTGTGCATAGCACTTGATTTGTGCATGACTAGAACACAGAATGACTCCTTTAAGGCATGAATTTAACGTAGATCTCATTCTTTCTATAAGAGCTCTTCTTTGCTGACCAGAAGAAAGAACAGCTGCTACTGCTGGAATGATTCATGAATCCCAGCTGTCCTCTTTCCCTGGAGACAGAAATGCCAAATAAATGTTATTGGCTGGGGCAGCAGCCTGCTCCTGAGTGCTAGAGACAAGATTTTCCCAAGTCCAATAACCATTGTTTTTGGCATGATGGTGGAAGGCAACATGCCCAGCAGCAAACACCCAGCAGCCTTTCTCTCCTCTCAGTTTTTGTTCAATTCCTCCTCCCTCTGTTTATAGCTCTTCTTCTCAGCCCTTTGTCCTGCCTTCAGTTAAACAAAAATTTTGCCCACCATTTCTCTTTGGGAGAGAATCAGTGAACAAAATGCGACACAAGTCGAACATAACGAAAAACATATTTAAAAGCATGAATGGAAACAGAATCAAGGATATTGATAAACACAGCAATAGGACTGTCCTATTATTTAGATGTCACCTGGCTAGTTCTTCTGCACGGACGCCCCTTTGTCGCGGGGGAGAAGCTTGCGTGCCCTTATGAATTTGTGATCTGTGCTGGCGGTGGTTGTGCCT
>VWZG01009905.1:168304-187838 GCA_013396735.1 Grallaria varia | reverse complement strand
ACCCCGCACACCCCTGTCCCTGCGGGGACACCCCGATCCCCCCCGGCCCTTCGCGGAGGCGCCCCCGGCCGTGTCCCCGCGGGGGTGTCCCGGTGCCGGTGCCGGTGCCGGTGCCGGTGCAGCATCGCCGGCCCCCGGCGCTGTGTGTTCCCCCAGGGACAGCGAGGAAGAGGAGCAGCCGCAGCCGCAGCCCAGCCCCGCACACGGTGAGCGCTCCCGGGGTCCCCTCGGGTCACAGCCGGGCAGGGACAGTTCCAGTCTCTGCGTCGCCATAAACCCCCCTCTGCCCTTTTCCTCCCGCTTTGCCTCCTCGGGGTCTGCTTGGAGTCGTGTCTTGGTAAGCAAGGCCAGTGGGGAAGTGCCCGTGGGTCTGACCCGGGGGTGGTGGTGTCACTTGGCGAGGCATTGTCACTTGGCCAGGCGTTGTCACTTGGCCAGGCGTTGTCCCTCGGCGAGGCTGACTCTGCAGAGCTCCCTTCTGTGGCTCACATCCATCCTGTCTCCTGCAAACCTGCCGGAATCCTCTGAGCAGCAGCTGCTCCCACTGCCAAAAAAACCCACCCCCTGTGCCATCCTTTGGGCCCGGTTTCCTTCTGCAGCACCTGGAAAAACAAGGGAATGAAGAGACAGAAGGTTTGGACCTTCTGGCGTTTGAACCTCCTTCTCTTGCAGAGGACAGGCCTTCGCCCAAGGAGCTGGAGGAGCTGGAGCTGCTGAACAGGGCCTTAGAGAAGGCACTGAAAGTCAGGAACAGCATCTTGAAAACCTCATTAGAGGCCCGGGGAGCTACAGAAGAGAAAGTGGCAGGTGAGGGCCCTGCACCCAAGAATGCTGAAGAGCAGCAGGTGCCTGTACCTGTTGAGGATGTTCCCGAGAGCACAAAGGTGAGACCTGGAAGCAAAAAACCTGGCTCTTCAAAGAATCCCTCTGCGTACCAGCTGAGAGCCCCTTACAGGACTGACCCAGATGTGAAGAAACCGCCAAGGAAAGCCCCAGCCAGATGTGTTTCTCAAGGTCCCAGGACAGCTGGGAAGAGCTCCTCAAAAGGGGTGGCTTCCAAACAAGGAGGGTGTCATAGGACAGCAACTGGCAGTGCCACGGGGGTCTGTGCTCCAGCTGAACCCCAAAGGACATCTGGCTTGTCCAAAGCTGCCCCAAATGAGCAGCAAAACTTTTCCACGGGGGATTCAGCTCGGGGAAGGAACTCAGTAGCTGCTGGCCAGGAGTTATTTGATGCAGGGAAGAGAAGTTGTGGTTTCCTGGGTGAGTCCAGCAAGAAGGAGGACCCTGCAGGTGCATTGGGGAGGAGCCCCTCACTTGGGACGGGCACCCTGCAGGAAAAGGGGTAAGTGTGGGATGTGGGCACCTCTCTCATTCTGCTTGACATTCATGGGCACATCTGCAAACCCTGCTGGCTGCTGCTGCTCAGGCCCCAGCCTTCTTTCACCCTCCTCACGTCCCTCTCAAGAGGAAGGATCCTGTACATTTGACAGCCTTCATTGTGGTTGAGTAAGTGGTTTTAATTTAAAGGGCTTCTTCTTGAATGGCTGAGACTTTGAAAGCCTTTCAATTAAGAGTTTTGGTGTTTCAGGGTCCCCTGTGACTGTTTGGGAAAGCTGTCTCTGTAGAGCTTTCTTGAGCCTTAGCTTCCCTCTGATTGTACTTTCTATTATGGCATATTGATTTTTTTATTTATTCTCTTTTTACACAGTGATAATACATAATGCATGAATATTTTCTCTCTCTAAAGCTTGTGCCCAGTGCTGTTCTGACTGATGACATCTGGGTTTAATACTATCCCTGTTAACCTGTAAGACTCTGCCTGTGCTACTACACAAATCAGGATGGACTAAAATACACTTCTTTCAAGTGTTTGGTACAGAAGGGATTATGAAGTGGATGTTACTGAGATATTCTGTGGAAAAGTGGCAAAATAATACTTGGAAAGTTGGCTTTGCATGCAGGCTGGTCTGTCTTGTTTAAATAATTATTTTTCCTGTGTACTGCTTGCTTTAAAGAAGCAGTGAAGGTCAGCTCTGATGCCGCTGGAAAACTTTGAGAAATATTTCTCAGCTGCCACAACCCAACTGTTGTGTTTGTGCAGGGAGGAAATTATCCCTGTTCTGGCATTGGAAGGGACACGGCACTGTGAGACAGTTGCTGGGGAAACAGGGATCCAGATTCAAATGTTTATTTACTTAAAATCCCAACTCTGACCTTGGGTTTCTAGTCTGCATGTGACTAACAACTGCCAACCTACCTGCTTTTGTAGTAACATCTTGGGGATTATTTTATTACTCTGCTTTAGAGTTATAAATATTCCCAGTGGAAGCTGGACTGTCTCTTTCCCATTTCTTTGAGTGTGATGTGGTGCTAAGCAAGGCTGTCTTGTCCTGCTCAGGTGTGGCGACAGGTTTGGGCAGACGAGCTTCCCTGAATGTGCTGTTTCTGTGCCTGTTCTCTCTTGTGCCAGGGCTTTGCTCCCGCCTTCCCACCTCTGATCCAGGAGCTCCCCCAGGTCACCTCAGTGACAATAAAGGAGGAGCCTGATCCTCCTTCCTTGAGGACAGGCTGGAGACTGTGGAGGGTCCAGTCCCCAGCGTTGCTGACATCTCTCACTACAGCTAAATTAATTGCAGATTTTGACAAAATACCATTTTCCCTGTTGGAAGACAAGGCTCAGCTGCTCCCTGGCAGCCAGGACTGATCCTTCTCCTGTTTTGCAGATGCCAGTTGAGGCTCCCCCTTCCCTACAGGAAAGCCTATTCGAGGAACTCCAGGTAAGCCCAGTCCAGAACTACCCTCTGCTCAAGGGCTGTGAGGAGGGGTCAGGTGGGGAGACATGGCTGGCTGTGGGTCCTGAGGAGGCTCCCGTGGGGCCTGGGACTGAACTGGGAGCAGGAGTGCTCTGATACTACAGGGCTCTTGCTGAGGATGTGTGCGCTCACACTAGCCACTAGAATTTATTTTCAGAGTGCTAATTGCTGTTAATTACCGAGTCATGAAGATACTGGAATGCTTTAATTGTGGGTTTAATGGTGCAGCAGAAGTCTCTGCTGGTGCCATGCATCTGTGGAAGACAGGAGAGCCCTGGGGTGGGGACCTCTGGAGACCATCCAGTGAAGGGTTCCCAGCCCAGCCCTGCCCTGCCCTGCCAGGGCCCCTCTGGAAGCACCATGTGTGTGTTCCAGGCTGGTCCTGCTGCTCTTACACACAGCCAGCTAGAGATTTACTGCAGGGAGGGTGCAGGTGGTCTGGTTTCTGGTGAGCTCAGTGCTCTGCTCCATTATCCAGCCTTCTGGAAGAGTTTCCCATGTTTCCTCTGAGAAATCTTGCCATAATTCAGCAGATTTCTCATTATGGGCTTTGTTCAGATGATGCTGAGCTTAAACCCTGTCTTAAATCTCACTAGAGCCCCTTGTGCTGCCCTCAAGAATTCCTCTTATTCTGTCATTTCTCAGACACCAGTTTGTTAGTTGCCCTTCAGCAAGTTGTAAAGACTTTATTCTCTTAATTTTCACTTGTAAATTGAGCCTTTCAGCATTCTAATCACTCTGGTGTAATTTTATACTTTTCACTGTAGCTTTCAACTCAGTGACAGATTGAGAATAACCTTTGCACTAAAGAAACTAAAGAACCCTTGTAGAGGGAATGCATCTTGCCTGGGAACTTCTGTTCTTTCCTGTTCCATTAATCTTGCTACTTCTTTGCATAATGTATTTCTGAAATCTGCAGTTTCTAATGTGATTTAAAAGACACATGCACATGAGTTAGACAGTCAGGCACTGCAGAACTATTTTAAGCTTCCTCCTGATGGCTCTCACTGCAGCAGATTTTGGGAGATGGCTGAAGTGCTCTGGCTTTTTAAACCACTCCTTAAGTAAAGGATGTTATGGGGACTGTGCATCCATGAGGATGTTGAACTCTCTGAGAGAAATGCATCTCTCTGGTAGTGCTGTTGTTTGTGTAATGCTTTCTTTCAAAAACTGGACTCTGGTATGAACTCCTGGCCAGCTTCCTCATGACACTGTCCTTAATCCTCTCTCTTGCATTCCGGGTGCTGATATGCTGCTGGCACGCTGCTTGCCAAACATACCATTTTGTACCCCCTGAAAAGGGATTAAAGGAGAATCTTGAGGAAGTTTGGCATAGGAAGGAATTGGAGTGAGACTTTGTCCTGCCTACTCATCTTTCTGTACACTTTTACTAGCAGAATAAACGTATAGAAATGCAAATTACATACTCCTAAGAAAGGAAGGGCAGGTTTGTTGTTTCCTGTGGGATATAAACATAAGTAGGACAATATAGCAGCATTTGGAATGTGCTGCAAGTCCACATTCTGCTTCTGGAAATGTGTTGTCTGTCTTCTGATGGCTGTAAATCCTTCCCTTTAAAGCAAGTGGAGAGAGGAACACGTGTTTTGCAGTGTCTAATGCTTTCTGCAAGGTGTCCTTGTTGATCTAATATCAGCTGCAAGAATGGGTTGGGAATGGTTGGTAAATAATCTGTGAGGGAGAGGGGTGAGGGAGACTTGTAATTAAAACACTGATATGTCACACTGGTGTGTCACCGCTCAGTGTGAGCACTGTCTGATACCAAGGAATGTAACTTCCACCTCCTGCTCCTTTGGAATCTGCAGGGCATGGGAGAGATGTCGTCTGTGCCAAACAAGTGCAGATGCAGCAGCTGCAAGGACCCGTTTTGTGGAGAGGATCCAGACAACCGTATCCTTTCCCTGCAGGCTCCCAGTCCAGTTGCTCCACACTGAGCTCCCAACTGGAGAGAGTTATGCCTCTGATACCAGCAGTTCAGGCTGGGTCTCTGGGAAGTGGGGTTTTCACAGTGCAGCTCTTGGGCACTTGTAAAACTTTTGGTCCAGCCAGTCTTGGCCACAAGGCAGACACGCCCATCGTGGCTCTGCTGTGCTGTCCTCACCTTCCCCCTGCAATGCCACTTCCCAGGCTGTTCCCTCTGCCCCTGATCCCAGCTGGCCTGGCAGGGATGCAGCACAGAGCTGGTGATGTGGAACCTTCCTTAAGCCGCTTCTGTCTGAGTTTTGCTCACCGAAGACAGACTTCAGTCCTGCAGAGATAGAGGAGGAATTAAGGGTCCTCCAGGATGTCCCCTCCCGTCTGAGGCACTATGTGGAAGCTGAGTCTGCAGGTAAGGAGGAAAAAACGGGGGGGTGGAGGGGCAGAAGGTGGAAGAAGAATGATTTAGAGTCCAGTTCCATCTCTTTTGTGTTCTTGGCATGTGCTGGACTTGAGGGACAGGAGCATTCCCTGTCTAAAATGAGGGCTGGTGGGCTCGAGGCTCTGGAAACTGGTGTTTGGGGAGGAATGTTCCAGTATGGTCATGCCTGTTGGGTTTCCTCTGCTTCTCTTGTAGACCCTCCCACTCTGCAAGGAGAGTATGAAAGCCTTCTGACCTTGGAGGGTTTGCAAACCACAGTTGCCCAGTGCCTGCAGAAGCTGCAGCTTCTGCGTGCAGGTGAGTCAGTCCCTGTCTGTGGTCAGGTGTGAATGTGCTGGAACAGCAGGTTCCCATCTGTGTGCAGCACAGGTCATTAATTCTCTGGTGGCAAACAAAGCCATGGTACCTCTGTGCCACCCATCTGTGTTCAGGAGCAGGGGGGACACTGGGTGCCATAGCTTAGGTTGTCCTGATTGTGTCATGTGTGAGGAGCTTACCCTGATTAATACACTCTTTAGTCATTCGTTTCTGGGAACAGTAAGTAGACCATAAATTCTGCGAGTACTGATTTAACTTGTGTGGTTTTGTCTCCTGCCTGTTCTTGCCCCCTGGCAGCTCTGGAGTCCAGGCTGAGGCTGCGCCCGGACTGCACTGGAGACGTGGGAAGCTGCTCTCCAGCCTGTGTCCCTGCCAGGGGACAGACGTGTGACCCTGCAGGAATGCTGGCTCTGCCTCTCCTGTGCTACTCCAGCTTCCAGGAGCTGAGGGACCTGTTTGCCTTGAAGCTGCGAGTGTCGATGCTACACCAAGAGATTGCCTTACAAAAGGTGAGTCTGGAAAGTGTTAGTGCCCCTGGAGCAGGGAGAGGAAAGGGCAGTTGTGGGGCAGCAGCTGCTGGGCAGGGTGTTGATGGGGAGCAGCAGCACAGCAGCTGCCCCAGTCATAGTTCTGTGTTTATGCCTCATGTCCGGGTCCCATCAGTGCCTTGCTCTCTTTGTAGGTGAATGGGACTGACTTTTTTTCTTTTTGTTAGGGCCGGAGCAGAGGCCTTTACATGTCTGACCCTCTCCTGATAAGATTTTATTTAGCTGTTCTGGAAGAATTTGGCAGTGGAGGATGTTTGGTGGTCATGCCTGAGGCCCCTTTTCTCAGCCCTTCACAGTCCCATGAGGGCACCCACTGTGTCGTTCTCTTCTGTGTGACCTCCAGCTGGTGAACTCCTCTGCTCTCTCTTCCTTTCCTTTTATACCTACAAACCACTGTGCTGCTAATCTTGATTTGACCATTCTGAGCCTGTGAGAACAGGGTAGGAGGTGTCAACTGCTTCAGCAGCCAGAGCAGAGCTCACTGCACAAAGGTCACTTGTCCTTCTCAACCAGCAGCAAAGGGCAGAGAAGACCTGTGAAATCACATCTACTGTTGACCTGAATGATAGAGGGTTTGGAAAAGTCATTTTTTCTAAGCCACAGAGGAGTTATTAATAACTGGCTGCTCTCCTCTCTCTGGCTGAAGATAGATTGCTGCCTGTCCTCAAATGGGACTTCAGCATTATAATCGTGAATTATGGCTTATGAAGGTTTTGATTTTTTTTATCTGCCCAAAATGAAGTGGTGACTGAAGCCTGATTTCTGCTGCTCTGTTGACTGGGTTTCCTTTGCACATGTATCCAAATAGGTGCTTTGTGCCAGGTGAGCTCTGAGAGTCTGAAGCAGCTTGGCAGGGTGAAGATAAGTGAAATTCTTGGGACAGGTGAAGTAAATGGAACATGGAACAAGATAAAATACCCTGGGAAAGGATGTATCTATTTCTGGGCTAAGGCTGGCCATTGCCTTTCCATGGAGGAATGCCAAGTATCGTAGAAAGTCCTGGTAGCTCTTAGCCTGTCTTTGATGGTGGAGCTGTTTCCTCTGTTCTTGCACAACAGGAGCAGAGCAGATGGATGGAAAAGAGAAGGATCTCTCTCTTAGGAAGTGGAGCAGGGCAGCACTCCTTCCTGTGCCAACTTTCCCCTTAAGTAGCTTTTACAGCTGCAGATCTTAACTCTTCCCAGGGATCAGCCACTGTGTCCTGCTTCCCTGTCCCTATGCAGAGATTTGTGGGGAACAGGGAAGGGAACCCCCTGCAGATACCCTGTACTATGTTCTCTTTGGGTCTTCCTTTGTATCTACCACGGAGAAATCACAGAAGGGACCCACAAGGATCATCCATCCAGCTCCTGGCCCTGCACAGGACACCCCAAAAATCCCACCCTGTGCCTCAGAGCATTGTCCAAACATTCCTTGAGCTCTGTCAGGGAGCACTTGAGGGAGGTGACTGACCCAAGCAGTTGTCTCCTCTCCTGTGTGTGAAGCTGTGGGGGCTTTTGGTGTGCAGGCTGCTCAGACTTCATCAGCCCATGCCAGCTGGAAGTAGATACTACAAAAATCCCAGGGAAGGTGTCTGTCTGAGCATTAATTCAGGAATGGTGCCCCTGAGGCCAGCTTTTGTCCTTTGATTGGAAGTGACCTGTGCTTGAGTTGTCCATCACAGTCCTAATCCCAGAGCTGATGATGATGATGATGCTGCACAGGGCCTGTTGTTTGGCAGCATGGGCTGAGATCCTGAGCCCGTCTTGATGGACCAAAGGCCAGGTCAGGGAATGCTGGACAGCTCTAGCAGCCCCTGTAGCCCATTTGGGCTGGCGTTGGCCATTTATACATCTGTCTTGGATTAACTGGGAGGTGACAGAAACAGTTCTGAGTGCTTGAACTTACTGTCGTGTGAGTGAGCACTTCATTGAGTGGCTGCAGAGCTACTGAGGCAGCACCAGCTTCAGCTTCTTGCAGGATATGATCTCATCCCAGTGCCGGGCCTTCCCTGTGGCAGAGGAGCAGCATCTCCACTTACCTCACTGCTCTGGGAACACTGGGTGGCTGCTGCTGTAGCTCATGAGCAGAGGATGAACAACTCTGCCTTTGTTAGATGTGACAAAAGAAAGTATCTCTCAATCAATTAGCATGTTATTAGTCATACTGCTCTGATTAGATTTCATTTGCTATGCAGCCACTTCACTCCAAGGAATCCTGGAAGTGTGTGCTGGCTCTGGTGACGTGTGTGCTTTGCTCCTGCCCAGGTGCTGATGGCAGAGCTCCTGCCTGTCCTGGAGCCCAGGCCGTGCCCAGAGGGCTCTGCCCGGCTCTTCCGGGCGATCCACACACAGCTCTGCCAGGGGGGCAGGAGCTTCCCTGTGCTGGTGAGGGACGAGCTCCTGGACTGAGCAGGGGAACCTCCTGCTAATCCTTCACAGAACCAGAGACAGTTCTGAGCAATAAATCTGTTCTATGAACTTCTTTACTCTGCCTGTTTGTTCAGCTAAATTTTAGAGGGTGTTTTCATTACGGTGTGTTTTTTTTTTTTCATTTTATTTTATATAGGATGGCTGGAGCCCCTCTGCTCTGGGGCAGGCTGGGAGAGCTGGGGGTGTACACCTGGAGAACAGGAGGCTGTGGAGAGACCTCAGAGTCCCTTCTAGTGCCTAAAGGGGCTCCAAGAGAGCTGGAGAGGGACTTGGGACAAGAGCTTAGAGGGATAGGACAAGGGGGAATGGCTTCCCACTGCCAGAGGGCAGGGCTAGGTGGGATATTGGGAAGAAATTCTTCCCTGTGAGGGTGGTGAGGCCCCAGCACATGTTTCCCAGAGAAGCTATGGTTGCCCCATCCCTGGAAGTGCCCAGGCCAGGTTGGACAGGGCTTGGATTCACCTGGTCTAGTGGAAGGTGTCCCTGCTTATGGCAGGGGGGTAGAACTGGGTGGTCTTTAAGGTCCAACCCAAACCAGTCAGTGACTCTGTCACTCCATATCACTTTCCTGATCTGCTGCCTCTGAGGTTTTGTGAGGCCCTTCAGAGATGCTGGTTTTGACTTTTCTTCCAAGGTCTGTCTGCCCAGCTCTAGGCTCTTCACTGCTTCAATCAGAACGCCGGGCTCCTTTATGCAGGCAGTGTAGCAGGCAATAAAACATGGTTTATATTGCTCAGATACCCTCAGTGTCATGGGCCGCAGCCTTCCAGCATCCAAAAATGCAGAGAACCTGAGCTGCTGCTTCCCTGTTAGTCTGTTCACCAGCTGGCATATAACCAGCATTATAGTGCTGACTGTTTAATATTCACTGGCTAATTGTTTTCCTTGTCTTCATGCGCAGCAGCCCAGGCCACGTGCAGAAGTGCCTTCTGTGGAGCTACTCTGAGTGGGTGCCTGCTCTGAGCTGGGCAGGTGCCTGGGCTGGCACCAGGGCTGGGGTGCAGCTGGAGCTGTCCCATCTCACCAGCCTGTCTGTCACCTCACTGCCCAGATCACTGCATTATAGGAAAGATATGGAGCCATTAGAGAGTGTCCAAAGGGGGCAACAAGGATGGGAAAGGCCTGGAGGGGAAGTGTGTGAGGAGCAGCTGAGGGCACTAGGTGTGTTCAGCTGGAGAAGAGGAGACTGAAGGGAGACCTCATTGCAGGTCCAGCTTCCTGGGGAGGGCCAGAGGAGGGGCAGGCACTGCTTTGTGGGGACCAGGGACAGCACCCAGGGAATGGCCTGGAGTTGTGTCAGGGCAGGGTTAGGTCAGATATTAGAAAGAGGCTCTACTCCCAGAGGGTGGTCAGGCACTGACCAGGCACTCCAGGGCGGTGGGCACAGCCCCAGGGCTGCCAGAGCTCCAGGAGCATTTGGATGATCCTCTCAGGCAGAAGGTGGGACTCTTGGGGATGGACTTGTGCAGGGCTGAGGGTTGGACTGGGTGATCCTTGTGGGTCCTTCCAACTCAGCATATTCTGTGATTCTGCAATTCCAGGAGGCAGCAGCCTGGGAAGGGCTGGAGTGACGCCGGGATGCGGGAACAGTGCTGGGGTGCAGGAGCTATGCCAGAGTGGTGCTGGGATGCTGGAGTGATGCTGCAATGCTGGAGTGGTGCCGGAATGCTGGAGTGGTGCCGGGATGCAGGAGCCATGCGGGATGCAGGAGCAGTGCAGGAGCGATGCCAGGATGCAGGAGCAATGCAGGAGCAGTGCCAGGGTGCAGGAGTGATGTCTGAGTGGTGCCAGGATGCAGTGGCCTGGGAAGGACTGGAGTGATGCCAGGATGCCAGAGTGGTGCTGGGACGCTGGAGCGGTGCCGAGATGCTGTAACAATGCAGGGAGGCAGGAGTGGTGCTGGAGTGGTGCTGGGATGTGGGAGCAGTGCCGGGATGCAGGAGTGGTGCCAGGGTGCAGGAGTGATGCGGGAGCAGTGCTGGGATGCAGAAGAGATCCTGGGATGCAGGAGCAATGCCGGGCGATGCCGGGATGCCCGAGTGGTGCCGGGATGCAGGAACGGTGCTGGAGCGATGCTGGGATTCAGGAGTGGTGCCGGGATGCAGGAGCGGTGCTGGAGCAGTGCTGGGATGCAGAAGAGATCCTGGGATGCAGGAGCAATGCCGGGCGATGCCGGGATGCCCGAGTGGTGCCGGGATGCAGGAACGGTGCTGGAGCGATGCTGGGATGCAGGAGCGGTACCGGGATACAGGAGCAGTGCCGGGGTGCAGGAGCGGTGCCGGGTTGCAGGAGCAGTGTCGGGATGCAGGAGCGGTGCCGGGATGGCCGAGCGGTGCCGGGATGCAGGAGCAGTGTCGGGATGCAGGAGCAATGCCAGGCGATGCCGGGATCCAGAAGAGATACCGGGATGGCCGAGCGGTGCCGGGATGCAGGAGCGATGCCGGGATGGCCAAGCAGTGCCGGGTGCGGGCGCTGCAGTGGCCCGGCCAGCCCGGCAGGTGTCACTGGGTCCCCGGAGCTGTCGCGGTACCTGCGCAGGTGTCGCTGGAGCCGCAGCGACCCCGGGAATGTCCCGCCCGGCCTTGGAAAACGCCACTTCTGCAGCAGCTCCGGCCTTGTCGCCCTGGGAAACGTCCCGCTTCGATTCCTCCTGAATGTTGGGGGTTTTGCATTTGAATCTCCAAATCCTCCGGCATTTCAGTGCTGGGTAAAGCTTTCGAGAGAAATCTCTGCTTGTGAGCACTTCAAACTCCATTCAGGAGGGGCCACAGTTGCCACAGCTCAGTCCAGTTTGGCCCAGCTGGACCAGCACTGTTTGCTTGGCAGGGCTGGGGGATTCAGCTCGTCACAGTGCTGGGACAGTCATTATTTTTTCCTTACCTTTTTTTCAAGGCCAGGCTTGCTGTCGGTCTCTTCAGAACATCTGGCTCTTTCTGGCACTCAGACTTCACTAAAAACCATTCATATGATAGATGAAAATCAGCACCTCTTACTTCCACTTTATCACAGAATCACAGCTCATCTCATTCCTCCCCCTGCCATGAGCGGGGACACCTTCCACTCGACCAGGTTGCTCCAAGCCCCGTCCAACGTGGCCTCGGACACTTCCAGGGGTCAGACACTGCCTCCGAAATGAGCGTTGTCAGCAGCATGAGCATCCTCGTGTTTGAATTTCAGAGATGACATTTGGTGTCGTTAATGATGGTGCTGTTGTGGGTAACTTGTGTCTGCGAGCGCCGCATGAGTCATGGAGCATCTGCTGCTGGGCACAGGGCGGGCCGGTGGGACTTGGCAGCAGCTTCGGGGCCACAGCAAGGGCTGCGAGAGGGGTGAAAGTGCTGGGGGAAGGAGACCGAGCCCACAAAAGTGGGGCCACGGGGTTGTTCTGAACTCAAAAGCGACCTGACACCGTGTGAGAGGGGTAGAAAGGGGGCAGGCTGGCTGTTCTGGGTGCTGGGGTGGTGTTTATTACTCTTCCTACATTGGATAATTTTCATAAATGTGTAAGACTAAATCATTTTAATGACTCACTTCTTCAAACAAATCTTGTGCTGCAGCAGAGATAGAGAGTCGATAGCAATTGAATTCAGAGGTTGAGGGGTCTTTCTTTGTTATAAAATGTACCTTTCTTATAGAAGGAAATTATCCTGGTACATCAAACCGAGATGAGGAGACAAAGACAAAAGGTAGTGTTTGATGCCAGGGGATAGAATTACAGAAATACAGGAAATGAGCAGTATTTTTGGAAAGTGATAGATGATCCCAGTGTTGTGTAGACATGAGCTGAGTGAACGCACGGTGAGGGTCAGGAAGGATTAACAGCTCTTATTCCTTCTTTGTTCCCTAGAGCAGAGTTTTTAAAGGTTTTTGTTTTTTCCCTGCTGAAGGATGTGAAGCTGGATCCCAAGGAGGAGACAGGTTTTTTATTTTTCTTTCCAGAATCTGTGACTTTAAACATTTCCAGCTGCTACAGTTTGTCCTTTCCACTTCTCTCCTTCCCATCTGCAACTTCTCCCCGGACTGTTTTTGTTTTGCAAATGCTGTTGTTCCTGCACTCTGCAGTCAGCAGACCTTCTTCTGTGATTTCACGTGCACCAGTTGACTTTGGTTGGAATTAGGGAATCACAGAATCACCAAATGGGTTGTGTTTGAAGAGGTCCCAAAGCCCATCTCATTCCACCCCCTGCCATGGGCAGGGACACCTTCCACTAGACCTGGTGAATCCAAGCCCCGTCCAACCTGGCCTGGGACACTTCCAGGGATGGGGCAGCCACAGCCTAAGTTGTGGTTGGTCCTGGATGTTCATGTTGAACCCTCCGAGGGGTTTATCCTGCAGATGTTACCAGATCTGCCCCCAAAGTGCTGCTACAGCTCCTCCTTGGGAGATACCTCATGTAGAGACCCAACAGTGTGGCTTTAGGGGTGCTCTCCAGCTAAACCAGAAATAATTTGAGTCTTGGCAAGAAGGAAGGCACCAGGAGTGGGGTGGAGGAATGTTCTGCCTCTTCCAGCCCTTCCGAGGGGTCTGGCAGTGTGTGGGCAATGACAACCTGCTGACATGACTGCGTGTGCCCCCCATCCTGGGGCAAGGGCAGGAGGAGCTCCCTGGACCAGGAGCACAGGTCATGGCTTGGAGAGGCAAACCCTGGTGAGCTCTGTGAGGAACAAGGGGATTTCATCAAGCAGCAGTTTAGGATGGTAAGCGTTGTGGTGGGAGGAAAGCTCCCAACCCTCTCTGGATATGACAGATTTGCTGGTGGTGTTATTCTCTAAATGAGTTTTCTGTGAGCTCCAGAGAGCAGGTTACTTGATTAAAACACTGTGTGAGTCAAGCCTGGAGCATTTAACACCTGACTCAGCAACTTCTTACACCAGTCAGGGGGCTCTGGAAGGAGCAATGGCGCTGCAAAATGCTGAGGCAGAGGGGGGATTTTTGGGGAGGGCTGTATGTCCTGCACACACATCCTTTAATTTTCAGGGTTTTTTCACTCAGATCAGTCTCTCCCCGAGTTACAGAATTCGGTGTGAGCTCGAGATTTCCAGCTGAAGTTTTGCTGAAGGAATTTTGGCTGCTTCTGCCACATCTGAAAGGGATGGTTTGGGGTTCCATGTGAGTGCAGAGCATGCTGAGGATGCCGGACGTGGGCGCTGCAGGACGTGTGATGCTCCTCCAGACACTTCCAGGGTGTCTGATTCTCAGGATACTGTAAGCAGTGTGTGGGAAACGCTTTAATAGCCTGGTGAAATCCAGGAGAAGGGGCCAACAGGGATTTTTTGTGGGCAGGCAGCCAGTTCATGGCTGTGCATTTCCAGTCCTGAGTCCTGTCACCGTGCGGGGTCACTGAGAGGCTGCAGCAGATGATGGATCTGACACCAGGACTCTTCACTTTTTAGCTGCAAAATGGAGATTGAAATTATTTCTCTTGCTCATGAGCTTGGTTTTGCATGTCTGTGCTCTCTGGAGCAAGACTTCTTGTTTTGGTGGGCTTTGGTTGGTTTTTTTAAGCATATACACTGGGGCTGATACAGTTGACATCTGGTTTCACTGGCAGCCTCCTGGTCCTCCTTCATATCCATTAAAAACAACCTCACAAAAGAAAAACCCTAATCATGACTCAGCCCATCATAAAAACAAGTCATTAAGTAGATAACTGAAGTTTTTCTGTCATCCACCTTGCAGATCAAATACTATTTCTGTAACCACCATGCAGAAGAAAAGATCCATCTCTTGGTTTTAATTTGTGAAGAAAGAAGGGCTTTAACATTGTAATCTAAAGAAATCTGGTTATTTAATCTGAGCTCAGTTAGAAAGAAGAGGGCAGGAAGCTGCCAGGGGATAAAGAGCTGGGGATGGGAGGGGGGGAAAATGAAAAGGGAGTTTGGAAGTGTAATTTCAGAAGGCGAGAGATTACAGCAGTGGGCTATTTAGGCAGGCAAACGGTGATGTTTGACTTATTTTTAGCCAGAACAAGAAAGATAATCAGTGGATCCGGAGTTTGGATAGGAAAAAGCAAATAGAAGCAAGCTGTGAGTCCGTGGAGGAGCCTGGCCCCAGAGAAAAGCCTGTCTGGAGTCTTCCCTCCTGGTTTCTGAGAACACCAGCTCCCAGTTGTGCCAACACTGCATCAGGCTTGTCCTCAGCCCTTGCATGTTGTAGTAGGAAACAATTCACTGGTCTCATTTTAGCTCCAGCTTAAAAAGAAGAAACAAGGGAGGCCTCCTGTGCGTGTCCAGGTCAGAAGGACTTCAGCAGATGACGTTAGGTCATACATTCTGTGGCACCTCATCATCCTTTTCCCTCTGTTCAGACTATTGTGCCCCAGCTGTTGGTGCAGCTGGCAGGGCCTTGGAGCTCTGCAGGTTGGAAAAGTGCATTATCTGAGGATTTCACCCTTTGGGTGTTTTGGGTTCTGAATTTCAGAACATTCAAGAGTTTTTGCTCGAGGTGGAGTCTCTCAGAGGACACATTAGCAGTGAATCTTGCTTTGGTTGGGCAGCTGGGTGCTCTTGGGCAAGGTGAGGGCATCTCCCTGGCTCCAGGACTGGAGTACTGGGTACCAGCCAGGCACAGGAAAATGCAGGAGAGAGCACAGGAATCAGAGAATCATGGAGGTTGAAAAGACCTTTAAGATCTTCAAATCCAGCAATACCCCCAGCACTGCCAAGGCCACCACTAAACCATGTCCCCAAGTGCCACATCCACACATCTTTTAAATCCCTCCAGGGATGGTGACTCAACCAAAAATACCTTAAAAATTAATGAAACCATACATAGGCTATAGTGCCTTAATTACAGTGTTGTACTGACTGCATAATGGGACAGAATTCAAATTACTGGATGCAGGGATGAATCAGACTAAGTGTTTTTTACATTTAAACAAGTTCGATCATATCAATTTAAACATAACCATGTGTTTCTGTGAGTCTTCCAGGCTCACTTTTAGTGTCATTAGGAAGTTTGGGGTATTTGGAAATACCCATGCGACTATTTTCAGTCTTAACTACCTGGTGTTTGTTGTGTTGTGCTGCTCTGGGGTCTCCTCTGTGACGGTGACAGAGCTCTGGGCAGAGATCCCACTGTCCTTGCAAAAGCAAACTCACTGAATTTAATGGGTTGCTTGACTGAACAAACCATTATTGATTTCAATCATGTGTGATTGCATCCCACTCCTGCCACAGGGAGGAATTCAGAGCCCTGCTTATGACAATGCAAATGGCATTATTTTGGGATTGGGCTTTTGTTTGAGAGGGTCTTTTTAAGCACTAATGACAGTAAAAATCGCTTATTCGTGTGTTCTAGGTGTATTTCTTTATCTGTGAGCCTTAAAACTGGTGTGTGTGGCCTATGAGTCACTGGGCTCTGCTGGTGCCTTGCCCAGTTCTTCAGGCAGTGCTGTGAGAATCCACAGCATCTTCAAGGGCAGGAGGGGAGGACATCACCAAAGTTGCTGTGGATCAGCTTTTCTCCTGGTCAGGAATTGTCTGGATCATACCTGGTTCTGAATATTGTTTGTGTTGAGGACTTCACAGAGTCACAGAATATGCTCAGTTGGAAGAACCCACAAGGACCATCCAGTCCAACCCTCAGCCCTGCACAGCCCCATCCCCAGGAGTCCCACCCTGTGCCCGAGAGGATCATCTAAATGCTCCTGGAGCTCTGCCAGCCTTGGTGCTGGGACCTTGACACTTGGCTGTGGCCAGAGGTGGGTGGTGGGTGACGGAGAGGAGCAGCAAAAGGTGTGGACATGCCCCACTGTTGGGAAGGAAAGTAGCTGCCACCAGGTAGATGATGATGATGATGACAATAATTCTTTTCCATGTGGTCCCATCCATGTTTGAATCCATGGGAAAGAATCCTTCTTGTAAGACGTGAGTCTCATTTCAAACGCCGTCCCTGGTTTGGAAGGTCCTTTGGAAGGAGGGGCTGTGCTGGTGTTCCCTCCTGTGCCCATGCCCTGGTGGGGCTCTCCACGGCCACGGGCCCGAAATAGCAGGGCCATGTCACCCAGCAACTTGTCACTGTTGCCGAAGTCTTTGTTGGAGTGGATCAAGGTGACACTTGGCTGCTATTTTCAGACCAGCACTTCCTGATGGCTGTCGGCGCTTTATTCCCCCGCTTTGATTATTTATTTCTTTCCCTTTTGCTGAATCATAGACCTGGAAAATACTTCTTAGGTCGCTGAGAATCCAAGACTGTGCCTCCTGATTTATTTTGCAGCCTATTTTCCAGTTTTCCATGGCACGAGGCAGCTTAAAATGGACTATGAGATGCCACCTGTGCTTCCTTAATGATGCTTTCCTGCTGCGTGAGGAGTTTCTTCCCTGCTCTTTATCTTAAAATTAATGGAGCTGCTCAAATCTTAACACTGGCTCTGCCAGGGTTTATTCCACAGTCTTCTGTGGTTGTTGGTGCCATATTCACCTGCTCTTGTTTTACTGCAGCTCTTCATTGCAGTCAAAGTTTGTTTATGACGGGGGATTGTTGTGCAATAAATATTCCATATTTCCTGCCCCTGTCCCAATCTAATGTGTGGCTCTTGCATGGACTGTACCATATTTGCTTCATGAACAGGGTGGTCAGGCACTGGCACAGCTGCCCAGGGCAGTGGGGGAGTCACCATCCCTGCAAGTGCTCAAAAAATGTGTGGACATGGCACTTGGGGACATGGCGTAGTGGTGGCCTTGGCAGTGCTGGATTAATGGTAGGACCCGATGATCTTTGGGGGCTTTTCCAACCTAACAAAACCCTTGTGGTGATACCTTAGTTCTTACAAACTGCTGGAGTTTGTTTTTCGCTGTTCCTCTGTGTGGTGAGTCAATGTCTGTGGTCTGGTGGCATTTTAACCAAGTCACTTGTTCTCTTTGTGAAAAGGCTTTGGGGCTGCCATTTGCTGCATTTCTACAACGCAGACCCCAGTTTTGAGCTGTGTGTCTGGAAGATGAGCAGGGAGGTGGGCAGGAGGGAGTATTGCTCCTTTGACTCATGCAGGGATATATGTGAATTGTGTAACAGAGATTGTCTTCAATTGTCTTTGCCCAAAAGTGTTATTCCTGTAAGTTGTTTTCTGTTCTTGTTTCTGGCCCCATTACCTTCAACTGCCAAAGAAAATAAATAATAATTCCCTCATATAAACATTCTCCTGGGCAGTGGTGTAGCTCCAGGATGGAGCATGTCCATCCCAAGCATGGCAGGACCTGCTCTGAGCCAGGAAGTGATGGACTTGTGTGGTGGAGCTCTTAGCAGAGCAAACAGCACATGGGTGTCTCTGCATCCTGGCCTTCCCTTCTTTGGTTTAGCACTTCCATGTGGTCTCCAAATTATTTTGGCTCTCCAACATCTATTTTGAAAATCTGATGTCTCTGCTTGTCCACATAATTATGGACCTACCATGAGACTCCTTCCTCCTGCCACAGCACTGAGTGCTGGGCAATGTGGATCTCATCCCATACCTTGCTTCTCCTGGGATTCCCTGCTGCTGCTCAGCATCGTATTTGATCCTGGGCTTTCTTGCTTCAAAATCAGAGTTGTCGAAGAATCCTGGCTTCCTCATCCTTTCTTTCTTCATCATTCCCTCCTCGGACTCTCCATTTCTTGCCCAAACAACACCTTTCCATGGTCAACCAAAGCCGTTCACCTTCTCTGTTCAACAGGAGTTTCTGTTCCCAGGTTTTTCCCTCCTTCTCAAAGCTCTTTGCCACAATCCTGAGCCAGACTCCCGAGCCTCTGCCCCACCCCAGGGCACTGCAGCTGGCTCTGGGCAGTGCCCTGGCAGCAGGGACAGCTCCTGCTGCCCCATCCATCACCCCCATGGGTCCGTGTGGGTGTCTGTGTGTGCAGGGAGGTGTCATCCATCTCTGCTCCTCCGACGTGACTCATCCAGTCCCAGCTGCACTTTCTGCTCCTCCTGTGGGAAGAGGAAGGAGGACACGCCAGTCTCTATTTCTGCAGTGAAAATTACACCCTTATGTTGGTTGCGGAGGGAAGGAGTGGAGCACCCAGGCCTGTCAGGCCCTCCAAAGGTGGAAGATTCAGTGCCCAAAAATACAGACTCACGCCATGCAGCCCATCCTGAAGCCTCTTCCTCTCTCCCTTAGCACATTCGTGAGTTTTATTGAAACTCACTGCAAAATCACAGAAACAGTTGCCTGAATTTGGCCTCTTTGAATGAAGAGGGGGAAGTTCATCCACACGTGAGTGGGAGAAGTTTCCTGGTGGTGACTCTACCCCAGCCTGAGCCCTCTGTAGGGCTGTCCTTGTCCTGCTTTTCCTTTCAAACCAGGGGCAAAGCCATCAGGGCCCTGTGACCTGCACTCTGCACTTTGTATGTAATTCCTTTTGAAGCATCTATGGAGTTTGAATTTTTTGGTCAGACATGCAGGTACAAGCACTCTCTGCTGAGCCACAACTCGGTGTCTGTTTGGAGGACTTTGATCTATCCATTTGATACGTGTCACGCCCATGGATGTGTGTGTGCCTGTGCTTTCCTCCCGTGGGATTCAGGCAGCAGCGGGTGGGATGGGTGGTCCCCATGCAGGAGCCACAGGGTTGCTACAAGCAGGATCCCATCAGCGCTGCCTCGTGGATCAGAACAGAGACGTGAAAATGTCGTGGCTTTCTAACCAGCTGGAGCTTGGTTTTCTCACCTCCTGCTTTTTCTAACGAGCTGGAGCTTGGTTTTCTCACCTCCTGCTTTTTCAAGGCCAGTCGCTGCACTTCAGCACCACTTAAATATTGGAAGAACACTGGTCAGCCCACTGGCACTGGTCAGGGTTTGAGGGAAGCCAAGAGTCCTTCCCAAGGATATGAGTGGAAGTGTGGGGATGCTGGGGAGGGTGTGTGGGGATGCTGGAGAGGGTGTGGGAATGCTGGAGGGTGCGGGAATGGTGGGGAGGGTGTGGGGATGCTGGGGAGGGTGTGTGGGGATGCTGGAGAGGGTGTGGGAATGCTGGAGGGTGCGGGAATGGTGGGGAGGGTGTGGGGATGCTGGGGAGGGTGTGTGGGGATGCTGGAGAGGGTGTGGGAATGCTGGAGGGTGTGGGAATGGTGGGGAGGGTGTGGGGATG